>OX442426.1:3303509-3797575 GCA_949361645.1 Spongilla lacustris
CTTTTTCATTTTTGCTGTGTTCCTCTCCCACAATATGGCGATAAATATGCACACTACAGCATCAGACACAATATATTCCGTTCTATGGGTACTACAGACAGAGATAATTTATAATCTTTGCTACAGGTAACAACTGTTCGATGTTAACGCAGGACCTACATGTGGCAGGCATCAATCAACCAACCACAAACCACATATGCGCTACAAACGCTGTAGATCGCTCCGCTATCAGTGTACGCTTGAAAAACACTCAGATTATTGAAGAACGAGTAACGTGCCACGTCATGTGAATATTGAATGCGGGGGGGGGGGGGGGGCACGTGCCCCCGGTGCGCCCCCCCCCCCCCCCCCCCCCCCCCCCATGTATCAACGCTGTAGCTAACCGCGGCACTGTTTCTTGCGGTTATAATCACACGCGGTACGCAAAATACACTCATGAATATTTAATGGTCGTCCGGAAGGGGGGGGGGGGGCACGTGCCCCTGGTGCCCCCCCCCCCCCCCCCCCCCCCCCCCCCCTGGATCCGCCACTGCCATGGTCAACTGTTGTGCTGACATGAATTCAAACACTGCACCTTCTCCTTCGCAACGAACTATGGTGTTTGAAGACCCCGTTATCGCAATGTAGCTTCCATTGGAAATGTTGCAGAGCAGTCCTGAAGATATGCGCACAACAGTCGTATCATTGCATGGACATGACGTCATGAGCGGTCCGCTGCAGTAGTCCTGTAGAGCATAGCCAGCTGCAGGTGGAATTGTAGCAACGCTTCCAAGAACAAATAAAGCAAATAACATTTGAACCATCGTTTTTACTGGAGTAAAGTGGAGGACTGTTACCGGTAGGCCTATATATATTATAATTGGGACAGTTTCCACGAAAATGGCCCTTCGTTTATAAGTATAAAATCATATAAAATTGCTTTGCATTTGAATCGTAATAACTTCCGAATGATTAAGGCTATCAACTTCCTATTTTCAACACTTCATACCACACCGTTTCTCTACGGTAGAATACATTTTGGGGTCTTGCACTTGCTCCGTGCCAAAATTGCAACGTCAGATACCCCACCGGGTTCAAACTCAACATAACTTTCTGTAAGAGTTATGAAATCGCTTCAAATTTGGTTTGTAGGTGTAGAGGTCCTATACCTATCGATTTGTTCTGTTCGTTAATTTTTATGCCATCCGTTACTGAGATACAGTTGAACAAACTACGTGCACGTTTTCCCGCTTGATTCGCGCCAATGTTATAATCCCCGCCTCCCCATACATTGAGCGGAACGTAATTTGCCCAAATCATTGGCGCGAATCGAGCGCGAAAATGGGTACGTAGTTTGTTCAACTGTATCTCCGTAATGGATGGCATAAAAATCAACGAACAGAACAAATCGATAGGTATAGGACCTCTCCACCTACAAACCGAATTTGAAGCGATTTCATAACTCCTACAGAAAGTTATGTTGGGTTTGAACCCGGTGGGGTATCGGACGTTGCAATTCTGGCACGGAGCAAGTGCAAGACCCCAAAATGTATTTTACCGTAGAGAAATGGTGTGGTATGAAGTGTTGACAATAGAAAGTTGATAGCCTTAACCGTTCGGAAGTTATTACGATTCAAATACATAGCAATTTTATATTATTTTATACTTATAAACGAAGGGCCATTTTCGTGGAAACTGTCCCAATTATAATATATAGGCTATATCGGGGTATATAAATAGATTGCTCACGTAGGCGTGGGGGCTGAGGTGACCACCCCACACACTGTCCAAAAGTGTTATTGTTTGATCCAGACATTTATCCCTCTGTTTGTCGGGGCGAAAGAAGGCTTAGGAGGTTAGTTTATTATGCACTACATGTAATTTAGTTCATGATTTGTCGGAAAATTTATATACATGTCGACTTACGGTTCGTCAGTCATCAGATGTTCCGTAGTCTCCGGTCGAAGTAACAAGCAAATATAGGACATGCATTGGCTGCCAACCACTGGATAATTACTTAGAAGTTCGACAGCTCCGTCTCCAAGTGCTGCAGCAGTGCAAGCACTTTCCAACTCTTCTTCACTTCCCTGCAGCAGGTACGTTGACTTGTTATATTTGCACATGCACATATATGTCCTAGTACATTGAGTTTGTAGAGGACTCATTTTCGGACTTCAATTAAAGGATGTGCATGGATGGAAGAAAGTTGGCTGCACGGTTGAACTTTATTTCCGGCCAGTCTCTTGCTGAAATGAAAGAAAGAAAAAAAGGCCATTAAATAATTGCTGAAGCTACATTATCTCTATTCAGAGGTAATAATATTGCAGTTCACTCTGTCCTATTATAACATCTAGTGATGTGGCAAAACCTACTTGAGGTCAAGTATGAAGAAGGAAAGACTTTAAAATTGAACTGATTCACTGGCCATATTTATAAAAAAAACTTTGTATCAGCAAACGATGCAAGGAATTGAGAAGTGATTTTTTTGTTGATTGGTTTAAATTTCATGTATATAGGTTGTTTGTACATGTACTTGTTTGCATGGAATCATTTATTAAAATGTTGGATGTGTGAGCAGTTAAATCAGTTAAATGACCTGCCCACTTTAAAGTACATTGTACAATGTACATGTATGGAATGTGTTTGCATCCGTGTCACTACCCCACAAACAGCCAATTGCTGATTACTACTTTCGTACATTAGAGTTGCTCCCACATCAAAAATGTGCTCACCTAGTGTGGGACCTTGGTAACAGTTTATGCAGTGTTGCAAGAATTTGAAGAGTAATACTTCCTTCTAATTAGCATACTCCTCCGCCTCCTTACATCATTGCGACCATCTCAAGGATAGAGTTGAGTTATCATTGTACATCCATTTGCGTGCATGTGCGAGCTATCACAGCCATTGGAAAACTCATACTGTGCTGTGCATACATACATGTACAAATATGCCCTTGAAAATAAATAAATCAAAACATGTATATGACGAGTACTGTAATTTTGAACAAGTAAGAGAACATTAAAAATTGGCCAGTATAAAAAGCATTCTCATGACTGTATGCATTACATAACATATATGTAATAAAATTTTTAATGAGCCTCCACAAATATAGAAGGATGCAGGGAAATAGTAAGTGTGAAAGTGCACGAGAAAATGTCCTTCAAATCTGCCATCATGCATGCATCAGCACTGGCAGTGGACTTGGATGTGAGCTCCAGCACACGTATCCTGCTGACATCCTAGCTTCTAATTGGCTCTGTGGTTAGCCTGCTGCCTTTGACCTTACTGTGACTTCTCCACTTAACCCATCCCTTCTCTCTAAAGTAGTTTGCAGCAGTTACCGCTGAGCTAAGAAAGCGAGTGTTATGAGCTAGGGGTGGACATGCATTCCCCTTGTGGCAGAGTCATGTAGAGCTTGGGTTCTGTTCAATTTTTTTTCTTGGCTTGCATCACTCCTTGCCACAAGGACCAACACCCCCAGTTCCAAGGTGGTCTCCAGCCTGTAAGGCCACCTCAATATGATTCTTGTGCAGGCCAATGCCCGGGCTGATCCTCTTATGGGGTGGATGCTCGCTGCAGGAGGGGGGATAGTTTCTCAACATACCTTGTAGCTAGTGTGTTTTGTTCCGAAAATACAGTTTAGTCTATGGTGCTGGGCTACTGACAGAATTACCAAACACTTTTATATTGTGTCATTTTGTTGCTGTTTTTCTGTGTGTGTATGCCTTATTATTATTGTACATGTATTTTTAAGAAATAAACCATTATCAGCCTATATACTCTGCTAGCATCAAGAAACACTTGTCTTTTAATTTATAATAATCCTATATGGAACGCTGTTGCACTCAATTGTTTTGTTGTAATTTTGAAATACCACACAAAAAGAATGCACTACCTGTAGTTGTTAATAACTGTGTTTTCTCAGCAAATACATTGTTTGCTACATGGATTGAACGACATGATATACATGCTATGGTCCAGGGCTACTGACAGAATTACCAAACACTTTAATTTCATTATTTATTGTGTCATTTTGTTGCTGTTTTTCTGTGTGTATATCATATTATTAATAAATAAACCATTATCAGCCAATATACATGTATTCTACATGTATGCTAACCTCATTAAACACTTGTCCTTTTATTTATAATAATTTTTATTATCCTATATGGAACGCTGTTGAACTCAAATTTTGAATGCACTACGTGTAGTTGTTAATAACTGTGTTTTCTCAGCAAATACTAAATTTGTTGCCATATGTTCTTTTAAAAACTCAGCGTTTGTTTACCGGTTGATATAAATTAATTGCAGCTTGTAAGCAGGTTTGTGTGCTAGTGACTCTTATTGTCACTGTGGTACTCATATGACAGTGTACTAAGGTACACAAATTAGGGAAGCAGAAGAGACATTGTATGTGTAAAAGCACTCACTGATATATACTTGTTATGGACCTTGTACACAAGAGTGGATCCAGTGTCTAGGGGAGGGGTGGTTGTGACCCTCCCCCCTCCCTCCCTTGGTCCTAAAAAATTTTTCATCCTGCCTAATTTTTCAATTTTATGTTAAGCGGATAGCACCTATATAACCCCCCCCCCCCCCCCCCCCCCCCCCCCCCCCGGCCCTCCTGTTACTACGTACACTACACATACCTACGCCCACACTACACTGCGACCACCTCCCCATGACCAGGGGGAGGAGAGAGGTGGTCATGACCAGGGGGAGGAGAGAGGTGGTCATGACCAGGGAGGAGGGAGGTGGTCATGACCAGGGGGAGGAGAGAGGTGGTCATGACCAGGGGGAGGAGAGAGGTGGTCATGACCAGGGAGGAGGGGGGTGGCCATATTCTAAATGGAGAACAGTCATTTCACAGTCCACCTGTAATAATGTTCTATGATGGAAATGTGGCAAGTTATTTTGTTTCAGGTTGCCATGGTGACATGTACCCTGTTCCTTCTCCCCTACACCCTTGCATTCCAATCATTGACAGGTACAGTGTGAAACTTCGATCTGGTTCGCAAGGTTGCCAGCCACAATAGTTTCTACCTGGGAGCTTACTTTGCATTTGAATCATGCTATACTGATATTTTTAATGAGAAATTTGCATTAAAATATCTCTTAGCTCCATCATGTCTGTACCTCGTAGTCAAAAAAGTTTATCTTTGAAACTGGATGGCCTTCAATTCCAGCAACTTATAGAAAGGTCCTCCTCACCTGCTGATAAAGCACATCTAGATTCAGTTTCAGCCAAGCATGTCACTTTCCGTAGCACCCTCCATTGAACCAGAGGAGTTCCATATTGCAGTGATAGCTAAATATCTCGTATGGTTCTCAGTGTGCACTATGCCCTGGTAGTTCTCTTGACCCCCCAGGCCACCATGCAACTACTTGCAAAAGAGGGACTGATGTTATATTTCGTCACAACAATTGCAATTGTCGGGGTATCTTGCAGACTCATTCCACAATGCGCATTTGTCCAGGTTGGAGCAGGTGCAGGGCTCAGCATAGATCACTCCCAGCCAAGACCAGCAAATATTCTTGTTCAGGGCTGGGATCGGGAAAGCCAGCTGCCTTTGACATCTCTGTTGTCACACCACTAAAGTGAAATGTTTAGCCTGCAGTAGCAGGTGCAGCATGATGCAAAGAGTGTGGAATTGGGGTGGGTGTTCATCCCTCTTGTGGTAGACTAGAGTCATATGCGGCAGCTAAGTTTGGACAGACCACGTGCAACGATTTCTAGTAACTACGATTTGTGTCTTAAGTCAGTCGACTTAAGTCACAATACCACTGTCAATGTATGATTTTAACGCTATCAATTACTTTTCCACTTCAATCAGCGATTTAAACGAAACAACTCGGCAGCTGTGTGAATCAGGGTCTGGGAATGAAGTGTTATAAAATATCATGCACAAAACCTTAATAAAACATTATTGTTACATATTTGCACAGCCATAAACATTCACAGCAGTACTACGCCATTGAATTAGAATACAAATTTTAATGCACACAATAATTGTTATTGGCTATAGCTAGGGGTCTCAAAACACCGCAGAATTGATTAGAGAGTCAGTAATTAATCTTCACACAACAATGGCTCCCTCAAGTCAAAGATGAAAGAAGGCGCAGTTTTGGTGCTGACAGTTTTGGTGCTGCTGACATCATGCTGCTCTATAGGAACCTGTAATTTGCCATTTCTTTCAAACTTCTGTCTACACATCTTGCAAGCCTTGAGGATGAACACAGCGAGATGGTACAAGACAGTAGCCATTGACACCACGACATAGAGACCCACCAAAACACCAACAGGTACTGCAGTCCACTTATTTTCGTCTGAACTCTGGTCTAGAATGTAAGACATTGACAGAGCTAGTGCAGTGTAGTTGAGCAGGTAAAACAGATCAAGACAATTGTACAATTGATTGTAGAAATTGATAGATCTGTTTTTATCTGTTGTTTGAAGTGGCTGTCCAAATGGATCCATTCTTGCCTGTACTACAGTGAACAAGATCACCATGGTAGCCTGGATAGACAGAAGCAGAGATGGCTTGTCAGAACTTAACACTGGATTTAAAATGTACATCACAACTAGAAGCCAAAGCCTTGCTCCCAGCCACCATCGCCACTCCCCCTTATAGGGGGCATAGTGGGCATCAATCATTGGTTTGATCTGATTGGTCTTCTTGTGTAGATAGTTGAACAGTCTGTTGTGTTCACTGTACCGCTCAATGATTGGAATTAAAGTGAGGGCAAACGTGTAGGGGAGGAGGAAGAGGGTGCATGTCACCATGGCAGCCACAAACAAAGCAATATGCTTTCCATGTAGGTATTCCACATTTCCATCATAGAACCAGACATACATATCACCAGTGGGCAGGTAGACTGTGGATAATGTGAAAATATCAATGACAGTTCTCAACAGTTTGGAATATGACAAGTAGATGAGAGTAGATAGGACACCAACTGCTCTTTCTCCTATTATGATGGGAAGTCTATGAAAACAGGATCTAGAGGAGGAGGTTGGAGATCTCTGAAGACAGTAGTGGCAGAGCACAATGACTGTCATGGTGAGGATGAGGAGGTAGGCTGGGAACACAAACTGAAGGCCAGCCTTGTCAGCATCATCCATACCATCATAGAAACACAGAGGGAGCCCAATGTCAAGGTTCACAAATGACACAATCACCTGCAATGGTCTCAAATTAGATTGGCTGAAAAAGATTGAAGTATTGACTTGAACAATGTTGGCATAGAAGATGAGCCCATAGAGTGTGCCTTGTGTTACACTGAGGTTGAGGAAGAACAGTGCTGCCACCAGTAAGACACCCAGCACTGCAAACATCACAAGTGTGATCAGCCACATATTAGAGCACACCCAACACTCGGAAGAACCAAAGATCACACTCTGGTTACCAAGGCATTGACCACAAATAATACCAGTACGCCCTCCATTGCACAAGAACCCAGGCCTAGTGAGTAGCAGTTTTCTTATGTCATTATTGCAGTAGTCCAAAGGACAGGTTGAAGCCAGTGCTGGATCAGTGTTATTGTATACACCAATCCAGTTATTTTTATTTCTAGTCACAGTGCCATCTGATGGATCACAGACCACTCCATGTGATATTAAGAACGGTGAACAGCCACACTCCATCCCACCAGTAGAAGAGCTGTTCATCAGTGTGAACCCTGGCTCACATGGTAATAGCTGGACCTCAATAAGTGTTGGAAGATTAGTGGGATAACTAGACAGAAGGAGTTTAGCTGAAGCCATTTCTGCTCCATAGATTTGGTACTCTATTGTACCACATACTGTTCCTATCCACTGAGCTTTCTGTGTAGGTCCAAGGGTTATGTTTTGAGATGTAATGCCCTTGGTATCAATTAGTGTGTAAATTACACTGGGTGATGGGCTACCTCCATCATCTACTGAAGTAACATTAAGGCCCACAGTCCTACCAGGATATGTGGTAATCTTTCCTTCAAACTGACTCATGATATTGCACAGTTTAGGATCACTGCAGCCACACAGCTGCACATATGCTGGAAAGGAGAGTACTTGGGTGTCATTGGCATCTTCTGGTAATGGAGTAGTGCTGAAATAGTCAGTGAGGTTTTGAGATTTGCTAGCGGCAGTGATGAAATTACCAGTGCTTAAAACCCCAATGCAGTAAGTGCATTTATAAATGGGCGTGGCATATACAGCATGACCACCTTGTTGGGCATGGTTAGCAGTGAACTTGACGGAGAACATGTTGGTATTAAATGCACAATCATCAGAGCTGTTGCACGCTTTTTTCAAACGTATTGAACACTTCTTTAAATTTGAAGCAGGCTGTGTGAGCTCACCTGTGTCCCCATTATTGTATATAGCACCACCAAATCCAGTTGCCACATTTCTAGAGAATTCTACATCACAATTTTCATAGAAGTACAGTGGGACATTGTTAGACAGACTTATGGCCCCTCCATTCACTCCTGTGTTATTTGTGAACGATATGTTACCATGCAGCTGAAGAAAACCATTTGTTCCTTGAATGGCTCCGAGGGGATAGTTAGATGAGAACTGACTTCCTGTGATGGTATTTCCTATGATATCCACCATCATTCCAGAAGAGTAAATGGCCCCTCCCATTGTCTCATTGTAGTCATTACAAGAACAGTGGTTATCTTCTACAATCACATCTTGGAGAATGAGGTTACCCAATGGCTCAGTATCTGAGGTAAGGAAACTAGAAATAAAGACAATCATCGGAATATAACTATTAATGGCATAGACTGCTGCTCCTCCATCTGCTGCGTTGTTGGTAAAGTTTGACCCATTGATCAGTATTGAGCTGATTGAAATGATAAAAATAGCTCCTCCAATAGTAGCACTGTTGTTCTGAAATTTGGAGTATGTGATGCTAAGATAACCTGTTGGCCCAGTCAGTGTCATATTATTGTTCTGAATGTTGCTCAACATTCCAAACCAAGCAAGTACAGCACCACCACCAATAGTAGCACTGTTGTTCTGAAATAGGCATTCTGAGATCGTAATGTTCCCTGTTGCTTCAGGCTTTACTACTATTAACCATTTTTTTGCCCGAATATTACCCTGGACTGAAATCCAACACACAGCGCCAGCATAAAGCGCTATGTTGTCCTCAAATGGGCATTTTGTGAAGCTAACATCACCTATTATTCCATACAACACCACACCACCACCACCACCATTAATAGCACTGTTATACTGAAATTTATTATTTGTGATGCTAACACCACCAGTTAAAAATAGAAGTACAGCACCACCACCTCCACTAACAGCACCACCACTAACACCAGTTGTAGCACTGTTGTTCTGAAATGTGCAGTCTAAGATGCTAACCTTTCCTGTAAATTCAAACATACCAACACCACCACCACCACCAACTTTAACAGTAGCTCTGTTATTCTGAAATGTGCAGTTTTCAATGTTAGCCTCACCTGTTAGGCTATAATATAACAGTACTGCACCCCCACCACCACTAAGAGCATCATCACCACGAGGAGCAACAGTAGCACTATTGTTCAGAAATTTGCAATTTATGATGCTAAATATTCTCAAGCCTACACCACTAACAGCACCACCACCACCACCACCTTTAAGAGCAATACTTACACTGTTGTCCTGAAATAGGCAGTTTGATATGTTAACCTCACCTGTTGAGTTTTCAAAGAATACAGCACCACCACCACCACCATATGTATTAGTAACACTGTTGTCCTGAAAAAGGCAGTTTGAGATGCTAACCTCACCTGTTGAACCTTCAAATAATACAGCACCACCACCACCATCATATGCATTAGTAACCCTGTTGTTCTGAAATAGGCAGTTTGAGATGCTAACCTCACCTGTTGAGCCTTCAAAGAATACAGCACCACCACCCCCACCACCATATGTATTAGTAATACCGTTGTTCTGAAATGTGCAGTTTGTGATGCTGACCGAGATGTTACTTGATTGTGACCATATCGCTCTATTTGAACTATCCTTAAAAGTGCAGTTTGCGATGAGGACATTTTCGATTGATGCAAAGTTTATTCCACAGTTAATGAATGTTATTCCTTCTATGGTCAACTGTTGTGCTGACATGAATTCAAACACTGCACCTTCTCCTTCGCAACGAACTATGGTGTTTGAAGACCCCGTTATCGCAATGTAGCTTCCATTGGAAATGTTGCAGAGCAGTCCTGAAGATATGCGCGTATCATTGGACATGAGCGGTCCGCTGCAGAGCTCTCGGTAGTCCTGTAGAGCATAGCCAGCTGCAGGTAGAATAGTAGCAACACTTCCAAGAACAAATAAAGCAAAGAACATTTGAACCATCGTTTTTACTGGAGTAAAGTGGAGAACTGATATATATAACTTGATATTATAGTATCGGGTATAATTATAGATAATTGCTCACGTACGTAGGCGTGGGGCTCACGTACGTAGGCGTGGGGCTCACGTACGTAGGCGTGGGGCTGACGTGACCACCCCACACACTGTTCAAAAGTGTCATTGTATGATACAGACATTTATCCCTCTGTTTATCGGGGCGAAAGAAGGCTTAGGAGGTTAGTTTATTATGCCCTGCATGTAGTTATGATTTGTCTGAAAATTTATATATACATCTGCAGTAATCATGCAGATGTGTTAGAACTGAAGTAACAAGCAAAATTATATATAGGACATGCATTGGCTGCCAACCACTGGGTAATTACTTAGAAATTCAACAGCTCCGTCTCCAAGTGCTGCAGCATTGCAAGCACCTTCCAACTCTTCTTCACTTCCCTGCAGCAGGTACGTTGTTATATTTGCACATGCACATATATGTGACCGGCAGAGGCGGATATTGGGGGGGGGGGGGGGGGAGGGGACCCCACTTGGAACCATTGATGAATATAATTAGCCCACATCGCGCACATATAAATGTAATTACATGTATAGTACCGTATGCTTTGAAGCGATTTCGTCACCCCATACACCAGTATGAACCGAAACGTAAATGTATATAGGACCTTATACTCACCAAACAGAATTTTATTTGCCTTGAATTGTAAGATATGATTGACCATACGCGGTAGTAAGGCCCGCCAGACTAGTTTACATATTTTGCAAAAGGCTGGATCAGGGTTGCCAAAGGCCAACACGGCCTGACAGGTCGGCCTGCCAGGCCATACTGTCCACTTGGCCTGGCAGGTCAGACCCTGACCTGACAGGCTTGGATCCACCCACAAGGCAAGAAGATTGTCGCATCATGCATGCACCAGCAATTGTACATTATGGCGTTATATATCATGATCATCTTAATTTGTTAACTCTATATGTGTGCTTTGACTGATTTTGCGCGCCCTGACTTAGTTATAGAAAGCTATTTAAATCACTGATTGTGTGTGTTATAGGCAGTATGTATTCTGGTATTCAAATCTATACTTTCGTGTAGCATTATAAATGTAAACTGCTTGCTCACATATAGGGCAGTATAGGCCCAAGCACATTTCAGTGTCAAGTGTTCCACATTACATGCATATACCCTGTCACATATTGTTGCAACAAGCAACCCTTTTTATGGGTGAAGGGGTAGTGGGTGAGAGTGTGTGTGTGTGTGGGGGGGGGGGGGGGGGAGAAGGGAATAAACTGGCTAGCAATTCTCAACCCTTTTAGCATGATGTGGTTCATTGATCATGATGTGGGATACAAATTCCTGTTCCAAGTGATTAACATGTACGTGGTGCATTAGAGAAGTCATGCAAATAATTAATTCTTTAGCATGGTCAGTTGTGCACGGGACTGAGAAACTCACTTTGTATAGTAACCACAAATGTTACTTAATAGTTAGTGTTTTGTTTTGTACTCATCTATACATATTGGCATAATAAGATAGTAAGCAGCAATTAAAGTGTAGAAATCTAATAGGCCAGGCCTGTTTGAGAGCACTAAATACTAGCCTCGTCGCCAGGCTCTGTTTTTTATAAGTTGCGGGGGCGAAAAACAGGGCCTGGCAGGGTCCTAGTGCGCATGCGCTGGTCATTACTAATACGCTTGGTAATCGCATACTGTTGTAATTTTTGTTTGTAAACCTTTCCGTATACGATCTCGTACTCAGCGTAAACTCTTCCTCGTCCCAGACTGTCGTATATGTAGAGTTTCGTACGTCGACTTACTACCCCTGCTCCTTAGACCGCCTCTACGATTGGTACGTGTAGGCTGGCCACCTCACGCTACTTGCCATCTTTAGCCGAAGCCACAATGCTGACAACCTATTTTACTCTCGTGGTGCGCACTCATTGGAACTACCTACATTTGGAAAACTATTGGTGACGAGGTATCGACGGATAAGGCCTTTGTGCCAAGTGTTGGGTATTTCAAATGAGTGCGCACCACGAGAGTACAAGTAGGTTATCAGCATTGTGGCTTCGGCTAAAGGTGGCAAGTAGCGTGAGGTGGCCAGCCTACACGTACCAATCGTAGAGGTAAGAACTTGGTCCACGGAGCAAGGGTAGTAAGTCGACGTACGAAACTCTACATACAAGATATAAAAAACATTCTCTCTGAGAAAGGTAGTGGTATATAGGATTTGAAAGAAATGGTGGTGTAAAAAGGAAGGGAACAAGGGATTCATGCAGAGGAGATACAATGATTATTCCTATATTTAGCAACATAATAGTAATGACGTTCTATACAGTGCTAAATATAGGAATAATCATTGTATCTCCTCTGCATGAATCCCTTGTTCCCTTCCTTTTTACACCACCATTTCTTTCAAATCCTATATACCACTACCTTTCTCAGAGAGAATGTTTTTTATATCTTGTTTCATTCTTTTTTTTTAAATAAGTGACTACTAGTATATAGGTATACATGTAGTACAATGTTGAATACGATTGTACGATAAAATCCAGCCGTTGTAATTCCCACGTTTATTGCCTAGCAACACAATGTTTACAGTTATGTTACATTTGCAGCTGTTCCATTAGTTCGAAACTCACGCGCCAAGCTTTCCCTCTTAGAAGCTCGTTTCTGGTCTGAGTTCAGTTCATAACGTCGCTTCTTAGAAGCTCGCACCGCAACAGAATTCTTTTCCTGTTGCCACCTCTTAGAAGCTCGGTTCGACTCCAGATTTGCTCTGTACATGTCACGAGCTGAGCCTCAGCAGACGCCCGCCTTTGTTCAGCATCAGCATCGTACCGGTACCGAACTCGGGAGGACTCTAACTCATAGTCTCGATGTAGGAGGTATTCCTCTAGTCGCATAGCTTTCCTCTTTCGTAGCCGTAAACGGTAAAGGCATTTTGACAAATACAACATCGCTAGCTAAAAATGGTGAGCAAAACTAAAAACACAAACGAAACTCACACCTGTAAGTGTTCCATACCAATCATACACAATCCACAATTCTGAAGCATTGTCATGGAAACGGTTTTAATATAGCTAACTCTCTATATTACGTGAGATTACGTACTGATATCTTGGCGCGCGAGAACAGCTGCAAATTACGTATATTGGTTACATGCTTTATTTATATATCTGATACCTGAAGATGTATTGTCAGATTTTTCTACGATTTTAGGTGTAACTGGCGCTCTTTAAAACCTTTCCTATCTCGAGTTATACTCACCCATAAAGACGACGACGACGACGACGACGACGACTATGGACAAATTACGGTCTGGGAACGAGAACTACGAGCTTTTTTGTTCTCTTAAAGTACACGGTCTAGCGACTTGAACAAAACATGAAAATGATCGTCTTTCCATTGTGGATCGATAGCAATAAAGAGCTGCACTATCCGTTTCTCGGTTCGTGAGTTATACGCGGGACGCGTTTTTTTTACGCTGAGAACGAGATGGTGTACGGAAAGGTTTACAAACGAAAATTACAACAGTATGCGATTACCAAGCGTATTGGTAATGGCTAGCGCATGCACGCTAGTACCAGGCCCTGTTTTTCGCCCCCGCAACTTATAAAAAAACAGGGCCTGGGGACGAGGCTAACGAAATACGTTCTTTTAATACATTAAAGTCCAGCATCTGCTATTTTTAAACGATTTCAACTTCGAGATCACTAATATTGTATGAAATGCTCCAGCTTCTGGGGCTCCGCCCCAGACCCCGATATATATATGATGTTATTGATGCGTGCATGTAGTCTGGCTAGCGTGCATGGGGACGCACGTACATGTATATGGACATTAGTCTCGGCCCCAGACCCAACGGACGCAGCTGCGGATGGATTACATCACCGCTACGCATAGCGGTGATGTAATCCATCCGCAGCTGCGTCTGTTGGGTCTGGGGCCGAGACTATATGGACATATACACCGTTAAGTAATTCACTATCGGCGTGGCTAATTAATCTTTTCGATATTAACACTACTTGTGATACAAAAAAATTCTGGGGCTAAGCCCCAGACCCCTAAGGAAGCGTCACCTCCTGCCCCGCCCCTTCATCAAATTCATATTGGACACCCCCCTCTCCGAATTCCTCCGTCCGCCCCTGTTATGTCCTAGTACATTGAGTTTGTAGAAGACTCATTTTCTGACTTCAATAAAAGGATCACACATGGATGGCAAAACGTTGGTTGCACAGCTGAACCTAATTCCCGGGCAGTCTTGAAATGTAAAAAAAAAAAATGCTGAAAACAGTAGCATTATCTCTATTCAGAGGTAATAAAATTGCAGTTCACTCTGTCCTATTATAACATCTAGTGATGTGGCAAAACCTACCTGAGGTCAAGCATGACGCAGAAAAGACTCACTGGCCATATTTTTTAAAACACTTTGAATCAATAAACGATGCAAGGATTTGAGACGTGATTTTTTGCTAATTGGTTTAAATTTCATGTATATAAGTTGTTTGTACATGTACTTGTTTGCATGGAATCATTTATTAAAATGTTGGATGTGTGAGCCATATGCACTCAAATCAGTTAAATGACCTGCCCACTTTAAAGTACATTGTACAATGTACATGTATTGTTGCATCAGTGTCACTCAACATGTATGGTTTACCCCACTAACAGCCAATTACTGATTACTACTTGCATGCATTAGAGTTTCTCCCACATCAAAAATGTGCTCACCTAGTGTGGGACCTTGGTAACAGTTATGCAGTGTTGCAAGAATTTGAAGACTTGTACTACTTCCTTCTAATTAGCATACTCCTCCGCCTCCTTGTCCATCTCAAGGATAAAGCCTGCATGCTGCATTTTACCTTACTGTGACTTCTCTGCTTAACCCATCCTTTCCCTCTGAAGTAGTACTCATAACAGGTCAGCAGCAGTTACTGTATTATGAGCTAGGGCATTCCCCTTGCTTGTGGCAGAGTCATATAGAGCTTGGGGCAAAGATGCTGTTCAATTTTTTTCTTGACTTGCATCACACCTTGCCACAAGGACAACACCCCCAAGTCCAAGGTGGTCACCTCAATATGACTCTTGTGCAGGCCAATGCTCGGGCTATTCCTATTATGGGGTGGATGCTCGCTGCAGGAGGGGGGATAGTTTCTCAACGTACCTTTGTAGCTAGTGTGCTTTGTTCTGAATATGTTTGGTCTGTGGTGCTGGGTTACCAACAGAATTACCAAACACTGATTGTTTTATTGTGTCATTTTGTTGTTGTTTTTCTGTGTGTAGTAGAACTGTCATTTTACAGTCTACCTGTAATAATGTTCTATGATGGAAATGTGACAAGTTATTTTGTTTGTGGTTACCATGGTGACATGTACTCTATTCCTTCTCCCCTACACCTTTGCGTTCCAATCATTGAGCGGTACTGTGTGTGACTTCTGGGTCGCAAGGTTGCCAGCCACAACAGTTTCTACCTGGGAGATTAGTTTGATGTGCTCTGCTGTTTCTGGGTAGCTCTTGCTTGCATTTCTATGCTATATAGCTAGCTTGAAAGCTACTAGTAGGTTGTAATAGATCTAATCTAATGACAAGTAACGGGATCGTGAATTAAATACCGGGTATATCATGAAGTTGTTCTATGCTATTGCCTGTCAATGGGCCCAAAGCTGAAATATGTAAAGGTAACTTAGTTTCTCTTCTGTATGCAGTAGGCACTGGGAGATAGTGGGGGACAGTATTTGATTGCAGGTGATATATATGCAGCTGATTCACATAATACATTAATAGCCAAAAGTTGTAAAAAGTGTCGACAAACTGTTTAATGAACTGCTGCTTGGTATTGTCATCACACTACTTCATACATGGCATCAGAATTGCCTGAAGTAAACTTGTTATCTGACCCCTACATTTAGCACACATTGATGCTGTTCTTATACTACATTTCTTATCATTCAACCCTTCTTTCCCCGCTTTTTGGATCACACTATTACGCTTCAGAGCTATTAAAATCACTAGTCCTTGTGCAAGCTACAGTGGGATCCTGCTCTTTCATGGCTTCCAAGGCCCATAAAATCTGTAGTGGGCTATATATATTTTTTATTAAGGTTGCTAAAGATTGAAATAATGTTCATTTGCCACCTTATGTCATAGTCTTTTCTGTGTAACTTTGATAAGAAAACTTCAGTAAATTCCATTGTAGTACACACCTGCAGATATTTTCATTAATTTGCAAAAGTGTTATATTGGCATGAGCGTTGAAAGGTTTCTGTTGTTGAAGGTACACTTACAACATAAAAAGTACTTAGGATCATCAACATGCGCAATTGTCCACACAATTCCAAATTTCTTAAATCACATCATCATCATCTCCATCACTGTCCCCAAACCAATGATCACTTTGACAACCACGATTCCATTGAATACCACAAATCCAGCACCATTCAAATTTGCAGCGACAGGTCATGTGTCGACGGTTACCTGTATATACTCAGAAATGAAATGAGCTACATAGCCTACCGTTTTTCTCGGACATGGCTTTGTGTTCTTTCATGTAGTTTGCATTTGCAAGATCCCACTGAGCTTCTGGCCTGATGGGTATTTATTGCTAATGTCGTAGCAAAATAGTCGAGCAAATTGAATGGTTTAGCTATGGCAGAAAAACAAACGTAAGATTGAAACACTAATATACTCGTGCACTAGAACCTATAAATAATTTTCGATCCTCTATCAGAACCACCATCATCACCGCAGGTGTATTCTTCAAATACAGTGTACACTATCACCAACTCCATAACTGAACACCATGTTGGCTTTCTCCTTCCAATGCTGGGGGCAGTCCGCAAGGCCTCTTCTATGACATCTACATTCAGGACCTTGGTACACAAAGCAATCAGTGCCTGGCAAAGGTCAACAGCAGCAATAGTAATGCAGTGGGAGCCATTTGTTCGACTGTTAGTGGTTTAAAATCCTCCACACTCTATGCGGTGTATGTGGTAGCTGCCAATGCAGCCACAGTCGATCCAGATACTGTGTGCAATATAAGTGTCCTTGATGGGCGCTACCTGGCAGTTGTCGCTCAAACCCAAAGTGGTGCAGAAAGTGCACAAATAAGTGCAAACAGTAAGTGCTGCAGTAAGACCTGTAGCTTTGCTTTAGTATCTACTTTCTGACAGTCTTGTAGTTTTTTTGTTGTTTCATGCATGCACATTTAAGTGCATAAAACTATTTTTCTACTACATTTACCAAACCATGGTTGTATCGTCGCATATTTGTTCTTAAATATTTATTGCTCATTTCTAGTGTGTTTTGTAATCTCTTAAAAATGTGATATTCTTGGTCCATTGTTCAGTGTGCATTTCCACAATCATGGTACTTATATTTTAGTGTTGCAAACACACATTCTTTGGAACATGCATATTTATTGGGATCCACTCTGATTTGAAGTGCCAAATTATTAAAATTATGCACTTACTGTTTAGTCAATACAGCGGCTGCAGTTAGCATCACCTTTTTCATCACATTCATTGTGGCTGTGGTGGCTGTTGTAGCCATATTGGTCACATGGATTATCACCAGGAAGGTGTCACATGAGAAGGAGTTCAACCTTCAGAGCAACACAAGTTTCAAGTGAACAATGTTTACTGACCCAAATGCCCATGAATCTCCTCAGTCACAACTTCACTCGTTGTTATAGAGATAGATATCATTTTTTTGGACGCCGCATTTCATTTTTATATGTGTCTGTTGGATACTTGGTATTTGGATAAAAATACATTGATGTGTGTGTGTGTATGTGTGTGTGTGTTTGTGTGTGTATAAAAGTTCCTGTATAACTGATTTTATTCAGTATTTTTGAATGCATGCTTGGACCAATAATTAGATTCTGATCCCAACATCCGCCTGCACTTGTCTGCTCTGCAGGCTCCACACATCTTATGGTATACACATTAAACATGATGCTTGCACAACAGCAGCAGGATCTAGATACACAGTGCATGAGTGTCATGCACAGTTAAATTACCTCCTTAATTAGAAGTGTATAGCATGTAATATAATTTGGTGTGGTAAGAGACCTATAGAATAGACAAGGTGAGGAGGCAACGCCCACCCACACCTCCTTCTAGTCAGAATTGGCTTTTAGACCTGCAATCGAGATTCTGCTTGCAGAACTGGTCAGGGTTGATGGCACATCCATTATGCTGTGAGTTTGTATGTGATTTAATGTGATTCATTGTAGAGCAGAACTGGTGTAAAATCAACACGACCAAGAAGGTTTCAATAACATTATATGGTTATCATTAGTTATGTTATGATGAATTGTTAGAACGCTTCTCCAATGTCATTGCATTGTCAAAAGAAAACAGTTACAGGTGGGAGATGTAGCATAGTGCATTTCTGAACTCACTTATGCAGTGTAACAAAAGCCATTACATCAAAGTTCTCATCAATAATTGAATCGCAGCGGTAGGCAATTGCAAGCTTTGTGAGTTATTAAGATCTTGCACGATTCTACAGATAAGGACAGCACAAGTCTTAAAAGAGCGCTAGTACAGTGTGCACAAAATAAATAGCATGAATGCAAAACTAATTCAGTGGCTGGGAGGTATGCAGTGTGTAGGGGTTGTTGAGAGTAGAGTTTGATGTTGTCTTGTACTTAGCATTTATCTCTGCGTGCATTCTCTTGTACCTTTTGAACTCTCAGAATCATTAACATCATGAATTCGATTCATGACACATTACATGTATTGTCTACATTAAAACGTCAGAACAACTTTGGTATGAACTTTTGAGTAGACTTCATGTACTCCTTGTACGCTGGGTACTTCCTGGCTGAAATGGCTTCGGTGAAATTAGTACTACCTTGGAATAGCAGCATCAGTACGAGACAGCCAATGACACTCCAGTTGAGTACTCTGCCAGTGTCAGCTACACTGAATAGATATACACTTGCCCAGATTGCTTGCTCGGAGATGAAGTTGGGATGGCGAGATATCGACCACAATCCCGTGCAGATGAAGCCCTGGTTATACGGCTCCTTGAGGGGTTTACCCGACATGCTTGCTAGTCGCTTTCCTAGCTGGAACTTCCACTGCTGCTCATCGGCTACTGTCTCAAGGATAATAAAGCCCACCACAAAAGCCGCAGCAATATAGTCGAGCAAATAGAATGGTTTAGCTGTGGCAGAAATGGTCAATATCGTCGGGAGTGTGAAGCCCAGGATGAGAAAACTTTGGAAGAAACAGACAAACGTAAGATTGAAGATGAACCACACGATTGGGTTGGATAAGACAGAGCTTTTTCTAAGCTCGGCCCATCTGTAGTCTTCTTCTCCTATCCAAATACGCCACGAGTAACCTCCCTTGCGTGCAAAGTTGAAAGTTAAGCGCACGCCCCACAAAGTAACCAGCGACGCGATGAGCACCTGCCGTGCTTGAAAGCCCGCGATGTATGCCATGACCCACACGTACACTGGAGGCATGATGCTCCACAGTTTGTCCACCTGGCTGTAGTTTCCCGTCATGATGCTGATGACAAATACAAGGCAGGATTTTGCGAACGCGATGTAGCTCGTGGTGACAAGCGCTTCCCACTGCTTCGGAGTAAGTGGTTTGTCAAAGTAATACGACATGTACAGCACAATAGCAATAGCAATGAGCAAGAGCGAGACGGACACCTTCATCTTGCAATGCCTACGTTGTTTTGTTACAATTTATTATGCAACGAATACCATTACTAATTGTGACAAGATTTAAAATCATTCTCCGAGCGATCCCTAGTGGTTAGACCTTTTTCGACCGCAATATGAATATATAAATGTCACACGCTCGTCCCATTCAATTACATCACGCGACACGAAGTTCTCTAAAGGGTTAAGGCGAGTGAGTTCAGGAACTATCAGCGATCACTTTTCAAGACCTAAAACTTTCGTATAAGGTTGGTTCCGTTCTCTTCTATCGATTTGGTGATCCGCGTGGTGCGAGGTTATAGTTTTCCGTCCCTGTATTGAAAACAATCTTGAAATCCCTCTGGCGGGTAAAAGGAACACCAGCGACATAAATAACCTCTCTCATAAATAACTTCTCTATCATACCGTGGGTGTAATAGGACTGATTTGACTTCACCTCGTTTATAACATAATCAAGACAAGGCAATTTAATGACTTCTACTGTGAGTCAATTTTTGTAAAGATAGAACACGGAACGGTAGTAGTTGGGCGTGGCCCGCCCTTCGCGTATTGGCGGAAGGTCGGGTTGCAAGCCTATACCTGGATTTGTTCTGCTGCAACGGGGATTGCAGTCCAATCGGATTGCAGCGTTCAAGTGGGTCCATTATCACCAATTAGCGGCTGATGTGAGGTAATGATAGGCAGCTGTTACTTCCATTTAACTTACATGTATATGAATTTTCATGGAGCGGACAAACATTGCTTTTGTTTGCGAATGTGTCACAGAGGCAGCTAAAGAGTTGCGCTGCCCTGCTACTATGAAGCCTGAACAACAATGCGAAGGGCGGGCCATGCCCAACTCACTCGAAGCAATACATGTACATATCTTGAGCAGCTGCTCTGCAGACACACAAACCGCATTATCACCACGTAATCTAACGCTCAATAATCACTACCCGAATGTGCAATAACATAACGATATTCACAACGATATTACATAACACTCCAGAACAAATCTTGGTATAGGCTTGCAACCCGACCTTCCGCCAATACGCGAAGGGAGGGCCACGCCCAACTAGAACGGTAGCGCCAAGCAGATTCCACGTGTAGTGATGTCTAATGAGTGTATTGAGATATAAAGCATGTTAACACGGTGTAGGGTTGTTGAGATTCTGCGCCTCAATTGCGGAGTTGAGCTGTCATGATTTACACTGCCCTTGTGATATGCCTCGAAGAAAACACTTAGTGGGCCGGCCATTGAAGTCATATGCTTGAAGTACTGTATGGATCTGTGGTTACCCCCTAGCATACCAAGCTTCTCTTTATATCGTAACTTTCCCACCGTATCAAGCTGCTTAAACGAATCCGACAGTTCAGCCATATTCGTGTATCTCATTAACGGCGACGTGTCACATGCATGTCACACAAGAATATTTGCGGTCGAAATTACGTGAATATCACTAAAACCATGAACATGCTAATTATACTGAAAATCCTAAACATAATATGCATCTAAATGTTTTGCATGGTTTATTTCTTAAAAGTGGTTATTGCGATATTTATGCCATGCGCCATGAAGCTAAGAAGTTATTATACAAACTAAACGACAATTGCAAGTCCTTACCCACACTTAAGTAGACCGTGGTTTTGTCGTTCAATCACTGAACTCAAGCTATTTCAACTCCATTAGCTTTTCCCGAACTGTATGGCAATCACCATAACTGATGCTTCATGTCAGGTGCAGCTTATTTAAAGTGGTTAATTATTATGATATTATATAGTGATATTGTGAATCTCTCAAACTAAAGAAATATCACTTATGTGGTTTATTTTAAACCATGAACACATGTGGTAAATTAAATCCAAAATTATTAAACATACAATTTCAATGCATCTGACTATATAGTAGTGGTTAATTTATTAAAAGTGGTTATCTCGATATCAGTGATGTTACATGTTACATACATTGTGAAATATCTCAAAACTAGAAATATCATTTTATGGTTTAACATGGTAAGTTAAATCTTAAAACATACATCTAAGTATACTGTAGCACAGCATTAATTAGAACTTTGTTCATTAGAACCACAATCACTCCACCATATATATATATACCAATACATACACCAAGTGATTATGGTTCTAATGAACAAAGTTCTAATTAATGCACTGCTACATAGCTCCCCCCCTCCCCGTGAGGATGAGACGAACTACCACGTGTCACCTGACCAGGTGCATCCACCTGATAGATTCTGAGTTCCTCTGTCGTTCAGTCACTGGGGGGAGGGGGTGTAGCAGAGCATTAGTTAGAAATTTGTTAATTAGTATTGGTTAATTATGATGGAGTGATTGCGAATTAATTTAAAGTGGTTATTAGACTCCACAGTACTCTTACCAATATCATATAATAACTGTATAATACACTTGATAGTGTTTAAGAAATTTAGATTTTTTTTATTACCATAAGTGATATTTCTAGTTAGACTATTAATATATATGCAGTATCACTACAATAATAATAACCACTTGTACTAAATTAACCTTCATTGCTTAATACCTATAGATGTATTAACATAATGTTTTAGATTTTCACAATAATATAAGTTTGACAATATATATGTAATATAAATAACCACTTTTAATACATGCACCATCACTATACAACATGTACGTACATGTAGCATAATCACGGTTTAAGATACTATAAGTGATACATGATATTTCTAGTTTGAGATATTCACTAATATCACATTACATTAAATCTTTAAAGCTTAAACAAGTATCTTAATACATATCAGTTTCAGCCCCCCACACGACATCCTGGTTATCTGTTATTCCCTCCACATCCCTAGCTCTCCATCTTGACCCAATTGAATTCAGGGTAGCTGTCAAGTGGTGGCTGGGCCTAGATACCTCCCAGGGTTCTCAGTGTGCTTTCTGTCCTGCCCACAGTCTGGACCCTCTTGGACACCATGCATTAACATGCAAATGTGGGGGGTGATGTTATTACCCACCATAATGCTCTCAGGGACACTGTAGCGCACTTCCTTCATCGTGCACATGCTTCAATCGAAGTTGAAGCTGGTGCTGGGCTCTTTCCTGACCATTCACAGTCACGCCCTGCTGATATTCTCGTGAAGCATTGGAATCATGGAAGGCCGGTTGCCCTGGACATCTCCGTTGTCTCACCGCTTAATCCTTCAACTTTAGCTGAAGCGGGAGCAACAGTTGGTGCAGTCCTTGAGGCAACAGAGAGCAGGAAACACCAGGCCAACGATGAAAAGTGTTTAGCTTTAGGGTGGGTCTAGTAGTTGACTCCTATGGGGCTTGGGGTAATGAAGCTTCAGGATTTCTGGCTCAGATCATAGCTAGGCTTGCGATTCACAAGTCTCTACCAAAGGCACAGATATCTTTTGAGCGTTTTTCAAACTTGGGCATTTGCTTAATAAGAGCAAATGCCAGAGCTATCCTATGTTGAATCCCATCTTAACTGTAGTGTGTTTTATATATAGCAAGTGTGGTGCATTATGAATTATTGATTATAAAATTAATACATGTATAATACAGTTAGATGTATTATGATAGTGTGTTTAATATTTTTAGTTTTAATAAGATGACGGTTTATGATAGAATCATGTAGTCTTTCTAGACTTGTCATCAGATTGAATCAACTAGGCCACATCTGTTACTAGTAGACAAAACTTGTAAGAGAGGGGGTGGGTGTCGTGTTATGTTTTGCTGCTGGACCTGAGTGCAAGGTTATCAGATAATTATGATAATTAATTCTTCAGTTACCATTGAATGGACATGTATACATGTACATAACAATGAAAATGCACTCAATGCCTAAGTACTGCATGTACATGTAGATTCAACCAAATATTACAAAATTTCTTAGCAAGATGCTACACTAACATTCAAGCTATTATTTTTCATGTGTTCATAACCAAAAAGCAGTGATGACTTGAATAAAATCTTCTGTACAATAACCTCACCACATCCAAAAGCAACACCCAATTTGTCATCTTCATAAACCCTAGATTTGCTCTCAGAAGGTGTTGATCGATCAAATACTATGTTACAGCTCGCTGCATTGCTCACTGAGTGCAAGGTTATCAGATAATTATGATAATTAATTCTTCAGTTACCATTGAATGGACATGTATACATGTACATAACAATGAAAATGCACTCAATGCCTAAGTACTGCATGTACATGTAGATTCAACCAAATATTACAAAATTTCTTAGCAAGATGCTACACTAACATTCAAGCTATTATTTTTCATGTGTTCATAACCAAAAAGCAGTGATGACTTGAATAAAATCTTCTGTACAATAACCTCACCACATCCAAAAGCAACACCCAATTTGTCATCTTCATAAACCCTAGATTTGCTCTCAGAAGGTGTTGATCGATCAAATACTATGTTACAGCTCGCTGCATTGCTCACTGTCACAGTTAGTGTACCACTGAATGGCCAGCGGAGGTTATCATCAAACTGTCCCTTCATCAAACAAGCAAATATAGACAGATGCGTATTTCTGTGTGTAGTGCATCCATTGCAATAGATTCTAAGGCATAATTTGTAGCCATACCGACTTGTGTAAAATGGAGGGCTATGTACACACATGTCATGATCCTTTTTATCGGGAAAGTCACGTATTGCAAAAGTAACAGGAAGATCGACAGCTTCACTACATGCCAGAGGTCTAGAAGTAATGACATTATTAGAAACCAAACGTGGAGGTCCATAACATTTCACTTTGCTTTCAAACTGTAAGGCTGCCATTACTGGTCTAAGCTGCCCTGTACATGCAATATTTTCATTGAGTAACGCTGTCAAATGTTTTGCCTTGTCTCTTTGAGCTTGCTGTAACAATCGCAGCTCCTGTTCAGTTGCATGCAATTTTTGTGCAACAACAGCCATCTTAGATTCTTGTGCAGTGATTGTCTCTGTAAGAATGCTTATTTCAGCATCCAATTGGTGAGTCATCTTATTTTGTGCTGACCTCATGGCTTGATATTTTTCTTCTAATAATCTCTGAACATTTTGTGTCTGCTTTGAAACCAATTCTAAATGCAGAGGATATGCACTGGTGTCATAATGTTTCGTGAGATCCTTAAGTAAGGCTTTGTGGGTGCAACCTAGCAAGTTGAATGCACAAGGCTTTTCGGCCATTAGGCAGACCTCAGAATGACATAAATACTGTGACCGAACAAGTGTCTCATCACAAAGAGGACATTTGATTACAAAATTGGGGCATGTATTTTCATGTTCTTTGGCATTGCGGCGTTCAAGTTTCAATCCACAGCCATAAACACACTCTTGTGTCACAAAGCCACAGTCAGTCATATAATGTGTTTCAAATACGTTAAGTTTCCCTGTCCACTTGCATCCTTCTCTTTTGTTAGTGCAATACACCTCGGAGTCAATAATATCGTTCTTTAGTTTGCGCTGTAGAGATACATTGACTTGTGGTTTGCCACAACTTGGCATAGGGCATGAAAGGCGATTCTTAATATATGTCTCAATACATGGTTGGCAAACACTTCTACCACAACATTCTGTCAGTTGAGGTTCTCGCAGTACGAAATGGCAGAGGCCACATTTGAAATATTCTGGAGGGTTTGGGGTCTTAACAAAATCATTTTTGTATCCTTTATCAAACATCAGCGTCATTGTGATTTTATTTCTAAAGTGTAGTAATAAAAAAACATAACACAATGTAATGCTGGCATACGTGTAAGGTAATATTACTAGTGTTGTTTTCCCTGCCGGAGTTTTCCCAACCAATCTCACTCTACTGCCCAAGTACATTCTAATTCCAAGTCGTGAACATTAGCCTTACCTCACATATACATGTACACACATCACAGCTATGCTTATACAAGTATAGCGGTGATTGGTTCTTCCTTAATTCACCTCCCCGTGCATCAGTATATCTGGTATCAGACACCTAATTAACAATTGACTTGCTAGTTATTTGCCCATTTCAACGTTTTACTCTGTCTACATGAGATTATAGGGCACATTGCTTTAAATTGTATCTAATGTAGTGAACAGGAAAAGAAATGTTTGAATTCCCTAGAGAATGCCAATGGATTCATGGATGGTGGTTTTTTTGTTTGTATTGCTTGCACCTGTTTGCAGTCATAACAAAGAACATTTAGTTAATCATCCTTCTGGATCATGACCTAGCTCACAACCATCAAGAGGAATTGGGTACTAGTAGCCATCTAAAACAATCTTGTAAACTGAAGTGTAATTAGTTGCGGACATATTCTACAGTACATATACAAGATCATTTCTGTACATTTTGTAACAAGTGCAACCTATATCCAGACACACAGATGATGGAAGGTCTCCTGAGCTAGTTTACAACAAATTATGCATTGGAAGCTGCGATATGAAAAGATGCCAAAAGGAGGGGAAAAGATGGATGCTGTTGCTGCTGACCAGCAGCAACAGCATCCATCTGAGAATATAATAATGAAGATCGTATCATTGCCAACTTCATCCTTCAGACAGCATGCACCTTGCAGTTGACCTGCAAACACAAGATGTAGTGCCAGCGCATCAAGGCATTTTAACAATTACATGTGTGCATCTACAGTGCATGGACTAGCACGCATATTGAACTTTAATAATTTGAAAGTTATAGTGATTCTAATGTAAAGCATTTTTATGTCTGTGATAAAATGAGTTGAAGGCAGCAACTGGTGATACAATCTACACTTATGTATGTGGCGCCAAGGGGCAAGGCATGCATCACATCCTTCCTTGAACTAGCACATTCTTTGCTCAAGTTACATGTAAGTTGCTTCCTGTGTCAGTAGCACATTTGAGCTTTATTTTGTTGAAGCCACAATACTGACAACCTCTCGTGGTGCGCACTCATTGGAACTACCCTACACACTTAAAGGTGTACAAACAAAAATTACAAAAGTATACGATTACCACTTTTCTTGGTAATGGCTAGCGCATGCACGCTAGGTAACCTGGCAGTATCTTCCAGGCCCTATTTTTCCCTACAATAAGGCCTGGGGACGAGGCTAGTCCTGTGTAGGATTGGTTTCGTGGGCATGGTTTCCAATCGAGCGTTTTAAAACAGTAACAAAGTGTTGCCTTTACTACAAACATGACAGATATGTACATATAATGTGAGTTTCGCTAAAAAACAGTGCAGTTAACATAGAGCAACAAGTCGGTACCAAAATTCCACCATATAATTTTTGTTCTCCTCCTTCCGTTCATCACGTATAACTCGCGACACGAAGACAAAATTGTAGCATTTTAATTCCAAATGTATCATTTCATGCAGATAAGATACACAATTGTTAGCTAGTGATAGATAGTATGCCGTGCAAGACCCAAGCAGGTGCAGTTAATTATTGGTGAAAATTCTCGGTTGCCTAGCAGCGTCTTAAATTACTGTTGCCAGGCTATGCACAATTAACGTACACAGCTGCAGACAAGTTTACAACAGGCGATTCTAATTCAGCAAGCCAAAGAAAACAGCTTGTTAACAAGGAGAACTCTGAGTTTAATATACCGGAAGAACAAAGGTAGGTAGGCCTATCAATAAAAAGAGCTGCATGGCATGTACGAAAGAGGCCTACTCAGATTACCCGATAGTAATAAGACGAATCTAAGCAATCTATACATTGCAGCGAATACACTAAACCATATATTGAACACTGCTGGCAGAAAAAAAATTTAGGGAAACAAAAACTTCTCTATCGTGAAAGTGATTGGTGGTGGTGGTGCAAAAAGCAAGGAAACAAGGTACAGTATGTTAAAGTGAGGTTTGGTAGGATGCTACAACTCACAGTCCTGAATTTGCAAATTAAGAAGCCTATTTGCAAATGTAGGACTGTTATAGTTGTAGGATCCTACCAAACCTCACTTTAATATACTGTACCTTGTTTCCTTGCTTTTTGCACCACACCAATCCTACATACCACCAATCAGTGTCTCGATAGAGAAGTTTTTGATTTACTTGTAACTGTAAGATTCACTGGATTTATGTGTGGTGGGTTAAATTTGATTGCAATTGTTACAATTATGTATTGCTTTCTAAAGCCACTTTGTGTGGTCGTATATAACCCCACTGTAACATTTTCGCAAGTGCTACGTTTTTCTAGAGTACTATTGAACATGCTTATGTCATTAAATTGCAGGCATAGCACTCTTCTAACTAAACTTGTACAGGTTGAAGAGTCGGCATGCGCACTAATATGCTAAGGGGGCATTATAACTTCTCAGGGGAACACTTCTTAGAAACATTTCAACCTGTACAAGTTTAGTTAGAAGAGTGACATGCCTGCAATTTAATGACATAAGCATGTTCAATAGTGCTCTAGAAAAACTGGAACATTTGCAAAAACATACTATGCATGAATTTGGAACAAATCATGGCACGTCAGGCCAAAATTTTTTCATACGGAATGGCTGGGGGGCCCAAAATGGCTGCCCAGATCAAAGCTAGTTCCCATTCCCAAAGGCACCCATTAGACTCCCAGTTTAAAATTTTGTACAATGCACTGGTAACTTCAATACATTCTCTCTGAGAAAGTTGGTGGTATGTAGGATAAAAAATGAAATAATCCATATTAGCCCAAGTATGTAATGAGTTGTTTTTTTCCAGTCATATTTACTGGTGTTTATAGTAGTCACAGCATCCATCCAAGTGAAAAGGTCATAGCCAAAAGGAGGTATCCACAAGGGGGAAGGGTTATAATAGTGCATGTGTTGGGTTCACTGTGGCTAACAGGTTTAACCATCTGGAGGGCCCATTTGTTCTATGGTGGTTATCCTGTCAAATGATGTTTGGTGGCGCACTTACCATTGCAGTTCATCTAAATATAATGTTACAATCACAGCTCATTATTCCTATTCCAAGTTATTGCATTCCTAGGAATGAGGAGAAAATTAACAAGATATTTTGAATGAGATTGTGATGCTTTTTTTTTTTTTATTTTCTTTTATACATTGAGGTGACATTTTTTAAACTTTCTTAGAGAGAGTTCTCACCTGTGGGGCCAGTGATGGTTTTTTAGTCCATTCAGTAATAATGCTTTCTGATATCGTGTTGGTGGTTATGAGTTTTGTCAAAACGACGCCAGCACACTTACTACAATCAGAATGCAGTGTTTTTTTGTAATTGATGACATAAGACCACTAATATTTGGTACAATGGAATCAAAGGTGATGGTACTGGGTTTGGCTAAGGCAAAACACGGGTATAGCATTCATGATTAAATGATTCTACTGGTTTTCCCAATTACTTCCAATATTTTTCTTACGACACTAGTTATTATTTACTTCAGTATTGCTTGCCCTGGCGACATATTTGACTTAGTTTTGATGTAGTGGTGCCCTGGAAAGTAGAAAAGCCCTTTTCATATAAATCGTACTTGAAGAATGTTGTCATCATTAATGCCTGATACGGTTCCACAAATACAACGAAGTCCTTGAATGTCTTCATGGAATGGTAAGTACATGTAAGTGAAAATCTTTCTCTGATATCTATATCGTATAATTATAATATTATATATATATATATGTGATTTTTGGTACTTCAAAACAACGCTCCAGCAAAACATATACGCAGTACTAGCCAGTATCAATCTACGGGAGAAAATGACGGTTATTGAATAGGTGATTTGGCGCCATCTGGAAAACACCTTGCGCCTACACAAAAACAAGTGAAACTGTGACAGCATATTAAACGCTACAGTGTTTAAAGAACGAGTCTTAGTGGATACCAAACGCGTCCTTGGACGAATAAGGTGCGTATTCATTCGATGGAATTGGTCCATTTTTTGAGCGATACGTACCTTGCCCAGTACACGATCTTTTATACTACATGTAGGCCTATTTTAAAATCTACACAAAAGTATTATCTTTGAAAAAAAAAAAACACATACACACACACACACAAGCCTGGTAAAGCATGTTTAGCGTACCAGAAAGTTCCTTTGATAACGTGATGTGACAAACAGTATTCTACATGTATACTATTTACATAGACGAAGTAATATTGTCCAAAGGGGCTATCATTCGTAGTCCGTATTTTTAGACACAACAAAAAACAAAAATGCGTCAATTATATACCGCAGTAGGTACTAGTATGTCTCACATACACATGAGTGACAGATCTTGGTCTGAAAGACTCCCCCAAATCTCGTTTTTGGTCTGCCAACTACTGCCAACTACTGCACTACGTACTGTCACGGTGTCCCCGCAACCAATTTCCAACAACTTAATGCATATACGATGTATATAATACAATGCGAACCTTTTTTGCCAATGCCTTCTGCATGCTCTGAGCTGACGATCTGTCACGTGCGACCGCAATGATAAGATAATTACCAGTTGAGAATAAAAACTAAAAGTAAGGAAACAGTGTATACACATTACAGACCTTTAGCAAGTCTAGCTACCTGCTTGAACTTGCTCAATTTAGGTCTGTAATTTATGCATGGATGTAGATATAATTCCTTGTTTTTACTTAACTCATGTCATGTCAGGTATGGAACAATCCATTTGGTGTCTGGGGCAGAGTCCCAGAAACATTGGTGTACAGAGGATTCCATTGAACCAATTCCCCTTTATAAATGCGTTGTGATTAGTCGTGTGTGTGTGTGTGACTAGTGCGTGTGTATTTGTGTGTGTGTGTGTGTCTTTGGTACACTCTGTCACTAGTACTAAATTTGCTCCTTTTCCCCCTCTCAACAGTATTGACTCCACATACTTTCAATGAGACATAACTGTTACTGGCCACAATATTATGATGTAGTATTTATTATGAGCACTCATATGTTGCATTTCACTATATATGAACTGAAACATGTGACAGGTCTTTATATCAAATATACTTCTGTTTCCTTTCCACTATGCCAATAGTGTTGCATGCGTTACCTGATATTCCTGCCATAAAAGTGTTGCCACAGTGTGCACAGCATCTTGTACAACATAGCGTACTTTGTTTTTGTACATAGAATTTGATGAATTAATCATTCTTAGTTACGTTTATAATTTTCAATAGGCCTATATGAGTAACTAAAAAATGCATGTACAGCAATGGATGACGTCACGTAATTGCTAATGATCCGAAGATAAGCACAGTATGTAATGATTATGATTACCCATCACTTGAGGTTTTCTTCAAACCCACCACTCTAATAGGCTTGCTTACTCAACTGGATTTGGATGAGAGCACGCTACGAGCATTGAAGTCATTATTAACGCACGTGATTCTTCTCAAGATGAACGACAAATGTTGTTGTAGTCTGATGTCAGAGGAACAGACTGCAGAGGAAGTGCCTCTTGAGAGCAGTCGGCCTCGCCTAGACCCAGTCTCACCTGATGAGGAATGTGGACTTCCAGAGGCTGTATCCCTCCAGTGCCCTCCGCTGATCAGTAACCTACAAGCGACTGAGAAATTGATGCAATCTACTTTGCAGCTGGGGAAGATTTATGACAAAGAAAAGGAGCTGTTGAAAACTACGTTTTTGGGTAGATTGGATCGAACGAACCCACAGCTTAACTCCATTAGAATAACACTGAAAACATTACAAGAACGGTGTAACGAGCTGTTGGCAAAAACAACTTTTACAAAGAAAAGTATTTCTGATTTTGAAGTAAAGCAAGAAAAGGAATTTGAAGAAGTAAACAGTAAAATCAGAGATAATGTTGAAGATATCGTCAAAATGGAGGGTTCTATAGCAAGGTTTCGTGATATCTTTGTTATAAAAAATGATCCTGCACGAGAATTTGCGCTACCTCCTGCCACGTTCATATTGGACAATTTTAATCAGCGTAAAGTCAATAACGAAGTTTGGCGTAGCCCGCCATTCTATTCTCACGAGTGTGGCTACAAAATGAACTTAGTCGTATATCCGAATGGGGTTCGCAATGCACGGGATACGCACGTATCTGCTTTTGTAGAAATAGTGCTTGGTGAATTTGACGATATTCTTCAGTGGCCATTTTATGGCACAGTCTATTTTCATGTTGAAAATCAGCTAAGCGATCGCTGTCGTACTCGTGTTCCCTGCGTTGTGTGCTTTACAACAATTGAGAGCTTGCAGTATAGGGAACAACCTAAACTGGGAAGGGCTAATCCACATCTGGGATGCGAAAACTTCATCCGCCACGTAGACTTGGAACCAGAAGACAATAAGTATCTGAAGAATGACTGTTTAATTTTTTGTGTAAGGACGATCAACATATATAATTTGCATCACTGAAAGAATGTAAGATTTGCGAGTGTAGACTGTAGAACCTAGATTATTGTTTCGACAGTGCAATACGAAAAGATACATAATTGCATGGTTGAAATATATATTGGGCGGATCTAAATGGTGTCCATATGCGTACGTGCTGTCATGCACGTAAGTTTTCGACGATACAGTGCACTGATCTTTGAATCCCTCTCGTGCAATATCAGTGCTGTCACAGTGTGGGATTACCATGATGAGCACGGTGTAATAGACGGATCAGTTTACGGCCGGAGTTGTGAAACCACGAAAGCGAAACCTTTGTCTATTAATAATAGTACTGCACAGGAGAATATGGCGGAGGTCCCGGTGCTTGTCGATGATGACGATGCTATACCTGAAATAATGAAGTGCAAAATATGCTTGGAGGTCTGCTTGATTGAAGAGCCTCGACAGGTCACTTGTTGTAGTGAAACATTTTGTAAAAAGTGCATCGACCAGCACATCGCCGTAGCGGCTAAGAAAGATGCGAAGACTCCTCCCAGTTGTCCTATGTGCCGAGCAAATTTTAAAGTGATCGAATTTAATGATCTCAAATCTTCTATTAATCAACTCCAAGTTTATTGTCGCTACAAAGTGTGGGGCTGCGAATGGGTAGGACAGTTAAAAAATGAGGTGGCTCATGTCAGAATGTGTGAGTTTGCTGTATTCGACTGCCCTCATAAATGTGGTTGTGTCAAGCTAAAACGTGCTGAGCTTGCTACTCATCAACGTGAAAAATGTCCACTTGTTTTGGTGAATTGCACTTATGAAAAGGTAGGATGCAATGAACAAATGTTGCGTAAAGATCTCCATAAACATGAAGAGATACAAGCCCATAAACATCTCCTTCTGGTTTCCATGGCAAATGACAAGGTACTAAAAGAAAATGATAAAGCCTTGATCTCTATCAATGCAGACTGTGAAGTTATGATGATGAAGAAATTTGAAGAGATTACGGCTCTCAAAACACAACTAAAATCGGTTGAAGATACAACTGCACAGATGCAAAGCAGCCTTCTTGAAATGGAAAAAAAACTTGACTCCCTGAAACAGAATGGAGATGCCCGTGAAGAATGCTGTCAGGTAACGCTGAATGCTAAGAGAAAACAATTACACTATTTGCATGATGAATCTGGAACAACCTTTGCTGAATTTCAGACCATTCCAGTGCCTTCAGGTGATTACTTTACACCCCCTGTGACATTCAAAGTTGAAAATTTCAAGGGACTCAAGTCAAACAATGAAGTATGGTACAGCCCACCTTTCTATACTCATGTTGGTGGGTACAAGATGTGCCTTTCAATCTATCCTAATGGACTAGGAGCTCAATGTGGTACTCATGTGTCACTATATGTGCATATGATGACTGGAGAGTTTGATGCATATTTGAACTGGCCCTTTGCTGGTGCTTTCATCTCCATCACTGCACTCAGCCAGCGCAATATTGTTGTAGGCCACATCCTTGGGAAAAAAAATGTTGGTGCATGTATTGAATACTTCGGAAATAGTACAAAGCAAAGCAGAGCAAGAGTTTACAATGTACCTCGTGGTGAAGGTTATGGAACGCCATGTTTTATAAAACACGGTTCTCTTAAACGGCTTTTAGAAAATGATTGCCTCCACGTCAAGGTGTACAATATCGAGTTTTTCCCTTTGTAGAAGATACAAACATTGCTTTAGTATTATGGAATTGTGTAGATGTACATAGGATTTGTATGTATTGAATACAAAGTAAAATCTCACATATACACACATGTACACTGGGAGAACTGGCTAGTACTATCCCTTGCTACTTCTGATAGATACAGTAACAACTGTACCATCACAAAAACCATCCAATAGGCATACTTTACCACTTTCGGTTATGAAAAGGACCTATAGAGAAGACAAGTTAGAAAAAACTTACTGCCGAATGTGTTTGGCACTATGACTTTCCAAGTTTGAGTATCTTTAGCAACCTATATAGCCATCTACAGATTTTATGGGCCTTAGAAGCCATAAAAGTGGGATCCTACTGTAGCTTGCCCAGACAAGGACTATTAATTTTAATAGGATTGAAGCACTCCTCGTGCAGAGACTACACAAGCACACTCCCAAGCGTAAAAGGGATACCCGTTAGCGCATACATCCTGCTTCCAGATGCACTTAAGATTAGACAAAAAATGAGTGAAACAAGATATAACAATGTTGGATTTGAAGACATAAAAAGTAAACATTTACCAATTTCAGGCAGGTAGATTTGATAAATAATGAATGTCTGTAACATTTACAAATTAATTTCCTTAACCCATGTTTCCTTATGTGTACAAATCTTACATATTTCATTTTTAAAAATACATATTTTTAATCTTGTCTAACATTGTACATGGTGGTACATGTAGTAATCCCCATTTGCGATGAAAGATTGATTGCAATGAACAGTGCTTTCTGCTTACTAAGACAAACCTCAAGGATTGCTATTATCTTGGACTGGTATTTGAGACACCTTACTTCAGTTTGTATGAAGTGCTGAAAGTGGATGCTAACGATATACCTTAGGCTCCATTTACCCAATCATACACTGCAATTAATTACAATAAACCATTGCCACCTATTGTTCTTTATGTCATAGTCTTTTCTGTGTAGCATTGATAATGAAAAAATTTAACAACTTCATCTGCTTTAAATTCCATTGTAGTACACACCTGCAGAATTTTTATTTTGGCATGAGCGTTGAAAGGTTTCTGTTGTTGAAGGTACACTTAGGACATAAAAAGTAATTTCATTTTTCATTTTCAAAAGGTACATCAACATGCACAATTGTCCACACTTCAAAATTTCTTAGTGATCATCATCATCATCATCATCTCCATCACTGTCCCCAAACCAATGATCACCTTGACAACCACGATTCCATTGAATACCACAAATCCAGCACCATTCAAACTTGCAACGACAGGTCATGTGTCGGCAACCACCTGTATATACTCAGAAATGAAATGAGCTTGAATGTGAATATGATGTGACATAGTGTACCGTTTTTCTCAATCTGAACATGGCAGTTTGGACATGGCTTTGTGTTCTCTCTTATATAGTTTGCATTTGCAAGATCCCACTGAGCTTCTGGCCGGATGGGTATTTGTTGCTAAAGCGAACATTGGTTATTTACTAATAAGATAGCAATGCAACGCGTACACATATATTTGTTAATACAAATAAACAATTTCATTAATATTAATCATACTAGTGATAATCAATTTGATACAAGGATTGCTTTAAAAAAAATCAGAGCATGCATAGAAACTCCAGAGCGCACTTTGTGTAAAGTCTTCAGATTATACAACAGATTAAAAATATACATATACATAACTTCATTTGATGCTTCAAACATAAGCATGTACGAAACCTAGTTAACCAAACACTACAAACTACACACAGTACACAACACATAGCAGTGACCTCACACATGTAGGCAGCCTTACATGCTCCACAGGGGGCGGTGCAGGTGGAGGAGGTAAGCAGACACCAGAATGGGCAGCTTGCCTGCAATCCCTGCAGAATACAAACTAAGGAAAAATGGCCCTGTCAGACTACTGATCAGCACCACATCAGTGATTAAAATAATTAGCTCATGCATTATTAGAGAGGCGATAAATGACAGTGAGAAGCATGAAACGTGTTCAACTATGTGCACATTGACAGGCCAACTAAAATCAATTTTGTTTATCCATGAACAGAAGTGCATGTACATCAACAGAAATACAACTTGATTTCCCTGTGTTATCAAACTAGTTCAGACATTACACCTGCAGGCAAACTATTATTAACAGATCTGTGTGCATTAGTTTAGAGAGCTCAGTGATAATAGGGAAATAGTAATTCCCCTAATATAAGCTCTAAAATTAATGATATTACTACAACCGATGCCTAATTTGAGGTTCGAAGTAACCAAATATGAGTTTATGTCCAAATGATATAGGTATGCAGATGCCTAATTTCAATTATTTTTCATGTATAGCAATGAGCATTATAGAATGAAACAAATATGATTTCATTTGACATGCATTGCTGCTTATCCATTAGCATCAAATCAATTAGTCTTTACAAATGGACTTTTAAAATTTAAAATAACCTACACCACAGCCTCCATTTTGAGCTGGGCACTCAACCCTTCGGTTGCGTCCATCTGGCAAAAGACCCATTCCACAATTAGGTCGAGGACAAAGAACTCCACCCATCTGCAGCACACAATCTTCAGTACCAAACCTCTGATATCGATCATACTATTTGGATGTTAGATATGCACGTGAATCCAAACAGTAGATTGTGCTGAACTGATGCTAACCAATTCCCTTCCTAATAATCTGAAGTGATGAATCTCTTTAACCTCAGAGCCAGCACAGCTAGCTATTGCATTAAAGTACTCAGGATTAAGACAATATGTGCAGGATGTTACAAACAAGTATGATTTGTTCTTAATATAATGCAACATCAAGAGGCATTCATAAATGTAAATTGCTCTAAAATTAATGTATATTAATTTTATTTACATACTTTGTCAGGGAAATATTAATGTTAAGGAATCTGCAATGATTAAATTCTCTGCCCTATACATGTAAATGCTTACTTACACAAAATAGTCCTATAGTATTAAACGTAAAAACAGCTTCAGAGCATGAATTTGTACATCAAATTAAATTTTTCTGATCTAAAAAGCATAATCATCCACCACAAGAAAAAGGTGAAACACTTACCAGGACACCTCACAGTGTAGCCAATGTGTTCACATTGTTCAAAACTTCGTCTCATAACCTTGTCGTCACAATATTGCATAAAGCAGGGGATACACAAACAGTGGTGGCATGTGTTAAACATAACCACTTTTTCTCTGTTGCAATAGATAAGAACGGAAATAATATATCTGGGCACAATGATCAGAACATATTACGGTTTTGAGTAACAGGTAAGACACTCCACACCAACAGTATTGAATCGAACCATATGCAGTGCCACACAGTTATCCATCTCTCCAGTCTCGTGTGCACCACACTTGAAATAGAACTCCTAGTGTTCACCAAAATCATGTGGGAGCAGCATGATTTAAAAGGTCTTGCACAATATATGTATTTATCACATACTGCATCCTTTCCACCACACCCTTGTATGGTGCAATCACCATGCAGCTTCCGAACAGTAAGGATATCGGGCCAACCCTTTGGGTCCTGTGTAGAAAAATAGAGGCACATGACAACAGGTCATACTATTAATGCGTATTATACATTTTGAAGCACAAATCCTGCATTCTTGCAGTTGGCACAACGAACACGCAATTTGCCTGGTTGCATCGTATTGCAGGAAGGCGACTTGCAAAACACGTAGAACTGATCACGGCAACGTGAAGCAGGACTGGGTGAAGGCCCTATGACCAAACGTATAAGTAATAAGCATGTAGAAGATTTTGTTGCTGAGTAATAGTACATTAGGCAGGTGTTTGCCATCGACTTAGATTATAACGTACAGGTACATGTACACACAAGCACAAACGCGGTAATTGTTGTCAACTTCCTAAACTAAAGTTAACAACAGCAATTATCACGTCTGTGTTTGTCTATACATGTATGTACATGCAGTGTGTATACTAGTAGTGTGATAGTAACCCCCCCCCCCCCCCCCCGGCGTGTGTACGGTACCTAGACGACGTTAGATCATATATGACGCAAATACCTTTCATCGCTGTATCGTTTTTAACAGGGATAGAAACCAAGTCCACATCACACAACGAGGCATGGCTTCCAGTACTCGAGTTCCTGCCTCTGTTTTGAATGCAGTGCAATGTGCTGTAGCTTTGAAGACCAAAACTCTGTCGTGAACGACCAAAGTGCAGCAGCATACATGACAAAACATCATCTACATACATGTAACTGCTTACCGACAAGGTCTGACTTTCTTTTAGTACAGATCCTGCAAACACCAGTTCAAAGTGGTTTATAGGTAATAAAGTTTGTCGAGAAACCTCGCGTTTCAGCTGTTCTACAGACCAGGAAGTTTCCAGTTCGATCAGGTAACTGCGTCCATTAATGTCTTTCACACTAATACTAAATCGACCAGCTGACATCGCAGAGCACTGCTGCTGAATTACATCGAATTACAATTACCCGCGGTAATGATTATGTATGCAGAATTACAAAGAGAACATGTCCATTATGAATATCGAATCCTCCAAGTAACTAAAGTACAGTGTCACTTTGACTAGCATTTTAAACGCCAATCACCTACCTTGGTCCGGGATATCAGCGGGCATGCATAACATTATGCAATGCAATCTGAGACAACTGCAGTTCTTCATAAAAAATTTCCAGCACTGTGTTGTGAAAATGTGCGCGTGGCTATCTTCTCTGCAAATGTGAGGCCACTATGTGGCCCAAAATTAAAAGGTACCTTTCATTTTCCACCAGTACCTGGGCTTAATTATGCCATAGATGCTATTACCCCCTCTTCAATCTCCAAGTAGAATTCTGCAGAGGATAGCTTTGCCAATCCCAATCAACTGAGTCCCATCTTCAGCATAACCTATCAATTAAGTGCACTATATGACTCTGGCTGCATGCTCCATTCCAGGAAGGATCTGTGCTGTCCTGATAAAGCTCTGCATGTTTGGGGGAGATGTAGTGGCTCCTATCAATTTCATTATTTCTGCTTGTTGCAATACTGGTGGTGCAATACTGGTGGTAGTTTGGGTCATGGAAGGAAGCTAACAACAATTTGTCCAAAGCGAGTGTGGTTGCGATTGCTGCAACCAGGTAGGTAGAGAAGATAAAACACACATGCTGTTAGCTTCCATAGGGCATTTTATATATAAAGTACACATATGTATGTACACTAATGGTACAGTACAAATGCACAGGGGAAAAAAGAGCAAATCAAGTTTTGATTTTATAAAGAATTTTAAAAAAAATCCTCTGTAAAATCACTATGTGATTAAACATTAAAATTGATTTTCGTGTAATGATTTCACGTTTTTTTTTCCTGTGATGGTAAATTTTTGTTTCAATACCAGCTTATCTGTCAGACCATGTGCATAAAGGAACCAGACCAACTTAAACAAATCACAGCAATAGTGAGGATACACAATGAGCTAATGCTGCCACAATTCATTATCATACAACTTGGAGAGATTTTGAGATGCGTCTTGAGAAAATTTAATTTCCTCTTGTGACAAATGATTTATGTTGAAGCTCTGTTCAGGCAATGCCCTTGTAGTGCCAAATGATGCAACCTTTGTTACAGTAGTATTATTACGTTCCAAAGCAACTTGTTTTGCAGCTTTTCTGGAGGAGGTGCTGGGAGTAAGTGAGAACACGGTAGAAGAAAGTTTGACACTTGGTGTAGTGTGAGGCGGTTTGCTGGAACCTGCGGGCCTCTTCGGTTTAGGGGTGCACTTTTTAGCTACAGTATGATAAATAGGAAACATGTATTGCTGTTACAGAATTAATATGATAGCTTACTGAATATGCATGTAAAAAATCTGTTAACCCTGACTTTAGTTAAGGTGCTGAGAGCTATACCCTTAAATGTGGATGAATTTGAGCAATTGTTTTAAGAGTATTGAAACTACGCATTGAACAATTGGACATGCTCTACTGGCAGAATACAACCTTTCAAATAGTTATGCACGTATTCGAAAAAGTAAAATAATATCAAAATACATAAAGTTCTATAAAACCATCAGAAGTTTGACAGTTACAAAATTTATTTCCAAAGATACCCCCAACATACCATCTTCCACGAGAACTGCAAGTCCAGCATTGCCAGCCTGATCAGAACAATCCAAGTCGCTGGATGAATCTGGATATTGTAATGTAAAAGTAAAGATCGAAAGATGTCTATTCAAATACATACATGTACATATGTTCTTTTTAAAAATAGGATTGATTACCATTTCATTTTCATTTTGTTTGAAAAAGTATAGGAATGCAGAACTCTCAACTATCAATTCTTGTGCACTTCATTATATAAACTCTAATTGTGCATTGCTGACAGACGTGTTGTTTACTTGGGTAGTGACATAGGCCAGCTAGAATATACAATGCACAAAACCTTTCCCACATATTTAGATACCTTGTGCTGTATTGCTGCTAGGTGTAACATTGCTTGCATCATGTCGCTTGAATTTAATACACAATGGGCCCCCTAAAGCTGCATCATCTACAAATTCAAAAGGATCACTATCACATCTTGTAGTGTTGATTGTCTCTAATTTGCCAACATCACCAGAGGCATTTGACAGCTCAGTGGTAACAAGATTCGATGCACTGGCTACATTAACAGCTACTGCTGATTTTTGCAGTGAGGTTAAAACACATGGCATAACAATGTGACTAGCGATTCCCCCATTATTTGGTGCCTTTGACTTCAATTTTTCATTTTGTTTAACTTTTTTGGTGGTCTTTCTTGCTTCATCGCCTGTATCTTCATTTTGCCCTTTCTGTACTAAGGCAGTTGACTCAACAGTGCATCCTTGATTTGTCTGCTGAGATTGATCACTCTTTCGTTTTTCATTCCTATCTTTTCTTGTAAGAAGCGAAGATCTTGACCTTGGCAGTGGAGGAATAACATTTTCCCTTTGCACCTCTCTTTCAAAAGGCTGCTCATCTTCTGTTGTAGAGCAAATACTACTACATGTACACAAAGATGTTGTATTTTGTTTACCTTGCAAATTTGCACCCTCACCTTTAACAAGGGGAAACTCAGGGCTAGGCACTTCATCTGATTTGGAAAAAAATAAAATCAAAAACATAGATCACATGCCTGGCACATGCACTACCAATTGTAGTAAAAATGCAGAAAAAGTTTACAGCACAAAAAAGAAACCAAACTACATGAATTAAGCGTGTGTGAGTGTAAATCATACCCAGTTGTGTTTCTGAAATTCTTTGTGTTTCCTCCATTATGTTCACGTCAGTGGTACTCATTTGCTGGGCTTGCTTGGGACTAAGTTGTTTTTCCAAGCCACTACATAGACTTTTAGTACATATACTACTATTCAGAGTAGCTTTGTCATCATTAAGACGGGTTGTGTCTGAACATTGCACTTTCTCTTGCGATACTTCTGATTGTTTATTAAGTGAAAGACTGTCAGAATCAGAATCGTTATCCGATGAGCTTTTATTAGGTTGAACACCTTGCTGAACAGTTTGACCTTCAAGCATTGTATTGTCTGGGTGAGCAGAAGTGCCATCTTTTGAGCCCTGGTACCCAACAGACTGATTTGAGCAAGCTGCTTTCCCAGCTTGGCAAGAATTGGCATTTGACTTGCTCAAAGGTAAACAAGGGACCGTCTTCTTACTTTCAGCTGCAATTGCTCCTCTAGGAAGTTTTGACATCCTTTTGGCTCGGGAAAGAGACACTTTGGCCTTCACAGGAATGAGTGAAGCACCCTTGGTAGTACTAGGTGGTACAATGGATTTATCTTCATCATCAGTATCAGATGTATAGTCTGATGTGTCTGTAGACAGAAAACCTTTTATATGTGTAGGCTTCAAATGGCTTTGAGTAGCAGCTGATGGCTTGGAAGGCAATCTACATGCTTTAGAACTCTTCAGTACATTATGCGACGTGTCATCATTGGCCTTTGGAATTTGTTTCCCTCCTTTCAAATCACTGTCACCTTCACGTGCAGCATTTGCTTCTAAATTTGCAGACTTATCAGACAACTTTAGTTTACTGTTAGATGCTACACCAGATTCACCTTCTTCACTATCAGATGTATAGTCTGATGTGTCGGTAGGCAGACAACCTTGTGTACGTGCATATGGAACAGGTTTCAAATGGTTTTGAGTAGCATCACACTTCTTGTCAGAAATCAATGCAACCACTGGCATGGAAGGCAATCCACATGCTTTTGAACTTGATTTCAGTATGTTATGTGATTGGTTTCCAGATGTGTCATCAAGGGCCTTTGAAATATGTTTCCCTCCCTTTAAATTGCTGTCACCTTCGCACTCAACATTTGTTTCTAAATTTGCAGATTTATCAGATAACTTTCCTTTAATGTTTGACACTGCACCTTCGTCACTATCAGATGTATAGTCTGATGTGTCTGTAGGCAGACAACTTTGTGTACGCGTATATGGAACAGGTTTAGCATCACACTTCTTTTTTTCAGAAATTAATGCAGTTGATGGCTTGGAAGGCAGTTTTGAACTTGATTTCAGTACATTATGCGATTGGCTTCCAGATGTGTCATCAATGGCCTTTGAAATTTGTTTTCCTTCTTTCAACTTGCTGTCACCTTCACACACAGCATTTGTTTCTACATTTGCAGATATATCGGACAGATGCTGGGACAAAATTGGCTTCGAATTTAATTCGTCGTCTTCAGAAATAGCACGATCTGGGTGAGCTGGGAGAAGAAACAATGATTTATATGGCATACATGTAGTTAAACTCGTAAATGGGTGGCTAATCTGGTACATGTATACATATAGGTGTACTCAACATTTAACAGCAAGTTAAATATTTGCTAGCATATAGCTTTTCTAAATCGTTCTTCCGATAGATAAGTAATAGCCTATTACACAGTTATGAAGTGCTGTATGTTTTATACATTATTAAATACCGGCAGTACTGCTGTTGTTGTCTTAAAACTTTTCCATGACAAGCAAAACCAAGCACAAAAATTGCACTGAACTATTGTGTTGTATATTAAAGCATTTTGTAGTTATAGAAACGAAGGGTGTCAATTAAAGAAGAAAATAACATTGTAAACTCATCCATTTATACAAAATGACATGGAAGATATATACTCAATGTAAATACAGCTTACTAAGAATGATCTTTAAAGGTACATATGCTGATGTACCAATGAATAACAGCTAACAGCGACGTATTGGAGCTTTTTTGCTCAAATTAAATTGTTTCGTCTAAGAAACAGATTACGAACACAATAACAAAATAATGAACTGGAAGACCAGGTTCCACGTATTATCGAAGCTTGACTTGTGCAGGTATGGACATGGCAAAATGGACTCTCATGTGGCAAGTAAACCTAGTTACTATACTTACAACATGGATCAATGGGGTTGTTCTTCAGCACCTTCAACTTCTTCCCCTTCTTCAACTTCTTCACTGCATTTGTACAGATAGTATTATTATGACATCATCAAAACCACTTACATTGCTCTAATCGACGTTTCCTGCAAGTACTCCTGGGGCATACAGTTGAGTTGACTGATCTGGAATGTGATGGAAATATAGAACCTGCACATTCAGTGGTGACTACAAAACTTGACCTCCTCATTGGATAGGTCTCAGATGATGCATTTCCTGCTTCCAAGCAAGTTACAAATCCAGATGAGCCCTGCAATGCACATGTAAGGATTATATAAATTAGATCATTAAAAGCTTGCCATTTCCTAAGTTATATATCCCAAAGAGTATATTCCTTACAAAACCTTGCAAACGTCATTGCCCCATCTTTTCTGTACACAAAATTTGTTTTTGATTATTCATGATATTTGTAAATCGCATCTAAACCAAAAAGTGATTTTGAATACCTTCCTGTAATAAGCTTAAACTATGTGCAGACATAGCTGACATCAAAATAATTATGGTAATGGAATTCCATTCTCTTGAGTTATATGATATGTCACAAGTATCGAATTATTCCTATTCTTGGCACATTTCTTACAAATTCAGAAATATGGTTTCATACATACGTTTTTTTTAATTTTTTTTTTTACTCTTACAGCCATATAATCTCCATGGCTTTGCAGTTGCAATAATGATACTGGAGGCCAATTTTGAGAATGCCCATAACTTCTCTCCAGTATGATTCAATAATGATACATGTAGAAAAAGAACTCCTTGCGCAATAGATAGTTGCCATAGTAACTTGTGAAAACCATTTTCTCTAGTTGGCAACATGCTGGATAATGCGTTACAAAGCTTGATTTTCACATAACTAAGCCTCTGAAAGTGAAGAGTAGTGGCTTTGGGAAGTTAAATTTTGCTGACTACCAGAGAAAATGGCAATTACCATAGCAATTGTGGTTGGTTATGCCCCTTACTGACGCCACTAGTTATTAAAGTGTTTGTGAGAAGATGTCTAGATCAATGAATTCAAGGGATTGAGTGACACATGGTACAAGTAGGTGAATTAGCTTGCCATGTTCACAGCAAGATTATATGAGATAACAATTTGAACTTCTCAAACAATGGCTTATGTTATTTAATAACTCCTAACTTCAAGTTTGTAGCTAGTCTGTCTTTTTACCAAACAGATTCATGTACACATACTGCATTGGAATCCATACATGTACAATGTACATTGTTGTCATCATGCCCACACTAGATTCCCCGGGGACCTGATTCGTTGAAGGACACCGAGCAACTAGATTATGCCTGCATGATAAGTACTTCCTGAATCACAAACTGGAAGGTACACAAAACTTTTTCAGATACATATTCCAATTTTGACATAATATGGGAACTATGATCCACCTTACGTACATGTACAGAACGATGAATACGCAAATTGGAAACTCCACAAACTCTTCATCCATAAACAGCTTTAAAGGATAAGGCAATAAATCTCATTTCAAAAATTTCAAGGTAGTATAGCACACAAAAACATCTTCTTAGGTACCCACCCCTGCGTCCATCATATGTAACTAATGTTAAGATTTTTGGATCAAGAATGCAGCATATAATCTGTTGATTTGCGATGAAAGCATTGGCATATGCTCTATCCGCTAAGTGCCATCCTGGCCATATATGCTGCTGAAATAACAAATGGTATCAGAGTGCGGTTTAAAAAAATATTGATGCTCGCATAAGGCACAGCATCTAAATTTAGGGAAAAAACACTGTCTTGTACTGCAGTTACACAACCAATGAAACGCAAGTTTTTGTGTTCAACAGATTGTTAGAAGAAAGTTTACTACTTAAATTAACTTTGAACCACCTGAAGGCAATTATACCACCTATAGCAATTCCATTGCTGCTACTTCCAAATACTGCCCAGCAGCAAACCACACTAAACGGAAGAATGGTGAATATGACAATGTAAAAAAAAGTGTGCAGAAAAGGAGTTGACGACCTCACAGACAGAAATAGGAGTGCTTGATACCACATGTCGAATCCTTCAGCGTGCAACGTAGCATCCATGAAGGATTTGGGTATGAAATGACCTACATATGAGTGCTTTCCCCTCACCAGATTTAGTTAGCTTTTTAGTATATGTAGTAATATCATTACCACATCGTACTTCTAGTAACCAATTCAAACTTGATTTCAAAAGATTCTATGTTAGTTAATTAATTAATGGTGTTCATCAGAATATTAAAAGACCAACATAAGGTATCCCTTATGTTTTTTAAGGCAATTATACATTGTATGTTAAACCCATTTGTCTCTCATCCTGCTAAAAATTACTTGTGACAATTTAAATTCCCCAAAATAAACAGTGAGAGCATGAGTGGTCTTAAGCCATCACAAAGTAGGGATGATGTTATCTCCAACCAAATGGCAGTAAAATGCTCCTTTACCCATATTCATTAAGTTGCAGGACATTTAATATCACATAAAATGTACGGTTACTTTATCCCAATTCGTTCTAGGCAAACAACATCCGTATTGCTTCGGAAGGTTTCAATTTTGGCCGAAATTCAAATAAAATAACTACATACTTTTGTTGATCTCAACTGGAGCCATTGACTACACGATACATGTATTTTATTTTTAAAATAGCACTTGCACGTACTTGAGTGGGCATTGTGGTAGATGGATCAGGCACGAAACATGAAACATTTCCAATGCCTTGAAGCCTGTAATTAAAATACATATTACGGGAAATACAGAATAGACAGTCATTAAAAAAGCACAGTATTATAGCAAACATTTCTACATGCATGTATATATAAATGGGATAGTTACCATGAAAAAAAGTTGTTTTGCATTATATCTTCCAAATGTTCAACACTTCATACTACACCCTAAATTACATTTTGGGGTCTTTCACCTAGCTCTATGCCAGTATTGCAATGCCAGATACCACATCGGGGTCAAACCCGCCATAAGGAGTAATCAAATCATGAAAGTTTTATAACATTATACACTGGGGGTACATGTATATTCATGCTAAACGATACTTTCGTTGAAACTGTCCCAAATGCTTTTTAGGCACTTAATGCAGATCGTAAATATCACATTTTCTACATTTACAGTCTCAGTTTGACATGATAGATGATAAGACTTCAGGTTAAAGTTACTCAGACCATTTTCTTATCAATAGGAACATCTATTTGGTGTACCAAACTGTACTAGTCAAGCATATACTTTTTTTAGCAGACTGGTTCTAAATGCAGTACCTTTTTCATGAAGGAAGGTCAAAGATAACTTAAGCATATATATTGTTGCGTTTTGTAACCTTTTACTTGTGCTAGGATGAGTACCATGTTAACAAGTGCTGTTATTGAAATATGCTTGACAAAACAAATTTTCCAACTTTTTAACATACCCAACTACTCCCTGTGAACATGTCTTATCATCCCTGTGGTCTGTGATGGCAAGAACAACTGAGTGGTCACTAAGAACTGATCCCACACGATAGTCTTCAGCAATCCTGTACCCATTATGGTCACACAAAACCTTGATCGCAGAAACACTGACAAAACAGATGTAGAGATGAGATGTAACCAACACACTTGCAAAATTCAAAAAATGAATTCAACTAGTTGCAAAGTACATGTACACTTACAGAAAGCTTGCAATAAACGTTTCTTTAACATGTGCAAATAATCAAATCTGTGCATCTTTGACACTTCTGCAGTTTATGATAATAACCAAATGTTCAACAATTGAAACTTTTTATGAATTTGCTTTATTGTACCAATATTTGAAGCATCAACAAATAGACAATTTTAATTTTCATACCCAGAATATACCCAGTATGCCCTCATACATTATTTCAGAAAAGGTATTTAGTACCTCGTAACCAACATTTATTTTTGGGTTGATACTTAATTATGCAACAGACAATACGCAACTTATAAAAATCATTAGTGTAAGTAAACAATAAAACTCAATTGAGCTTGGCATAACATTAGACGAGTATGCATAATAGAAAATTAAGAAATATATGATACCCTGTGTATTGTGATCTGTATTTGTGCTTACACATTATTTACCTACACTAATTATGCTTATTGAATCAACTTTTTGTGCCTGTGCAGTGTGCATGGGTCACTGCATCCATTAGGGTTAGTCTCCAATCAACCTTCTTAGTTCATAGTCCATTGCCAGGGCTCCTTAAAATTAAGATATTGGTACTACATGTACTTCAAGCATCCATTCCTTCAGCTAAGCTGGTCATTATAATGTGTGCAGGTAAATATTCATCTCTCTCACTCTCATAGGTACATATGACATTCTTTAATTGAAACTACATTCCGTACTTAAGGTAACTGAAATTGGGCTATGTGAACATTACTGCATGAAGGGTGAATTGTCCAAAGATATGCCACGCACTATTAATATATTTGGCCGGCTTGGTCAAAGTGCTTAAAAAATTATGAAATGATGTCATACCATTCAATGTGTAGTAATAGTATTATTGACTACAATCGTTAAAGGCTTTTCTGAATTGAAGACCATTTCTACAATACAATCGATTTTTATCTGTTTGCAAAAAAAATGATTTTAACATGTCCTATGCAGAAGCTTAAAGATTAAGCTATAATTAGAAACAATACATTTGACAATTATGTAGCATACAGTATTAACATTAAGTGATGTATAATTAATTTCAAGGAGAGTACATTTTCCATTAATTTTCTAACTCACCTTGGGAGATCCAGACCTTGATAGCATTTGTTATGAATACGAAAAATCTCCCTCTTCAGTTCCTCAAAGGTAGCATTAGGATCTATAAGTACCTGTAGACACGATTGTTCCATTTATTAGATGCACGTGTTACTGACCGCAAGTACCTTTAAAAAGACATTTAACTAATAGGCCTGTAAAATACTTGTCTTGTATTTCAATGGGCTGTTCCAGATAAAAATGAAAACGCACCAGCACTACATGACGACAACGTCGCTATTAGCTTTTTAATCTTTTGTGCTAATTAATGTCCTAGCATGTTTCCTTGGTGGTGGTGTATGCTTTGGGGAAGGAGGCGCTCCGCTATATAGCTTCGCCTATAATTATATATATATATTTACATGTATATAATGTTTCTTAAGGTATGATACTTACAACAAATTTCGTCTCCCGGAGGTGCACGTAGATGTGAAACATGAGCTGGACGTCGAGCTGCACGAGCGTGGTTCGGGTACCCAGGCCATAATACTATTGTACAGAACCACTACTGTTACAGTGCCGAATGTTTCTGTAGTGATTAATTACTGTACTAGTCTGCATGAATTGTAACAGTTTTTGGTTGCTCGCGTAGTCGACAATAATTGTGCAGTTCATCAATTCCATGCATGTAAAGCAATTGTTTTAATTAACACGATACATTAAGTATTTGCAACTGATTAATTTCATAACATTTTACTATACTATCTATGACCTATATATATATAATTACAAAAAGAAAAACATATAACTACACTACACCTTAAATCTAAACCGGCACACCCCAGTGACAACTGCTGCATTGCCTCTCTGCACCGCAACAGAAGTTTAATAGGTATGCCTTTGAGTTTTGCTCACAATTAACATCTTTGTTTTGGCTGGCCAAATCGCACAGTGTTGCAGAAGCATCTGGGCCAGGTCCCGATGGCAATGGGGTGGAAAAGATGAGTTTGTGCTATGGTCTCATATTTAGCCATCTTTTTCCGCTCTACCAAAGCAGCAACAGCTCCTGCCTCTGATGTTGCATGTAACTCATAAGAGGTTGCATACATGTCAGGACATGTGACATCCCAGATATGTGGACATCCTAATTTCCATGGTGCAATTGTGACATCATCAGGTTGTTTGCTATCAGAGCGTGATAGACCTTCGGGCTCCAATATGGATGGAATTTGATACAGTATGACTATAGTCGCATTAATGCAAACTATTTGTACTAGTAAAAAGCCTCCACAATCCCACAGAACTCAGACTTGCATGTAATATATAGGTTAGGTACAGCTGCTAAGTGCTTATATATATACCCGGTAGGATAGGTCCACTGTCGGGCACATGTCCTCGCCCCCGTTGCTTGGTACCACAGACAATGATCATGAGTGATATTTGTGCTGCTAAGAATCATGCAGCCTGTACAAAAAAAAAAGTATACATTAGCAAAAAAAGAAATAACATAATACATCAGCTGCTTTGTGTAGTCTCTTGCCCAGACGTAACATCACCTGGTTACAGCGCAGGTACTCGGTGCGGGTGGCATTTTATATCCACGAGCCATTTCTCCCCATGAATTGTTTCTTATTGTCAGTGGCTACTTCGTTATTGACATGGATTAGTACAATGGACTGGGGAAAATGAGTGAGAGATTATTAATTCAGTCATTTCTACTATTAATCTATTCCTCTGTTAGCCGGCTTGATCTTGACCTATCCATTACTATCTATGATCTACCTGACTAGTCTCATACCTAGGCATTTATACGTCTGGGTACGAGACTACTACCTGCTACATGTAACTCCCAATGTGCGTGTGGGCTGAATAAATTATTTATGTACATAATTATGATGTACAAGACGATGCAACACATCTATTATTATTATTATACATGTACACATGATACATATACGTAGAATTACAAAATCATACTAACAGGATATAGCACACAAGGATTCAGCATGTTACTATGTTACTACATGTCAGATCTATGACTATGGTTATAATAGCCCACTCATTCCGCATGGATGAATAGTGTCTTACGTAATAATAAAAGTAAGATTGAATTGTAGTTCGTTATTGTTGATCTCTGGCCTGTCGCGGTTGTAATAAGGTGATCAGAAGATAAGGTAAGTTTACGAAGGTAGTCTTATTTCTGTAGGCCTATATACGGTTTCTATTAGTAGAAGAGTACTTTGTTAACTGAGGTTCACACCCACGCTGTAGGGCCTTGTGAGTACCTATAGGCCAATATGTAAACGCTTATATAGCGGTGTGTGTTTGTGTGTGTGTGCGTGCGTGTGTGTGTGTGTGTGTGTGTGTGTGTGTGTGTGTGTGTGCGTGCGTGTGTGTAAGTGTGTTCGGGCATGCGCGCGCGCGGTGTGTGGAATGGATGTCGTGGAAACTGGAAAGGAGGAAACGAGAGGGTTGTAGACTTGTAGGATTCTTGTATATTTTGTTAATTGATTGTACGAGCTCAATGCAAGTTCTCGGCAATAGATATAGCAAATAGGAATTACAATATCTACGCTGCTTCTTTTTAAATACATGCATTCTTACAAGCTTGGCTGATATTACAAACCTATGAACATTTGAACAACATAAGGTACAACTGGTGAATGCTGATGATGGCAAAACACACAAGGTCAATGGCAGAGCTTTGGCACTGCATATATACATGTAGTAGATGCGTCATAATGCAGAAGCCTTGAGCCTCAATTGAGCCTTGAAGGCACATAAACTTGTCGTCACCAATTAGATATGATCCAAACCCATCGAGCTGGATCTTCAAGTAGGCCTACATGTTCAATTTCTGTTTGTCAAGTAACTGTTGAGGCAGCTAGCTGCTTAAATTACACAGTACTATCTCGTCTATAACACATTTTGAGTTCAAGGATTTATAACAATAGCATGTTTGGTAAATCTGCCTGCTTTTCAATTACCTGTTTTAAACAATAATTCGATTCGCCATCGGATGTACATGGGTATGCTTAGCATTGTACTGTATTTAAGAATCTCGGGTCATATCTTAACCCTGTCAATTTTTCTTGCAATATAGAAGTCGTGCTGTTAGTGTCTGTTTCCTTTTAGCCAATTTTTGATCTACATGTAGCTCTACTAACCCATCATTATTATATCTTGACAATTGCATGTTCAAATTTATTAAAAATTCATGTATTAATGTTTTGTATGTGAAGGGCTATTTTATGCAGTGTTTTTGTACACATATTTAATGCACTTGTAGTCAGTTGGTAGATTGCACAAAGGGGTCACTTGTTGTCAGCCACATTTTGAGGGGGCCCAAGTACCTTTGTCACTCATTACAATAGTCATTGGTACCAGGATTGAACTATTACTAGTATCAGCATTCATTGCACCTCACAGGCTAGTAACACATCTTTTTTTGTCGGAAATATGTATTGATGTATTCCTTTGAATTGCCAAGATACATGTAAATCACAGAAAGGCTATCCTTACACATAAAACAAATGACATATGTCCAGACAAGGCATTAGCTTTGTCCAGTATTTAGCAAAAGGCATAACATTTTTAGCAACATCAGCATCAGAAATTTTGCGATTTGTTTTTGCATTGTATGTTTTGTATGATACTGTTTTAGACAATAATCTGAAACCAAATTGTACTACATGTAGGTAGTCTGACCTTATATGAGGTCACTACTCGTACTCTTCCTTAATCCATGAACATACTAGTTAATTTAAATTAATCATGTACTATCCTAATACATGTACATCTACATGTAATTGTTATCACCAATGTCATAGTATACATTGCATTTCATATGCACATAATACATATCCACTTCTTAGGTAACACATGTAATAACAGAAGCTATAAATTTATATATTCTGTTGTTTTCTCATAGCATATCTTTGTTGTGTATAAATAATTTTCTTCTTTCTTTGTTTTTAAGCAAAGGATGTCGCAAAATAATCCTCCATTACCCAAACCAAGGCCAAAGACAGATATGTTGTTAGCCAGTTTACAGGATGTGCAACCAGGTGGTTATACTGCATGTGTGTTAATTTATGTGCTTTGTACTTCTGTTATTTTACATTCATGGATGAGCTACTGGTCTGCACCTGCACTTAGGGGAGGGTGATTTGGGCTTCATATTTTCATATGTACATGTACATATATTTTTGCTTAATTGTTGTTAGATTGCACAATCTTTGTTGGGTATTCAAAGTTAACGTAGCTACATGTGTTTTCCTCCCTCCTAACTACATGTACATGAATTTCATCACATCTATGCCTTAGAATATGGCATTGGTGTTGAAAAGAATATGCCAGTGGATGTTGAAGTTGAAAACAGAAAATTAGTGCAGGAAGTGAACTCGTTGAAGGCACAAGTCGTTGCACTTCAACAAGAGCTGGTCAAAGAAAGAGCAGCAAATAAGGAGAAAGAGCAACTACTGCTTAGAAGGGAATTGGATTTGGAAAGCCAAAAACAGAATCTAAGTGATGAAAGGTCACGTACATGTACATATATTTACAATTTTGATCAAATTCATTCTGTCTGTATATTGCATATGGAAACAGTCTCCGAGAAAATTATCCAACATGTATTTTCAAGTTTTTCATATGGATGTGTCTATTATTTATAAATCCAAAGACAGGCAGTCAGGTTTGCGACCTGTAAGAATTATTTCCTAATGGACGTAATCAAATTTAGAATATTTGAAAAACTTGAAGATATGGTTGAGATCATATTCTTTGAGACCGGTCATCCTGTATAATGTTCACAACAATGATCAATTGCAACCAATTAACTAACTGCTCATATTTACATGTAAGTTTATCAAAATCCTCATTTTGAAAGTCATTAATCTTTGGTTACCAAGTGCATGTTTGATGTAATGATATTACATAGATGTACAAGAAAGACTATCTTTATGTTATTTGTAGATGAATGCAGATGCCCCTTAGGGGTGAAAGTGCTCTACACACACGTGTGATTATTTCTACACACAACTCTACGTAAACTGTTACCGATACCAATTGTGCACATTTTGGATCCCAAATCTTTGATGAAGCTACATGTTTGTAAATAGTAGTAGAGCAATTAATGAGGAAATCCAAGAGTCGCATGCAAATATGTACATGTACAGGCATATATATCAATTTGTTCAGACCGCTGATCTATATGTTGAACAAAGTATGTGCACCTTTTCCTGTTCGATTCACACCAATGATTAAATCAAACCATGTCCATGAGTTTGAGATCATCAGTGTGAGTTTAGCATGAAGTAGTTTATTCAACTTTCTGGATCAGGATAGCACAAACAGACAGCTGTACGTACATGTACATGCTGAATTTGAAGCTATTTTGAATGCCCTTTCCTAAACATTGTACCTCAATATACTGGCACAGAGTTAGTGCAAGACCCCAAAATACATTTTATTATAGACAAATGGCACAGTATGAAGTGTTTAAAATTGATAGCTAATCTTTTTGAAAGTTACTGCGATTGTAACTTAAAGTACAATGTATGTTAGTAGCATTACATACATGTATGTGAAGCGCAATTCCATTAGAAACTGTCATTAGGAAGAAACTGGGCCTACAGGCATATCTAAATCTGGAAATTGGTGTGAATCAAACAGGAAAAGTGTGCACATACTTTGCTCAACAGCATATACATGTAGATCAGCAGTCTTGATATACGTACCTCTTGTGAAGAACAGACAGATTTTTCCTCAGAGAGCCGGTACTATCAGTATAAAATAACATTTGTGCAAAACCGATATGAAGGAAATTCTGAGAAACAAGAGCTGACCTTCAGCAAGATCAATACATGCATTCATATGTCTAGCTAATAAAAAATTCAATTTGTATTGTATAAATACATTTCAATGTTATCGTTGCTCTTTGGGGTAATTAAAAGACTAGCAATGCCATATTTAATAACTCAGTGCCGTAGTATTTAAATAGTAACTCCATTGGTGGATACAAAATTCAGCCTGTTGACTCATATGCAGTGTATATATACATGGAGCTTGAATCTTGAATTACGTTTGGAACAGAATAGTCAAGCCTGCTTGTTTGACCATGATAGACGTTGTAGTTCTATTTTATCATTGTATATACAAATTGGTGTTAAGAATTTAAACTGCAAAAAAAAAGACATTAGTTGAACTAAAATTCAAAATGGTTAATTAAAATATTCAAATCTATATGTTTTGAATAACTCCTAGTGAATTAAAGACAGTCTGCAGCTAACTTACTTTATTATGCACTTAAAATGAGTGATCATTGTATCTTTATTTAGTGGTAATAATAATTCAAAGAGATGTTACTTCGGATGTAGGCACTGTATGAAATTATGATTTTAATGATATAAATATTAATAATAGAAATGTTAATACATGCAAAGGGAGTGGTTAATACAATTGAAATATAATAATTGTCACTGTCCTCAAAAGCAAGGCAATCTTCGCTAGGGAAGGTGCCAGTTAGATTAAATTTGTTTGGCTTTAGTTATTGAAATATTTCAGCAACTTTAAGCAACAATTAACTTGTTTATTTTATAAGCGTGTTCTCTTGTTTATGTAACACCCTGTACATGTGCATGTACCATTGTTAGTGTACATTTAGATCAATGTTTAATCTATAAGTAACAGCCTAGAAATGGCAAGAAGATTTACAAATTGCTTGCTACCCTCCTCTCAGCTAGAGATGGGACAATGCAATAAATGACACAAGAAAAGCTAAGGAAAATGATAGTCCACTTTCAGCAGCTTTGTATATGTACCATATTAATGATTGTTACATGCAAATATTATTTTGATGGGCAAGAAGCGCAGTGCCACTGATATCAGTCATGCACACTCCAAGTTGTTCCAACGGAAGGCCAATTACTGGATAGGTTCTTCCATGAGTTAATGTCATCCTGTGAGAGATCATACCTTAAACCCCATCCAAATTTTACTTAAAGGTGTGATGTTACAATTGAAATTGTTGTGGATCAGTATGTAATTGTATCAGACCTTGCATAAAATTCAAAGCCCTCATCAAAATTAATTCCATGGAATACATACACATGTACCTTTGCTACATGTATTACATGTAGTTGTTAATGTTTAATATCAGGAAATTTTGTTTCATTCAAGCTTCTACTTCATAATATGGTTTTATATTAACCAAATACAGATACAGTTAATGAGCATTATGAGTAACATAAGCAGCTTTTCCTTTTATGTTATATGTAATCGAAATTGATTGTAGAAGTTGACTTTCATTACTAAATATTAGCATCACTACTTGTGTAATCAGTGGCAACCACCAATCTCAAGGCCATCTAACTGATTAATGTCATTGCTTTAATATATGTCAAAGTATGATGACATAGAATCCTTTTCTGCTCATACATGTACATCGCCTAAATACTAAAAATAGTAATAGTGAAAACAGTTCAAACTTGAGAATTAGATTTTTCTTACAACTTCCCTAATTAATCACAAAGTATGCATATGCTCATAAAATAGAAAGATGCCGGAAACACACTAAATTAAACTGATGCCCTTCTGCACTGCAACAGTAATGAATGCAACTTCTGCTCTCCAGTTGCAATGGCAGTGACCGTTGTTTGTTTTTGTTTTGCCAAAATAGTATCTTTGCAGTTTATAATGGGTAAAAAAGGTTATTTATTAAATGGTTATCGGTGTCTTGTTTACCAAATGCCATTAATTTCAACTTTTATTCAGCATAAGCATCATTTATTCAACTTCTAATAATAAAGCTGTATACAAAAACTGCCAAGTGGTGCAATGGAATAGAGTTTTATATTTGCTCAGCTCATGTACTGTATATACATAAATTTAACTAACATGTATATGGTATTATATTGATCTAAAGACATTACGTTCATTTGCGGAGACACAATATAAGTGTAGATGTATCTGTTGTATATATATAATGCAGATGTGACCTTGTTCGAGAACGTGTTCGTCTCCAAGGTGTTGAAGACGAATTAACTGTTATGAAGAAGGATTTGGAGCACAGAGAATTTGATTTGCGGAACATGGAGAGTGGTGAAGGTGAGATGTCTGCCCATATAGCTACAAGAGAACGCAAGCTATGTGAACAGGAGGAAGCTCTACAAAGGTCAGCTGTCCCTGTTAATAATCGTAATTGTTTAAACAAAATATACATATAAAATGTGAAGAAGAGAAGGACTACTAAATGCACACACTGATACATTTGGGGGCACACACATACATGTAGTGTACACCCACACTCAATTAATCATGCCTTTGCATTCTCCTCATTTGTACATGTGAATCAAACAAAATAAATAAAATGATCTAATACTTATAATGTTCAAATGCTGTTATGAATCTCACTGGAAAATCATTCAAATTTCTTTGGCAACATTGAATGAAGTACTAATGTAAATGTGTGTTTCTACGGCTCAATGATAGACACATACATGTACATTACTTGGAAGTGAATGATGTGAGAAAATGTGCTACTTTACTTTATGAACACACACCTACTCCGTTCAACTGTGGAAAGAATTAACCACGCAATCTTTAATTTAAAAAAAAAACTTTATTTATGCATCACAAAGGTAGTGAATCTAGAGGTCTGAAACACGTTCTATTTGTGAGAATTACTCTATTAAAATCTTCAGATTGGTATCATTTTCAATTACAATATTGTCAATACACTTGTAGTTACATGCTGATAGCTGCAAATACTGGGTTGATAAAAATAAGGTAACGGCATGAGAATTATCACCAACCATCTCTGTAATGAAAATGCCCTTGACCCTGCTCAATGCCCTTGTAGAACAAAACCTGTCCTGTATGCATAAAATGGCAAGTATATAGGTGAATAGGGAATAAGAAATGCATATACACTTAAGGTAATGGTGCTGTAAAACAGGGGTTAAATGATACGAAAAATACAGTAGTACTGCATGAATGAAGTTTCTAGTTACCATAATTTTACCTCGTTATTTATACAGATTCAAAGTTGAAATAGATGATAAAACAAAAGTACTTCAGCAATGGGAAGGTAGTTTGCAACAAATGCAACACGAATTTGCTATACAACGGCAGCAGAATGAAGATGCTATGCAGCGCCGGTGGGAACAACTCCAGCGAGAGTCTGCTATCCAACAGCAGTCTGGTTATAATGTACCTGCATATGGCCAACCACCATATTGGGGGGGTAGTGGATATGCAGTTATGCATTCTCCTGGACCAGATATGTACCAACCCTCTTCTCAGCTAGCTGGTGAACCAAATGTAATGCCAAAGTATCCCAAGCCTCTGGATTCTAATTGTGAAACATTACCCTCAAGTAAGTGCATTGATGTACTGTATTGGGTGCTTATTGTATATGGTATCCATTTGCACACTTACGTAGATAAGGACATGGAGCACTTGCATATGCATAGGGGGTTGAACGCTATATTTTTACCTACATGTACATGTATAGGTCGGAATGAGATGTACACAAAATGATGTGCATCTATTGTACTGTAACATAAAACAAATTATATTTGCACTAGGAACAACAGCTACCTCAAACCTTTCAACTGGAAAAGCAGCAACCAATGCTTCTCGACCAGCAGCAAGGATGAATAGCCAGATGCATGTGAGTCAGGTATATGTACTGTTCATGCATAATTTTAATCTGGGCATTGTGGAAGCCATACTTACTGTAAAAACTGAGGCCAAGTCAGGCTATTCATAAATTGTTGTATAAATGTGTGTACTTGTGCATGTTCATTTATCATAACCTTCACTCTAATTTCTGTGTTAAACTTATTTATTTGATAACTTACCTGTTTGGCCAAATGAAGCAACACCTACACGTGTACATTTTTTAGTATTGAAATTAGTGTTTACTTTGTGAAATCATACCCAATGCCATCCAATATTTCAAATCACTGTATTATTCATTTCACATGCACCAGTTCTCAAAATACAATTTGAGCTTGAACTGTTCTGACCTTTTATGTTTACATGGTTCAATCAGGCAAGGTTCATATATGGAATGATTGCATGCAATTAACAGGTGTGGGATGATGAAATTGCAATAGCTATGAGTCAAGAAGAAGAGGATTTGCAACAAGCTTATAAGCAACAACTGAAATCGGATGAAGAATTTGCAAGAAAGCTACAAGAGCAATTGGCTTTAGAAAATGCTAAGGTACACACAAGTATGTATTTGTAGCATATTAGGATTGTTCATGCTCAATTGTGCTCAGTTCAACACCATGCACCCGTATCACATCATTTCAAATATAGCACTGAGACACATCAATTTGATACATGTACCTTTTTTTTTCAATTGCAATATCCATAACAGTTTAATTCAAAACATACTATCTCATCTGTTGTATACAAGCTTTTTGTGGTTTTAAAACTACCCCACTCCTCCTTGCATCCATATAGGTACACTGTAGGTAGGTGTTGGGGATGAGCTGTTAGACAAATTCTGTCTGTACTCCGGTTTATAATCTGGACAGTAGTAGCCTACTTGCTTATTGGGGCACACCAGTATGTTTTCTTTGCTATTTTGTAGGATACGAAAAGTTAAACAAAGTAGTTCATAATCTGTTTTAGTGCTTACTTTTTAGCAGTATATCATGTGACCCAACATGCAAGTGTCTGGAGTAAGTATTGTAATCCATTACAACTGTGAGTACTTTCTACAATGATTTGGGATGGCATAGACCCCCCCCCCCCCCCCCCCCCAATGTATCTGTACATGTAAATAACCTATTGTTCAATTACATGAATCATTTATCCCTACCTGTTTTTTTTACATGTACATCTGAGTGAATCTGTTGCGTACATGTACATGTACATTCTCTCTTTCTCCAATAACAAAACCAAATGCTATACTTTCTTGTGACAGTACTATGAAATCAGAAATACAAAACTTTATAACAAACTATTCTCAAGTACTTGCAGTAAGTAGGCTCTAAGATGTGATGAAAGAAATACATTGTAAGAGTGCAAATGCACTTATTGTGATCAGTCTTATGCAAGATAGTGCACTCATGGAAGGTAGCAGGTCTTACTTCAAGATCACTGTTGCAGATCTTTAGAAGTTGGCATATTCCTCTTTTACATGTACGTAGGTGGCATGACTCGTATTTACGTTTTCTCCCATGCTCCTAACTAGTGGTAAGGACTAATAAAAGGTGTTTTCCATGGACATCATGTGAGATCTTGTGCTATTTAGTTCTACTTTACTGAGATTGTTGGCAACACTGCATTTACACTTGCACGTTGTACACACATACACATGATGTAACTACATGTAAGTGCTTTTGGGTGATGTTTACTGGGAATGTGTAGAAACAGATAGTGCTCAATGGTGCACTGAACATGCTAAGTGCATAATCTTTATTTGGAAAAGTATCCATGAAAAGGGACCTACCTAACAAATGGTTTTTCATTATTTGAGATTGTACAACATCTTTCTTACACACTTAAAAAGTTAAAATGGTATGAATCAACTGAGCTTACTTGCACGTGTCCATTTCTGGAAATTTTTATATTACTGCCCTTTTCACTGATTTTCTGTGTTGGTTGTGAGCAGACTTACATCACCATATGTTATAATCACTTTTGTTTCAGCACCAGGATTTCTATTAGCTAATTATGTAGTGGACATTTTATTGCATAATATACTGTGTGATTTTAAAATAAGTAGTTAAGTTAAGCTTTTATTTTGTGTTGAGTTTATCGTATTTAAAAAGGATTTTAGCTTCACAAAAATGACTGCTACAGACCAACCTTTAATTGTGACATGTGGCATTAGGCAGTTTTATATGGCTGTGCTAAGTTAAAAAATACTGCTGACATGCAATACAGTCAGTTTTGGGTGTTTTAAAGGATGTTATTTGCCATAGAATGCAACAATATACATGTACATGTACGTATTAGTATTGCTGGCTATCTTACATGTAGTATTCTTTTGGTGAAGCGTTTTTTTTCGAACAAAAGCACTGCACTTGCAGTAATCACATGGATACATGTATGGCAAAACATCAGGCAACATGTGATTTACACAATGCAGTGTATACCATATGAAATGGAGTTGCTGTTTTTACAGGGTCCACAGCAAGGACTGCCAGTACAGCAAAGCCCGGGAACAAACCTGCAAGCGAAATAGGATAATTATTGTCAATTGAATTGTATGTAATGCTTCTTTTGTGTCCATTACACTACATTGTGTGATGTAGCATAAATGATGTAAGTACATGTACATGCTTGTAGCTTGCTAATTATTTCACTATAATTAACATGATCAATTTTTAACTCCTTGGAACTGTGCAGCAATGTGTTGGTGTTGTGTGTGTGTGTACCACATGTATGTGCGCACGCGCACTTGCAGGATATGGCTGGCTCCACTTGCTATTGTGTTATTTTTAAAATGTTAAGTTCTCATTCACTATTATCATGCACATACATTTAATATGTAAATAAATACATAACTTGTGTATGCATACTGTCCTGCAGTTGGAGTTTTTACAAGTGGTCAACAATACTTAGCAGCCTCACATAGTGGACATGCAGGAGCACATGTTTACTTTACAATGAAGACACATCACTCAATTCTGGCAAAGCCATTAGAATTTTAAAGAATTCAATAGAAAGCAAATGAATATAAATTGTATTAAAAATACAATACCATAGGTTTCTGTATGCTTTGTAAAGAACTCTAAAGAGTGATTTATCAGGACAAGTTTGACCTTGCTATAAAGAAAAATGTATTCAGCTAGTGCATGTACACAATTATTGATTAATTAATCAGGGCACACCCTTGCATGGAATATATACATGTATGTCATATAACAATGCAAGTGAGTTCGTACATCAATGAGACAAATGAGGCACATAGGATAGCTAAAGCCATTCAGACATATCCAGATGGTACTTCTTTACTTTCATTGCCATTTTGTCATCCAGGAACTGTGCATTGTGGCCCTTATAGGATGAAGTGTGAACAGCTGCAGAATACATTGTACAGTATGGCTGCCATAAGATGGGCATCTGCATTTGCATGCTCTATCTAGCAATGATTTCATCAGCATGATCTTTGACATCATCTGCTTCACCTTTTTGTACACAATAGCTGGTACTTCCTTATGATGCTGGATTCTTTCTTTTGTACAGTCCAGGGCATGCTAATAGCTTCAATTCACCTCACAGTTAGCTGGTATGTTGAGAAGTGGCTGATTATAATGCAATGAAAAGTGTATCCCTAGGTTCTGGTTATTAATATCATGCATAGACACAGCAGAGCTATGTTTATATTTAGTCACTGCTATCAATGAATAAACATTACATACACAGTTTATCACATACACAAACTGGTACAATAAAAAAGGCGTCCTGTCCCTTGGAACAGGGACCCACCCACAGGGGAGGGGATTTCAACACCATAAAGAGCTGCAATGCGCAAAATTATGATCAGCAGTCCATACCCCACCAGAGTCAGTGTAATGATCGTAGCGTTGAGTGTAGCTAAAACCAGGAACAGGAGCAGAAGTTATACTACATAATCTAATCATAAAACCATGCTCCATTTATTTGTCCATATGCATGCAGTTTACTGCATGCATGCATGTATGCAGCAGTGAAATGCGATGCTCCTTCCTGATAAAGCCTGCATGCAACAAATACTCTCATCTTCAGATCACTCTTAGCTTCTCACTTTAACACCACCATACATCTATCTCCCTGGACTCTGGAATTCTCTTCCACATGTAAACCTCAATAGATCCTTTAAGATCTTGAGGAACGACTTGTATAGTTTGTACTGGAACTAGTATGACCCATACTTGCCCCATGTACATGGTACAGAGTATGTCCCTGCATGTTGTATATGTCATAGTAAAGCTATCATTATTATTATCTTTATGAATCATTGTGACAATACAAATTATTAACAGCAATGCCAGGGGCAGATACAGGATTTTTTAAGGGGGGGACATTTATAACAACCACCCCATGGGGGGGGGGGACGATTAGTAAAAGTTATTACAAAGTTGGCGTGGGTCTCCAAAAGGGTGTGGGTGTGGGAGGGGTGCTTTTGACTATCTAAATATTAATGCCTTAAAACTCAGTACGTAGCATTATGCACCTATCAATGGTCTCCCCCACTCCCCCCAGTGCGGGGGGAGTGGGGGAGATGGGGGGAAGGTAAGGTGGGGATTTGAAGATTGCGTTTTTCAAATCCCCCACCCCTGGGGACTATGTGGGGCAGCAGAAGAGACGCCCGCATAAAATTTCCTGCGTCATGCGACATCATGAATAATTAAACATATGGTAATCTGTCAAATCCCCCACCCCTGCATGGGGCAAAAATCCTAGTCAATCCCCATCCAAATGCCCCTTCCGTGCCCGCACTTGGGGGGGGAGGCGGGGAGACCATTGATAGGTGCATTACATTTGCACGAAAATTTGAGGTCTATATCTTTGTCATGCACGATTGAAGCATAAAGTTAACGCCTAGGCATATTATGACTCCCCCCTAATAAAGGTGACTCCTTGGAGTTATTATAACCTAAGGCATAATTAACTCCCCAGTCAATCTGTACATGTGTATATGATTCTCCTGTTATCTGCCTAGACAAAATTGACTCCCGCTTTGGGAAGTGGTTATAGTATAAATAACTCCCCGTTGGTTTTTCCATCATCATAGCCATAATTTCTGGACAGAGATAGCAAAAAAAAAGTGTTTATGCGTGTGAACACTAATAATATCAAAGTCTGTTTGCTACTTATACAGATTAAAAATTAATGCACAACCATGATGCAGGAACACTTTTTTGCTGAATGTTCATGCAGCAGAAATGGTATCACTTTTGGTATTGATCACACTGTATCATTCTGGCAGCCTACATGTGCACATCAAATGCACCCTGAAACACTCGTTTTGTTCCTTTTTACTGCAAAGGTTCTGTGGAGTGAAAAAAATGATTCTTGGCAGTTCTGCTCAAAATAGTGCACCAAATGTAGATGAAGATTTTTCTTTCAAATGTCACCTCCCCTAAATTTTCCCAGTAAGCAAAAGCAATGGCAAATAACCCACAGTCCACTCCTCCAGTTTGCTGTTGAACAGGCATTGCTCTAACAGTTAGAACATTGCTTTGGGTGGCTTCTTTCTGTATAAAAGCACATGGTAGCTCATGAAACAAAAGTAACGTACCTGCATACGGGTGGTGATGGGGTGGTGATGGGGTGGTGAGGGGGTGGTGACGGTAGTGCAAGGCTACGTAGTTAGGACTTCGAAGGTAAGGGCAAATGATCATTGGTAAAAAGTGATATGATGGTCGTGGAAGGATAGTAATTGGGTAGTGATAGTGATGGGGTAGATGGGGTAGTGACGGTAGTGCATGCGTAGTTAGGGCTTTGAAGGTAAGGCCAAAGAATATGATTTCAAAAGGAGTAAGCTTTGTGGCCTTTTGTACGCCGGTTTGATAAGCAAATAGGACAGCTGAGAGATGTTCATCCCAGTTGTCTTGGCTGCTGTTCACAACTTTAATAAGACTTGCTTCAGTTAAGCCATTTGTCGGAGGGTGGTACGTTGAAGAAATGTTATGATGAGTGTGACTGAGTTAGATAAAAGAGCTCCTCTTTAACTTTATGAACAGATTCTCTGCCTTGGTCCGAAATGATAACTTCATAGCACCCAAACCTAATACATGATGCATGCAATCTTCCATGTATTATTTTCCCAAATCATTCACATACCTGCAAAACGTTTCAAACATGAAGAGTGCTATACTTGCTGCAGTCTTATCCTTCAGTGGTGCTGCTTCAGGCCACTTGCTAAAAATAATCTACTAAAGTGACCAGATGTACTTAGTAACTTTTGAGGTGGTGGGCAATAGACCAATGAGGTAGATACCAACGTATTGGTAGAATATGTGTTGAGATTTGATTGATTGATTGATTGATTGATTGCATACATATAAACACACATACATATGCAAAAAGGCAAGTAGGGGCACGATGTGTACGTGCACTTACTATACATTTACCTCCACATAAAGTCACCAACCTGGTGCCAAACATTTGTCATTGGAACAATAGGATGCAGCTTAGCATTGGACTTTGGAAATGTATCTCTGGCCCTTGTCGCAGTGTTGTACAAATATTCTATGTTTTTCCAGAAGAACGACTAGAATATCATATTTTTTTGAATGGTTTTATATCTGCCTAAGTTGCTTTCTACACGTGTACACATACAGGTATACAACTACCATACTGAATAAATTATACTTTTCAATCCCAGCATGACATGACATGAGAATGTGTCTTTTTTCGTCTTCGGTTCTAAAACAAATCTTCCTCCCATCCTCCTCACCTTCTCCTTTCTTTACTCTTTTGAAATAGAGCACTCCACAGTCGAACTTGAAGTTTTTGCATTTGCACCTTAGATTGGCCTTATCTCCCTTCGAAATGCCCTTAGGATATTGATTCTTACACAGTAATCCCAACACAGATATCCATGCGAGCGAGCTTTCTCACTTCAACAGTTATGCTTAGGAGGAGTCATTTACACCTTAGGCGTAAATGACCAGTGGAGTCATTTATGCCTGGGAGTTATTTATGCCTCTGACACCGGTTCAGAGAGATTAATTAAATCATCCGTCGTTTGTTGAAGTTACCAAATGTACTTTCTATAGCTGCATTGGCGGCAGGATAAGATTGCTGATTTGATTTTTTAAAACCGAATAGGAGGGTGCAAATTCAAAGATAGATATATACGTTCTACAGCCAATGCATACCCCCTCTTCCCTCCCTAACACCACCCCTCTTCCCTCCCTAACACCACCCCCTCTTCCCTCCCTGACCACCCCTCTTCCCTCCCTAACCACCCCTCTTCCTCACTAACACCACCCCTCTTCCCTCACTAACACCACCCCCTCTTCCCTCACTAACACCACCCCCTCTTCCCTCACTAACACCACCACTCTTAATTCCCTCCCTAATACTACCCCCTCATTACAGGCTCCAGAGTATGCCAACTTATTACTGAGTCATATTTTCAATTAATGTTCTGTAGATGTTTCCATTTATTTTTCATGGATTGAAGGCTAACTGTAGCTGGGTTTGATGTTGGAAACGGTCTGGCAAAGCCAGGATCTGTTGCGGTAACAATTTACTACCAGCTACAACTAGCTATAGCCTTCAGTTCATGCTGCACACTCTCACTAAAATGCACTACGTGCATATGGATGGTGATTAGTGATGCACATACATGTATGGCTGCAATGCTCCCCCCGAGTTTTCTGGACCACTCCATACTGCTCTTTTGTTGTAAATAGCCTACCAAATGTCCGTTTTGCAGGCTTTTCCCCCAGGACCTTGTTTGTATTGCATAATACATTATCCCACACCTCCAAATAAGCTGCATCAGATGTGAAGGGACTGAATTTCGTGTGGTGTGGATGAATCCATGCACAGAGCAAGGTCATGCAATGCTTTGCCCATACATGTAGTGATGAAGGGGACAGTCCTGTAGTGATTAATAGGTTTTGTAGCATTCATAGATTTTGTAGCCATTGCATCACTGTACATAATCTGCCACATGAATGGTAACTAAGTTATGAGACCAGGTGAATACAATTGCTAGTAACTAAGATTTGTGACTTAAGTCAGTGGACTTAAATCACAATACCACCATCAATCTATGATTAATGTTCTCCTGTGTATATGGTTAAAAACACATTCATTGCACACAATTCTACCACATATAAATTATTCATATATATATACCTGTACACACACAAACTTATTCATTCACAGTCCAGGGATGAGGCCGAGCTTGAACTAGAAGAGTTGACAATGTCCATAAAACTTTTCCAAGATTCCTCAGGAGAGAAGTCATCGTGAAGAGTGTTGATGAATGTAAAGATTGTCGTGCATACAGGATCAAGTACTGAAAATTCGTTTGTCTTTAAGAGGTGCATCTTATGATAGTCAAAATTCCCAGCTGGATGTGTCATTATCCAGAATGCCATCCAGTACACTTGCAAATAATCGATTTGCTCCAGACTCCAATATTCCCTATACATACAGCTGTTACATTCACCACTCCAAAGATTATCAATACCAAATGCACAACGCTCCAAATCTATTAACACAGCTGTGCACCTACCACTTTGTTTTTTTAAACATATGTTTGGTAGTCGTATATCCAAATGAGCTGCATTCAACTTGTGAAGCTCATCTATTGCAACTTTCACACTAAGAAGAAATTCAATAAAACAACTCTTTGCTTTCTCTCTGGATATTGGGTGAAGGCCTTCAAAAACAAAGAAATAAGCAGAAGATACCATTAGGGTGTACTTGCTTAGAAGAGAATGATTCATAGGAGCACATAATTTTAAACGTGATTCAGTTTTGCTCAATGTAGCTGCTGACGTTGGACGAGAAAAGGATTTCAAAATTAAGCTCGTTTTTTTATCACTGTTCCACAATCTAAAGACAAAGGAAATGTTGCTGGGACACTGCTCAATAGTGGTTGATCCTGTCTCCCATTTTTCTATCGTGCTTGTATATTCTTCAAACTTCTCTTCATCAATCTTTCTTATTTGCGATTTGCGTAAATTTTCGATTTCAACTTTCCGTATTGACTGCAATTGATGTTCTATTTTGGACTTTACTTCACACAAGTCTTCTTCCGTCAACTTAAAAAACAAAGGAGATGGTGTCATTGAGAGATTAAGATGAATACTTTTTTGCTTGATGATCAAATCTATGATATTTTGAACAACATCCTTCTTTTCTAGTGGTACATATGTTATGTCCAACTGCAATGTGTCACTATTCCATTCCACCGTTACCTTAACAACTGTGTTAAACTTCAAAAATGGATTTTTTTTGGTTTCAGCCCTTCTTTTTTCCGAGGAGTTTTGAGATGGAATATCTGAACTAACAGGGTTTGGATCCTCTGGGATTGACATTGAACCCAACCGTGCACCCAAACTTTCAAACGTTTCTTCACTCAACTGAGTTTCCTCCTTCAACTTTTTACCCTCTAGATTTGATGGGCAATCTTGTGAACTATCATGGCTTGCACAGATTTGAAGGGTTGAAAATACACCTAGGTTGGCTAATTGAGTTGCTACGTTTTCTTCACTTGGTTTCTTTTTCATTGCCCGCACCCTTTCCGTTATAGATGGCAAGGGCTAGGCAATTCCAGTTACTGTCTTTCCAGTAAAGCCATATGATCTATATAGTTGATAAAGTACACATAACTTCTTTGCCAACTGTCTTGCTGTTTTAATTATATCGATTGAATAATATTCTGAAATAAAGAAAGATGCTGAACTTGTTTTATCGTGCTAGCATCTGATGATTGATTCGTTGTCTTACCATCAAATGGATACACAGAAATATCAGGAAACAATTTTGTTGAACATAGCCATGCAGGCAGCTTTTCGATGGCAAATCTTTGGCGGTTTGAGAGTACAATACCACCTTCACACATCACTCCCACCAGTTTATTCTCATTCCACACTGGCTTGAAATCATGATGTAATAACTTAGCAATAGCAATTGCAACACAATCTTCATGATTGGATGTTTTGGGCTCGTCTGGTAAAAATTTTGGAATGTCTATTAAGAAATAAGGGGCACTTGCTTTGCAATGCTTCAACAATCCAATGAAGTTGATTTCCTTAACAATGTCAACTCCTTGAAAGGGATCGACTTCACCAGATAAATCAGAAGCACTAAGCAGAGTAGATGATTTTGTATAATTTGCATCCAAGTTGCGCGTCAAAGGGTTAGTTCCCTATAGAAGTGAATAGATATATCTTTACAATAAAAATTCACATGTTGTTCACAATAATTAGGCACAGGCTATAACCAGCTTGGCCACATAACCACAACCACTATTCATTGACACAAAAGGGGCTACATGTATTTAATTAAGCACATCAATTGAAAAAGGAAGGAAGGTGTGGCATGCAGTAGATTACCGAGATGATGCCAGTGTTTATGATAAGATTGGGTCAGTCCTTGGGAATTTTTACTACCTTGAATACATCACTCTCTCATATATTCATTATATAATGTTCTCCCGTAAGGTATGAGTGAAACTGCTATACATTTGCATACCCTATGATGTCTCGTTTAAACAATATGACCTCCTGAATAATTAATTTTTATGATTTCAAATGAGTATAGTTTGAACCTTGACTTGTATAGGTTGCACATATTATGTAGTTGCACTCATAAGGGTAAAATTGGTTAATGTGGTAATGAATTTCTAATGAGAATTAAAGGCTGCAAAAAATAACAACCTCCATTTCACACCAATTTTTTCTAACTGGTAGCTGCAAATATCCATAAGGCTCTATGCTTGACAGCTTGATGGAGAAATGACCCACTAGACTGCAATACCCAGTTGAAAAACCAGTATCCATTTCCACTTCTCCTTGTCTTGGGCTGTTTGTTTACACAGTAACCACTAGGTGATATCATAACAGAGATAAGCCATAAGAAAAGCAAAGTTATGCACATAATGGCATCTTCTACTCGAAGTGGTGTGACTTACTTGGCTCGTTGACCGCCAGCCAGCTCAGAGTCATATAGCATACAAGACAACAGTGGCATTGAATTCAGGTAGGTAAATGTGCTCCTTTCATCAAATCACGTATACCGTAAAAGCTCGAATACAAACCGCGGTTAGTAATAATAAAAATAATCGGTACCCACGCGTTAATTTTGACTGTGTAATAAAACGTGTTTTATCTTCGAAATGCAACATACAAATGAAGAATCCTTTGTAACATGAGTTACTCTATCATCTACGAACGTGAACATATTTTATTAAATGTATACCTTTATTTCTGCGTTCTTCGTGCTGTCATTCATGGCATCGAGTTCACAACCCACTCATTTCTTGTTCGGCCAACGATTACTTAAAAGTGAGCGCGTCAAGAGATAAACACAACATATTTCGATGCCACGCATAAGTGATGGATTTTTTGTACAAAGCTTTCTTGTGAAATAACTGTGTTCTTGGAACACCGTTTTTCGCGCCCATTTGGGCGCGAAACGGAGGATGCTGCAATTAACATTAAATAATCCTTTTCACTAACCATCTGTGAAATCACGGTACGGGTTCGCATTGCGCATCATGGTTTGAACTTGTATGAACGTGCTTTATGTCTACGACTGACTTCGACTGCGTTATTCGTGGCCATCATATATTATTTACATGTACAAGGCGGTGTGGCACCCGATTGTTGGAGAGATACTTGCTGTCTGTATAGAACGAGGCAATGTATACGTACATGACAGGCATGCAGTGTGCGTACAACGGGGCTCAGTAACGGTCGGTCATGTTCCACGAAAAGTCGCCAAAGTATTCAAAGGTTTCATATCGCAGTCGGCACGGAGGTGAAATCACGTGTGAAGTAACAGGAAGGCGACGACAGGGAAACGGATTGGAGGTTCCTTGTGCGTACCATTTTGGCGGAAAGCAGAAGATAATTGTTAGGGTAATGTTGTGGAACTTCTTAAATTAAGAAATACAATTGTATAACATGCCATGCTATGATGTTATCATCGCAATTACATGCGTGGAGATTGATATGCATGCCCAAATACTGTACTTTTGGATACTTATACATGCATTATATAGGCTATATACCGATTTAGACAGTGTCGCATATGTGCCGACGTATCGTGGAATGCACCCTTTAAGCCGGAGCGCTTATAGGCTACACTACGATAGTTGGTTGGCGCGGGATGATATGACAGGTCAGTGACACCCGCAGGGAATCCTCGACGTGCCCCTCCTAAAGTACTCATGGACCAGACAGACTTCAGTGTTGCCGCGGTTGACCGGTTGGAGGAAGTCACGGTCACGGCTAGAGATAGCCGTGACCAGTCCATACGGTCACGATCACGGGCAGGCCGTTTGAAACCTATATCCGGCACGGTCACGGTCAGTTTTGGACCGTCAAAAACCGCCAGTTCATACTTACCGGTCACGGCAGACGGTCTTAGTCGGTCAAAACTGGCATACGTGTATTATTTTACTGTATTGGCAGCGTATATAACTCGGTATGCACTGCTGGTCATCGGTTTGCATGTGTATAGATGCGGCTTTATACTAATCAAGTTCATTTAGACGATACCAGATGCAATATATATAGCAATGATTCAGCGGATAAATACGAATACATCGTATGGACATATAAATGGAAACAGCCTGAAGAGAATTAAGGAGGTAAGGATGGAAATTACGGCTGGCACTGAAGTTCTTGTTGCACCGTAAAAGCAAAATCCTTTCAAGCCTGTCTGCCTCTATTCTCCATGTACCTCTTTCTGTCAAGGATTAGCTTCAATTGGGAAAAAACACGTTCAGAAGGTGTACTTGACGCTGGAACAGTCATTACAGGCAAATATTTTAGTGCCATCGTTGCTAAATAATGCTCCACCAGTCCATGACATTATTTACACCGAATTACACGCCAATTAGTGGATTTTGCTTTTAGGTCTCAACGAAACACATCGTCTACCATCTCTTTGCTGCATGGTTATCTGCATCACAATAGGATCAGCAGCCAAACGCTCTGCGTCGCGTTTATCAAAATCATTTCAGTGTTACAAAGCGGCATCCAATGCAATTGTTGTGCATGTCATCTCCGTTCAATGAATTGGACCATAGATACTATGATATAATTGGACATCTGTAGGTGCATCATCAGTACCATACCAGCAATATTCTAAATCTCTTCCTTGAGCCTGTCTGTGCTTTCTGGGAAGCTATCAATCATGATAAATTCGATATCGTCAGCCATATTGCATTAGCTAAGATTCTAGTTGGCAGTCGTGCACAGGTGACGCTGTACCAAAAGTTGTCAATATGCATGGGGTAAGGGTGATGTACATGTATAAGGAGGGAGCATTGACGGCCCGCGGCCGATGGCGGTCAGCACAAATTTTGACAAATTTTCGCGGCTGCCGGACGGCCAAGGCTGGCCGCGGCAACACTGCTCATGGTACAATGGGTCGTAGCATCTTGGAAGAGCATCTCAGCAGAAGAGATTCGTAGATATTTTGCCGCTTGTGGCATTGCCACTTCAAACCCAGATGCTATTCATTGCCCGAGAGACTCTGGGGTGGCAAGTGATCCATATACTGCTATATACCAACTACACCATACTGATGCAGGAGGAAGACCAGCATGATGTACATGTAGACTCAGACAGTGCATATGATGATTTTAGTGACTGTGAGTGTGACATTGATATTAATTAAATTACGTTTTGGGGGGATTCGTTTAGTTTACACAGCTAATTGTAAAGTGCATGTACCTTGTACACAGGACTAAATTATTATACTAAGAGCAGAAAAACAACCTCACACAAATCTCAGACTGCTATATGCGCGATGCATGCGGAATTGCGGACCCGCACCGTGATTTCACAGATGGTTAGTGAAAAGGATTATTAATGTTAATTACAGCATCCTCAGTTTCGCGCCCAAACGGGCGCGAAAAACGGTGCTGGAAGAACACAGTTATTTCACAAGAAAGCTTTGTACAAAAAATCCATCACTCATGCGTGGCATCGAAATATGTTGTGTGTATCTCTTGACGCGCTCACTTTTCAGTAATCGTTGGCCGAACAAGAAATGAGTGGGTTGTGAACTCGATGCCATGAATGACAGCACGAAGAACGCAGAAATAAAGGTATACATTTCAATAAAATATGTTCACGTTCGTAGATGATAGAGTAACTCATGTTACAAAGGATTCTTCATTTGCATGTTGCGTTACGAAGATAAAACACGTTTATTACACAGTCAAAATTAACGCGCGGGTACCAATTATGTCTCTATTACTAACCGCGGTTTGTATTCGAGCTTTTACGGTATGTGTGTTGCATGACTGATGATAATATTATGATTATACTATCGCAAATTAAATAATCATTGGGCATGCTATATGCCACCCACGCCGCATTAACAGCTAATGTTGCTGGCTCATTGACTTTTAATTCTCTATATCTTTTGGCTCCTTTATGCAATCCCCACAATTCTTTTGTGGTATTATTACTACAGTAGATCATTATGGTATCGGAAATAAATTTTGCGTGTCTGTATGTTACCTCCAACACCCTGATCTTACTCAGGTTAGTAGGTGCAATACTTCGGACTATTAGCACCAATGCAAATTGAAATAATCGCCTAGAAATCAAATTTGTAGTTTAATGAGATTATGGCTTTTGGCGCAATTGCTGTTTTATTGTAACATATGTACAACTATTCATAACACTGAGAACATTCGATGCAATAAATAATTCATGAATAATTTTGGGGAACTTCTCAGGTTGTACGACCTGTAGCACTTTATGCGACAACACACTTCTTTCACCACTAATATATATACATTCATTTAAAAACATGCACATATCCTAGGTTTCATTTAAAGCGGGGGGGGGGGGGGGGGGGGGGAATACTGAAGCGATCCAGCATGGAACATGCATAGAGCAGTAAAGGATACATGTGTTCATTCAGTGTATTGTATTTTGAGTATTCTGCAACACAAATTCCCAAATCACTCATGCTTACAATCACTTACCACAGTAAATAAATAAATTTGTATATACAATACATGTGTAAATTGTCATGAACTAACCAGTATATTCTTGTACTCTAAATTCATCCTTCAAAATCTGAAAGACCATAAAACATTAACAGCTGCAGGACCCACTGGCCCTGCCAGGACCACAAGCCCCCATTACATCACCACCAACTGCAAGCCCAGCACTATTCTCATGGCTACCCATCAGGACCTGCTCCGGCCCCATTCCTGTGGTTTGGATGTCAAGGGCGAGGCAGATGATGTCGGCCCAGACTACTCCAGTACACGTACTTAAGTCAAAAGTATCATCAATATATAAACACTGATGTACATGTAGGTTTACTAGCAGGGAGTCTACGTACAATTAGAAGTGTTTAACACATGACCCCAATACTGCTTACGTACCGTAGAATGAATTGGAGCTTATGTAACATAGAATGAATTGGACTTTACCGAGCATATTTGAATAGAGCCATCAAGTAACTATACCGTAGTAAAACTGCAGATGCTTAGAAAGATCAGACAACAGAGATAGTGCCCACCCGTTCCCACACTTGAACCTTAAAAACAGTTTCTCCTCCTTTCAGATCTAACATTATAAGATCCGCCCAGGTAAGAGGTTTATTGCATTGCATCTTCATTACGATTGAAGCATGTTAGTAGTTATGCAGAAGCACTAGAGTGGAACCACGTATAAATGACCCAGTAATGGCACCGTGTTTCTATGCAACCTATGCTTTATATACATTATTATTTACATGCATAGCTTTGTAGTGATATAAAGGGGATAATAAGAGACTTTATTTGAAAAAAATTTTTATTTGATTTGTAATTTGTATTTTTTCAAGTTTATAATTGAAATTACAACACAACATTAAGATTATTAAGAATGTAATGGCTGCAATACACTATAATCATTCAGCGATGTGAAGCACTGAGAGTTAGTAAGTTATTGACTGGTTTCGCCATCACGGCTTGTAATTGTTGAGACTCTCTGTTACTACGCGATCCAAATGCTCACGCGCTTCAATCAAAATCGGAAAAATTCGGAAATTTCCGGTCACACAACAAGAAAATGGAAGGCGGCAAGGTGTGTTTTGGAACAGGGTGCTTGCCTAAAGCCAGTTGTTGGAAACCGTTTCAATGTTTGTTTTTAGTGACATATGTCAAAAAGGCTTTGACAAACAGAACAGACTGGATCGGTATTTTGAAAGTGCTACGCATCGATCTCTGGCGAAAAGCTTGGCAATCGTGGCACAACAGTTAAGCGTCGAATCCCCTGCTGAGGTATTTAAGTGAATCTATTGTACAAAGTTTACACACTTATTTGTTCACATATAGGATGCCCTTGTACCCGATGATGATGTTACCGCAGAGCGTCTAGAAATGGCCATTTCTCCACATCATTCCATAGAGACAGAGGACCGTCAGACAGATGTACAGTTGTTTGTGTGTGTTAGTGTTTTGTGTATTTCAGTGTTTGTGTGTATGTACACTGTTTTTGTGTTGTGTGTGCATGTGTGTGTGCATGTGTGTGTATGTACAATGTTTTTGTGTGTGCATGTGTGTGTATGTACAATGTTTTTGTGTTGTGTGTGCATGTGTGTGTATGTACACTGTTTTTGTGTTGTGTGTGCATGTGTGTGCATGTGTGTGTATGTACAATGTTTTTGTGTTGTGTGTGCATGTGTGTGTGTTTATGTATATATGTGTGTTGTGTTTATGTTTATGTTGGTTTGAGTCTTTTAACTCTTCTGTGCGTCTAGACACAAAACATCTATGGGAAAAAGCAAGCTCCTAGTCGTGATATTGCTAACCACTTTGCTATTGTAAAACATCTGCGCTACATTTGTGGCGGAGGACTGTTTAACAGCAATGAAAGGTTAGACATCTGATATTTGTATCCATTCATTCAACTCCAGCTTTACACAGATGCAGGAAAGGTGTTAATGACCTTTATGATACACATGAAGTACAAGGTTTTTTAAAACTCCGTTCCAAGCAAGGTTTTGAATGCAGACAGAGATATCTATAAACCTGGAACAGCACGTATGGTGAGTTGTAAGCTATATGTATTGGATAGATTTTATGTGTCTATAAATTTTTTATAGGCAACGTCCTACAATGGGAAACTAAGCCTTCTCAAGGTCCATGCTGCCGTAATTGATGGGACTATTGAAGAACTGCAACAGCTCAAGACTTCCTATAGTGTCATCACACACGTGGGCAGTATGGATGACAACGTACAAGAGCACAGAGCGGTCATCTCCAACTGTTCCGAGCTTGTTCGTTCGGGAGATTATGTTGAATTGCACCCTACATTCTGTGAGGTAAAAATATTCTTTTTGTTATGATTTCATCTCTTATCCCAGTTCAAATATGGTCAGCTACTGACAACAATCCAACTTAAGTTGGGTTGTACCCTTTGCCTGGTACAAGGTTTCTTGGCACTGCAGCTACCTAAGGGACAGCCACTCTTGAGTGAGTACGAATGTCCACTTTTCACCCTATCATGCTATTTTCTGTGGACAGCACAAGGATTCAGAAGGCTATTTCAATGGTCCATGAATGTGGAAACCACTATACATATGAAACGGCTGTAATTCTGAACACTGTAGAACAGGAGCAAGTGGCAGATACCAAGGGTGTGTTTGCACATGACTGGACACAGCTGCTCTATTGCCTTAATGTGTATTGTATTTTTAAAAAGTTATAACAACAGTCGCAATGAACTTTGTCATTGAATTAGAGTTACGGTATATTAAGTCCATATAAGGATTTCATCTGCTTGTGTACAGGTTGTTTACGGTCCTGTTGCAGGTTGTTACTGGGTCGCTACAAGTTGTTAGCTACAGCATATATCAGGGTTGGTACCTTTCTGGCGTGTACCGAGTAGTTTTACACTGATCGTGTCAAGCCTGTAAACATCCTGTTGCAGGCTGTATACAACCCTGTACCGAGATCAAACTTATCGTTGTGTATGTTAATAAGTCACATGGTTAAGTAATTGTTAGGGCGGTACTGTAGCTGTGTAACAGTGTTTCTCGCTTTAAACAAAGGTCCTATAAGTTTGTGGCAAGCTAAACGAAGGACAGGAGAGTGAGCTTTTAAAGGCGGAGCTTCGCCGCCATACCAAAACTGTCTAAACGCAAAAAGCTACAAACCCAACGCGGCAGTGAGGGAAACAGCTAGCGCTGGCAGCACGGGAGAAGCGTAACGGGCATGACTTTCCAATTCCCTTAAGTCGAGCGCGTGCTCTTCAACAAACAGTTTGTAGCTTAGTATGGGGGCGTAGATAGCTCAGCCTTTTTACTCACTCTTCGGATACTCGTGTGGTACGTTTCTCTTGTCACACAACCTGATAGGGCCTTTGTTAAAGCGAAATACTCAGTGCCTTGTCTCTACCGGTTAGTTAACCATGTAATTTATTAACATATTGCACTACCTATATGACGTCACGGGTGCTCTGTATTTGCGTCCTTTTGTTAGGCATTTGACCAGACCCTCTACCACGTAGCGGTGATGTAATCCATCCGCAGCTGTGGTAATCAGGGTCTGGGTACGAGACTAGTTGATAAGCGCGCATATATAATTCAATAGCTGAGCAGCGCAATTGCTGCTAGTTAATGACATGCAAGTGGTCTTCAAATCGATCGTGAGAGCTAGTTCAAGCTAGGCTACCTGTGCAACGTAGTTTACAACGGTTACCAAAAGTGGCCTTGGCTGCACTATAGCCGTTTTGTTACATGCGCAGAGGCAAGGTCTCAAAACAAACTAACCTGGTTACAGTTTTAGCGTAGTTTTTGGGGGGTTTTCTATGCAAAAAGCGTTGGCTTCTGGGGCTCTGCCCCAGACCCCGATGGGGGAGCTTACAGCGCTCCCCCGTAACCCCTAGCTGAACGGGAGGGGTGCCCCCCCCGTACCCTCCCCGGGGAGGCGGGGGAACCACCTTTGTTGGCCGCTGCACCCTATATTTCCTTCCTACGCCACTGGTTCCAATGTATTGGTTGGACAGGAGCACTTAACACGCCCCCCATTCTCCTTCAATTGCACGTGAAAATGACCGTGGCAATTTCGCTGTAAATTATATATACACTTCGTGATTAAAATGCGATTGATGGACATGTATGTGCAGAAGCTTTTTTGGGGGGGTGGGCGCCTTTATATATATCTGCCCCCCCAGCGGCGGGTGTGCCACAACGCCACTGCACTACAATAAGATTCCTTGTTTCCCATTTCCCGCCCGCACCATTATTTGGTACCGCATGTTTTCATTCATTATTCGATCACGTGTCACGTAACATCCATTATTTTAATCATAGACATAAAAAATGGCTATTTTGAACGTATCTGTTGCGTGTTTGTCTAGAAAAATCCTTGGAATATTGAAGCAGAACACTCCTTTCGCGATTTTTTTTCTTAGATTCTATTCGACCACGTCTTCAAAGCACATCTATAGAGTCCTGGACAGTGGCGTATTTAGGGGGGGGCTCAGGGGGCTAAGGCACCCCCCTCCGATACAAAAATGAATATAATTAAAATGAAATTAACTCAAATAGTGAGTACGCTCGTAATTTCCCTTCGTAGCGAGCTAGGTATCAATTCACTTCTATTATTAACATCACTATACAAGATTATTACCGTAAAGTCCCCTCTGCCCCCACCGAAAAAAAATAGTCTCATGTTTAAACGAGCGTATCTTCGTAGTCATGAATGCAGCTGCATGCGTGCCGTTCTTTAAAATCCTGTTGGAGTACCAGTTCTTTCCTGAAATGCTATACAGGATGTCGGAAGCGTTAAAGATTACGAAGATGCGCTCGTTTAAGCATTTTTTCATGCAGTGGGGGGGGGGGGGGGGGGGAAGCACCGGCTTCAATCCTAGCGTATTACCTGATGGCGTCTGTACCTCAAGTAACCAGTGTTTCAACCTAGGTTCAGCCACTGCAACCACGGTTATAATTAATTGTTGTGTTCCTAGTTGGATTCCGTTGACTGCTAGTCGTCCTCCAAACTTTTTAGGTACTACTCCCGCACACTTTGGCGCCCGCGATGTATCATGTATAGGAAGCTTTGTGGAGATAACATCAGTGATCAGTGTAAATACAGCATGCTCGCCAACCACTTTAAGGCAGATGCTGATTACATGCATGCCAATGATCCATTCAACATATATAAGTGGCTCTAAAATTATCCTTGGCATGGATACAGTTTCAGAAGTTTGCAGATCTTCCATCGGCAGATTGTATCCACAGTATTAAAGCTGCATTGCTAGCAAATGCCAGCTGCAGAGCGCTTATCGGTATTCACAACATACTCAGCGGTGTGCTAAAGCGCTATTCGGCGGCACATGCCCTATTAGTGTTTGTGCTCGGCGCCATCCTTGGCGATTGCAGACATTCTTGCCGATTGAACCGTTGTATTTCGGTTAAACTACATGTATACTGCTGAGTGGGCGTGGTTGCAAAAAATTTCGCGCGCGCGAAGCGCGCTGTCTGTTCGGCACCCCCCTCCCTCGATTTCTGGATACGCGCCTGCTGGATAGATTTAGTTAAAGCGGAGGCATAGATAATTGAATAAAGTGATTAGACGAAACATTTACGTGACGTGACGTCACGTTCCGTTATATGACCGTGCTTCGCATTGAATCTTCTAGTGGGCGTGTGAGCTGTTCCGTAAAGAGCTTCTTTAGTTTCGTTTAACTTTTTACTGTGTGAGGGCAACCTTTTTTTACGTTGCATAACGTGTTAGCTGTATCAATTTATAATAATGAATAATGAATAATGAACCGCCCGCCCGCATGCCTTGTGTGTCCTATTGAAATGGGAAACAAGGAATCTTATTGGAATGGCCTAACAGTCCTACATTTGCAAATAGGCTTCTTCATTTGCAAATTCAGGACTGTGAGTTGTAGGATCCTACCAAACCTCACTTTAACATACTGTACCTTGTTTAATTTCCTTGCTTTTTACACCACCAATCCTACATCCCACCAATCACTTTCTCGATAGAGAAGTTTTTGATTTACTTGTATATATAATTATAATTATACATTATTATTATTACCGGTATTTAATATTGGGGGGGGGGGGGGGGGGGGGGGGGGGGGGGGGCATTCCTCAAAACGGGAGAGCCGAGTAATTTTTTTAGTGCCACTCATAGGCACATTACGTTGTTGGCCATAGAGAGTTATACATGTATTACACCCGGTCAGCCTAATAGTATGGTACAACCATATATATTATCTCTGGTACAACTTACCTCCAGTTCAAATGCCAAAAGTTTTTCAAATGATGAACACGTGAGCGCCGTTAACCGTATTATATGGATAGGTTATTATTTAAGCACAAACAGGCACACTGATGGATATTATATGCGAGCTGGCGAGTATAGGCAACGCTTCGTTACCGTTTTAAAACGCTCGATCGAAAACCACGCCCACGAAAGCCAATCCGCGGCCAATCCTACATAGGACCCACTACTAGTACCGTGGGTCCTGATATACTACCAGCCATGAAATAGCCACCCCACCACTGATATGGCCATAGATCTATGGTCGGACCGCGGCTTATTAAACAAATCCTTCCACTATATGATCATTGTTTAACTCTTGGAACTGTGGTGCAATGTGTGTGTGTGTGTGTGTGTGTGTGTGTGTGTGTGTGTGTGTGTGTGTACATACAGTGCAAGGATATGGCTGTATATGTGTTATTCAATGTGAAGCTCTCATTTACTATTTGTCCACTATGAGAAGCTGCTAAGTACTGTTGGCCACTTGTAAAAACTCCAACTGCATGACAGTCACAGCATTCTGCTACGCCGATCATCCCCATATAATAGGGTTACATGTGTCATGATGTATGCATGCACAAGCTAGGTATTTATGTACATTGAATTTACTATTAAATGTGTTGATAGTGTGTTTCTTGCAATTAAACAGCATTCAGACACAAATTCTGAGTTGCATGCAAAAGTATCTTTGTAAAGAACTCTCATGGGAATTTAAGTCCCCGAAAGGGTGATTTATCAGGACAATTTTGGTCTGCAGCTGGCTATAAAGAAAAATTGTATTTCATAGAAGTGTTTTAATTGTAAGTAGCTAGTGCATGTACACAATTAATCAGGGCACACCCTTGGGAGTATTTACATGTATATCATATTACATACACTCAAAAGGAAGTGAGGCAGCACATCATCCATGCTTTGCACATAGAATAGCTAAAGCCATTCATGGACATCGCAGAGACTTCTTTCATTTTGTCATCCAGGAACTGTGCATTGTGGCCTATGAGTACAAATGGGACTTCATTATGGTGCTGGATAACAAGGTCATCATTCTTACTTAACTCACAGCTAAATGTTGAGAAGTGTCTGATTGTAATGCTATGAAAAGTGCACCTCTAAGTTCTGGTTATTAATATCATGCATAGACACAGCTTGCTGGCCAGGATAAAATGGTGTATATTGTACTGCCCCAATAACAAAACAAAAAGTTGACATGCAGTGGTTGGTTACCTTCTGCTATACCCATGATTACTGTCCAGCTATCGTCAATTAATAAACATTGATACATGTACATAATTATTATACATGTTTATCTGCACGTACACAAAGGATACAAATAAAAAAGGCGTCCTGTCCATTAGAACAGGGACCCACCCACAGGGGAGGGGATTTCAACACCATAAAGTGCTGCAATGCGCAAAATTATGATCAGCAGTCCATACCCCACCAGAGTCAGTGTTATGGTGAGTATGCCGTTAATCCATGAGCAGTACGTGCATTTTGAGTGGTCTGGGCCCCAGAGGCTTAGGAAGGTGGCACAGAACACAACACTGTACAGGAGGGTTACTATGGTATCCAGGACCAAGATCTCGCCAAATCGTGTAAACAATTGTATCTCTGTAGCAAGAAGTGGCAGTGTGGCCAGAATGGTAGTAAGTGCCGAACTGACGATGGACACTCCTGTAAATGATATAGCTGCTGCAGCCCTATTCACACGTACATTGTCCACGCGCCATGTCTACAAGGGAGATTAGTGCTCGTAACTGGGATGTGGTCTTACATACTTGGGATATTGATGGAAAAAAAAAAGTTCAACAAATCTAGTTAAATACATGTACATGTACTATCCATTGCCACAGTTTCAATTTCACATGAACTTGCTCACTAGTTATCTTCTATGATGAGGGACAACTTGATTCAATTGATTGTTTACAGGGTGCATAACTAAGAATCATTACCCACATAATGATATTCACAATAGCAAGCAGTTAATATGCTGACCATACACACTGTAAGACCAAAAGTGCTATCTGCACATGTATTAGGAAATTGGATTATTAATTGAAATAGGGGATCAGTCAGTCCCTCCCCTTGCACTTTTTTTTAGCCTGCCCACAGAATGAACCAAGTTGTAGATTACCACATACTACATGGTAGGAATGCAAATACCCAACCCAAATGCAGTACAACTTATACAAACTCCCAAACCTATATGTACACATACATACCAGAAACTTTCCAACGAAGGCTATATGTCTGCTGTCCATAGAGATAAAGCCTTCAGTGAGGTGGATACAGTAGTCTAGGGAGTTCCCCACCAGTATGGACAGTGCTACAGCCTCCACCACACCTAATGTCCACCCAAAGACCTTAAACAATGCCAGAAGGGTGGCCAATATGGCAGCTATGGTGAGAAGCATGCTAAGTACCACCCTAAAGTCTCTGCTTAGAATGACTACTAACACAGAGCAGAATACGAAGGCTAGCACTATACTGTAAATGGAACCGTAGACCGCAATGAGAACCACATTGATCTCCACCCAGTGCTCGCTGGTCTGGTAGGCAGAGGAGAGGATATCCTTTGCTCCTGGGTACAGTTGGGTGTCTCGACCAATGGCATCCATTTCAGTGGATAAGAAAGTGTCCCATTTCTCATACATTTTGTAGCTTTCATAAGGAGAGCCCGATATGTAGGTGAGCTGTGAACAAAAGTATTGAATGAGAGCTCTGCTGATGATAATGCCAACAGCACATACTTACCGATCTGAATGCCATAGCAAGGAAGACCAAACTATTGGTGGAGGCATTGTAAAAATACCGGGCATCCAAAGCTTCAGCTTGGAGCTGAAGGCCCTTGCACTCAGGGAGCGAGAGCACCACAGGCTGGAGGCAGGACAGGCTTGACTGCAGAAGCCCAGCTGGTATGCACTCAGCACCATTGGGTAACACCAGACCATTGCTGATGGCGGACAGGTTAGCACACAGCCTGCACAATGCCTTCACAGCTCCAGTCAGATATTTGATCGATGGACTGGGACAGCGAAATGCTTCAGAAAATCTGGGGTCTACAACTGCTATGTTCTACAGCAAGAAGAACAGGTATTTACAACCGTACATCGGACAACACCCACCCCATAATAAATGATGTACAATGTACATAAAATTATTAAATAACCATTCACACAATTAGCCACTTAAAATAGCTGCACATTGTAACTATAGGTACGCTTACCCCAAAACCTTCTTCTGGTAGAACATGTGATACAGAGTATCTTCGGAGCACATCCTTCACACCAAATACCACATACACCACTGCATTGTTACTAAATTTGGTAATGTCATATGATCCACCACCAGGCTGAGTGGGTGGGCTGGTGACAGGAACTGTAGCTGAGCCTGTTGAACCAGTTGAAGATGTTGAACTAGTTGTGGCTGATGAACCAGCTGTGGCTGTTGAACTAGTTCGGGCTGTTGAACCAGTTGGGGCTGTCGAACCAGTTGGGGCTGTTGAACCAGTTGGGGCTGTCGAACCAGTTGGGGCTGTTGAACCAGTTGTGGTTGTTGAACCAGTTGGGGCTGTTGAACCAGTTGTGGCTGTTGAACCAGTTGGGGCTGTTGAACCAGTTGTGGCTGTTGAACTAGTTGGGGCTGTTGAACCAGTTGGGGCCAATGAACCAGTTGGACCAGCAGGGATTGTTGAACCAGTTGGACGAGTGGTAGGTGCGACATCAGATGTGTACCAGGAGGAGTACATCCAGCGTGAACTGTCCTCTGTAGTACTAAGATTTCCTACAAGGTTAAGAAGTCTTTGTGTGTTGCTGCCTTCAGAGAGGAACTGCGGAGGTTTGTCCGCCTCTTGAAGGTATGAGGCAGTCACAAGAGAGCACACTACCACCACAATGAACACCCATAACAAAGACAGCCTTAATATCCATACCACCAACTGCCTTATCCTTGGATTAGGTATGAACGCCATCTTGGGGGACAAGGTGCGCACAAAGAGGACTGGACATGCCACAAACCTAAGCAAGAACCACTGGAAGAACACTGTAATCTTGTCCATTATGGGAGTGCGGGAGGGGGAGGAGCTATCTACAGTGGTTGTAGGGGTAGATATGACAGTGGAAGGACTTGAGGATAGAATATCAGTGGTGTCATCACCCATGCCACTGTCAGAGTCCGTGCTACTGTTATCTGAGTCAGGAAGATCAGGTGATCCAACATGATCAGGTGATTTAATAAGATCAGGCGACTCAACATTGTCCTGTGTGATCACACTCATGCGCACAGATAGGCCACTTGGCTTCCTTCTACATGTACAGCAGTAGCAACAGAGAGAGTAAAGCTTGTATTCTGCTGTCGACAGCCAACAGTGCCACACATGGAGGTAGAAAGGAAGCAACACAGAGACACTGACAAAACAGAAGATGACCACCAAACCCATGAAGACCCCAAACTGCTGGATGGCTGGTATCTATATATGAAGGAGAAGAATCATGGATGGAGGCGTGAAGGGATGGAGGGGGAGAAGAGAGGGAGGAGGGAGGAGAGAAAGCTCACCATTGAAATAGCATTTGCAAAAAAAGCCACTGCTGTGGTTATGGATGTGTAAAACGTAGCCTTCCCGGCCAGGATCAGAGTGTAGGTTAGCCTCTTGTGGAATGTGTCTAGCCCTTGCAGCTCTTTGGACTGTTTGAAGGTATTTAGGTAGATGAAGACATCATCAACACCTATACCGATGATCACAAACAGGGACACCACATTCATGATTCCCAAGGTCTCAAAGCCAAGAGGGAGGCGATAAGTCAAAAAGGCCCAAGGAAAGCTCCCACCAATGGCCAACAAGCTGACTATTGTGGCGGAAATGGAAAAATTTGACAGTAGAAAGACCATTAGCAGCACCAGTGCAAAGCTAACACATGATAGCTTGGCATCATGTTCCACAGCCTGATCCACTGCGTAGTTGATCATTTCAGTACCTCCATAGAGGACCTCCAAGTCACTGTGGAGAGGAAAAGAGGGGAGGGGAGATGGCGGGGGAGGGGGAGAGCAGAGATGGAAGGTAGGGAGGACGGAAAGTGGTGGAGGATGGAAATGAAAGTGCATAAAAGGTGGATATGAGACATCACTGTATTTTAGCTACATGTACACAGAAATAGATACATAGAGATTCACATACATATGTGTATATATGTAGAGATATAACTACATGTATGTACACCTACTCTGAAGAAGCTTCATCCAGATATGGAATGAAGGATACAAAGAATGCTTGGACCAAATCATGCTGTTGCGCCAGTGACGCAGAACCTACTGAGTCAAAACATGGTAGAGGTATTCCTATACGCACTTCTGAGCGAAGCAACGTGGATGAATAATTGTTAAGTTTTCCACCAGTGTACCACAGTACAGATGAAGGGTACTGGGCCATGATGGATACAAGCCTGGAACTTGTGTCCTTAACCAGCCCGCTATTAGGAACCTGTTTATTATTGTAGAAGTACGTCAATATGGAGTTAACCGGGTCACAAACAGTGCATGTCTAGCACTTGTGGCAGAAGTATATGTAGTTCGGATTGTTGTAAATGTGTTGTTCGATCTCGTATATGCGGTTCAGTTTACTGAACACGTTCTGATTGGTCGACCTCTTTGGAACGACATAGACCAAGCTGAGAGCCCAGTAAGCGTGCATAATGTGCTGCGTCTGAGCGGTAACGCTATTTGGACAGGCCGGCCACGCACTACCGGTTGCCCTCTTGAAGGACGGGGCTGTATTCCGAGCAAGGCGCCTTGTCATAAGGCTTGTAGCTTCGTCGCTCACATCAGTGGTGAAATTCCCGCTCTCGGCGGCCCTGAGGGCATCCCAGCGTATGGAGGATATGTGGTTAGGCACCTGGAAGGAGCGCAGCGAGAAATTGAGTGTCGGCGGCCACAGCAGCAACACGAGTACACTTGCTAAAACGGTTATCACCAAAAACAGCATGGCGATCAGTAGGGAACACGCCGGATGGCAGAACACCACCTTGGTTATACGATGCAGCTTTGGAAACAGAAAAGCATAGAAAACACCAGCGCTAGGGGCTTCTGGATCTTCATTTCTTAATGCTGTTCGTGTGATATCTCCTGACTGGACAGAAAGACCACTACAATTTTTAGCAAATGCCATCATAGATTAATTTAATACGCCGTTCTATATCTATCCATCACAAATCTACTGACGTCACACATTACGTTTTGACAAACACAAAACATATAAGTCCATATACTATAGAAACGCCACGAAGAAACACATGCACAGACAGAAAATAAAAAAGATGAGTGCCTTCGAACCGTTAAAGGGACGGATCCAAGATTTCAGAAAATGGGGAGCTCGAGGGGGAGGAGGGGGGTGGTTGTTACAGTAATGAATAAAAGCATGGAGGGTGCGGGAGGGGCAGGCCCGTAGGCTGGTGGGGGGGGGGGGGGGGGGGGTGGGGTGGGGGGGTTTCGGGAAAGCAATAAACTAAATAAAGTGGAACTGATTAAGTGCGGGGGAGGGGGCGTAGCCCCCTCTCGCCCAGCTAGGGGGTATGGGGGAGCGCTGTAAGCACCGTGTAGAACTTTGAGATGAATACGTTTAGCCGTAGAACTAAGCAAATAGAATAGACGCGGATAGAAGCTTTTAACATATGCACAGTCATGTATGCACTCTATGACGCTACTTTCCGGTACCGTACATAAACACACACACAACAACAACAATAAATAATAAATCAATAAGTCAGAGTAGAGTCTGGAGCATAAAATGATGACATGTTGCTTTGGATTATGCAATACTGAACCGATAAAATTGGTTACAACCTGAAAGGCATTAATATAAAAAACTAAATAAACAAATTGCTACAAATGTATATACCTCTGACCATGCAAATAATGTATGACTAATTAGAAGTAGTACTGATAGACTGACGCTGGATTTCTGATGCCTGTTAAAATAACCATTACATACATGACATACCTTACCTTGACAATGTTGAATGGCCCCCTTCGGATTAGGTTCTAGAATTTTTCCCACAGTTTTGGTGTTCTTTAGTATAACTGATGTGATCTTACACTTAATGACTAGAATAATGTGTACAGGGTATATTTCAGTAAAAAGTTGTACTTGAAATTCCTTCACAGTGCTTCTTATCTCTCTTGTAAATGGGGCACTGCATGGGTTTCACTTTTCAATGCAGCTGGGATAACATATAATTGCTTTACATAATATATACTCCTTAATTGTAGGGTCATAGATGGAAAGTATCTGAGGTATAATGTTCCCTTCCCCCGCTTCAGCGGTGCACATATATCATCCTAGTCTGGCGTGTTCACGTACGTTGGAATGAGCATTGTTGTGTCTTTCTCCAAGTTACCATTGTAGTCATGCAGAACTCTCAGCAGAATCGTTATCATCACCAGGTTCATTTGGGGTATTTCTATTCTTGTACAAATGTATTATCACTGACAATATAATCCCAGCATCAGCAGTGCCACCACATCCGTCATTGCTACCATTCCATTATCATGAACTGAATGACGCTTTGCTGCAAATGAGACCTTCTGTCACCTTCACCCTCACTTGAAGTTGCAGTGGCACTTTATGCAGACGTATTCTTAATCTCTGCAATAATCATGATAGGATGCTCGTGCTTGTCTAACAAAATCTGCATGATTAATTTATGGTGCATCATGCAGTGATATATGATACCATGCATCTGCTTCTTGTAGTGGGTATAGCTCATCATGTGATAATTTAGTCATGCATAGACCATTTACATTCCATCATGTCCTATGTTTGAATTACAAGTCATGCAAATGTGCCTGCACTCCAAGCAATCAATTTATAAACCCTCTATCTAGCCATGGGTATGGAAGTATGCCTCCAAATTCAGCCTTGCTGCCTATTGGATACAAATATTAAGTAGTAGTGTGCATGTGAAGGTAATCTAATATCAGTATACCTAATACACATGATATAACGTTTATAAATTACTTTTTGTAAACACAAAGCCATAAAGATGTCAAAGGATGCATGTGGATTTGATTTTCCCAACAACGCTTGTGCAGCAAGGTACAAGTAACCACTTCATTCATTACATGATGCATCTTTTGGAGGTGTCTCCCCTGTGTCAGCAATGTATTTTGCAAGTGCACTAGGCTCAAAATTGTGCTTTCGTCTACAGAGGTGGCTATAAATACACACAAACACAAGTACACAAATCCATGCATAATTAACAAACTTCAACCAATGTAACAAAAAATCATAATCATTATTCACATGACAAATTTATGGCAGTATATGTAGGTAAACAAGATAGATAAAACATTCAGAGTACAACTGCATGGTCTATGTGATGAACTGTTTGATGGATCTAGATGATAATAATATACATTAAATCACGTACATAATACCATTATATTACAACTCACAAGAACGGCATCCAGCTCAATAGGTCGTACTTCATTGCTGCAGTGAAAACCCCAGCTGGACCAGTTTTCAGGATGATCCGCGTATGATATTGGATCAATAGTTGGCACAGGGACACACCTAGCTCATATCTTGCCAATCATGCAGGGACCTAATGTCATGCGCAGACGTTGAACACTGTATCAACTGGAGGTGTGACCACAACTTATTAAGTACTTACTAGTTGACCTATAGAGATGGATGTCATTCTACCCTGTGGGTACATGAAACAGCTCAGAGCATGCCTTGATGTGTTTTGCAACTCACAAGAATGACATCCATCTTCATATGTCAGAATTTGTAAGTACTCAGTAGTTGTGGTCACAGGAGTACATAGTTGATCCACTTGTTCAAAATCCGCGCGTGACGTTGGGTCCCTGGTTGGCACATTGTCACATCTACCCTGTGGGTACATGAAACCGGTCAGAGCTTGCCTCAATGTGCTTTGCAACTCACAAGAATGACTTCCATCTACATATTAGTTGTGGTTACACCTCCAAGTGTTCACGTGACGTTGGGCCCTTGATTGGCAAATAGACACACCTACCCTGTGGGTACATGAAACCGCTCAGAGCTTGCCTCAGTGTGTTTTGTAACTCACAAGAATGACATCCATCGCCATATGTCAGCTTGTAAGTACTTATTAGTTGTGGTCACGCTCCTAGCTGGTCCAGTGTCGAGAATCCGCGCGTGATGTTGAGTCCGTGGTTGGCACAGGTACACATGTACCCTGTGACTACATAGTACAGCTCACGATCACGGCGAAGCAACTCCATACAACACATCGCTTTGTGTTTGTTTACGTTCACGGTCTATTAAGCGTTCGCTTCTGCGCCCGCCGCGTGAGGAATGTTAAACTTTAAAATGTGCGGCTGAGGAATGTGGGGCTAACTTCCACGCGGTGCTGTAAGCTCCCCCATCGGGGTCTGGGGCTCCGCCCCAGCCGCTTTGCAATTTTTCAGGCACAAAACATAGCATAATTGCATAGAAACATGGATAGCCCAGTTTGTGTTCCCGTTCAATAATGAAGTACATGTAGGTCTGGCTTGCGAGTTGCGACTCTAAAGGCTGGCATACACGAGGCATACCGGTAGATATTAGACTGGAAGGGATTGGAAACCAGACCAATTAACACCAATCAACAGACTCTCCTGTAAGCGATACGGCGGCGCTAACCCCACTACCCCCGCATGCCCCACGACCAGGCTGTCCCTAGCAAGGGTTTGGCATGGTGTTGGGCCCACCCCCCTGGCTCGCACCCTCCCCCAAACCATTACGTACCCTTCTTGGACCAAAGACCACAAATTCTACACATCAGCAACTTGAATTGGTGCATAACTGATGCAAATAACACACCCCTATTGACCCACTCTGTCAAGCACAAAGACGTCCTGCCGCGCCTTGCAGCACATCCCGGGGGGGGGGGGGGGGGGGGGGGGGGGGGAGGGGGGTACGCAGTACGTGGCACATACACTGTGTAGGCTGAGCTCTGCCAGCGGCCCAGCGTCTTTATCAATGCATGAATCCTTTATTTTTTTGTACCGCCGCTGTCGTCGCCGCTCCAATTCTGAAACTGTGGCCAGAGTACAACTTCGCATCCAATCCCGCCTCTACCAACGCTGACCGAACCGCGGCCACAAAACGGGCGCAGGTTAGAAATCTCCCGTCGCGAAACTGAAATAACGGGCCGACCGCATTCCCCCGCCGGGCCGTGTTATCCAACACGGCCGCCACCGGACACAATCGGGGCTACCTTTCCCAATAACCAGGGAAAACCCCTTTACGGAACGGGTCTGACTTTGACGCCTTAAGAAAAACTTGAAAGCTTGCCGGTGTCATAGGGTATACGGTCCGGCCCAATTTTCGGTCCGGTGGACCGTATTCCCTAGGGAACACGGTCCGTGTAAAATATTGTACATCCAGGGAATACAGTCCGGGGGAGGAGGCGGACTCAATTCCCTGACAAAAAGGAGATTTGATTTTGACAACCACTGGTAATCATAGCGTGTATAATTAAAAAGAGAAGTCGATCCTCACCGAAATCGCAACCGTCAGCGTTTGACAACCACTGGTAATTATAATTTAAAAGAGAAAACGATTCTCACCGAAATCGCAACGTTAAGGCAGACAAATTTACAATGAAAACAGTTTTAACACAGAAAAGAAGTTCTGATTGATAAATTGGAAGTTATATAATGAAAGCAATTTAAAACCAAGACAGAAGTTCTTTCACGGCATTAGATGTTTAATGTATACATTATAATGAATAGCTAATTTATAATTTAAAAACAAGACAGAATTTATATAATGAAAGCAAATTAAACACAAGAAGACAGAAGTTATATAATTTAAACAATTCAAAAACAAGACAGAAGTTCTTTCACGACATCAGATGTTTAATTGGAGGCAGCTGTGCTCCTTTCTTCTGTTCTTGGCATGAAGTGTGTTCTAAAGAATGATTTTGACTCATTGTCTACTGACAGATTGTTCTTAAAAATTCCTTCAGGATAATAAAAAGTTCATATGGAATAATTTGCTTTATGCATTCTTTGTAGGAAAACAAACCTCTTTTTCAGAGCATATTTGAACAATATACTTCAATGTAATCTTCATGTCACTAAATCAAAATTGACAAGAATGTTAGTATCCACACAATATTATTGGCTTACTTGTTGACATACATGTAGGGTGGAATTTTCCCTGCCTTCCACAATTTTAGTTTTTTTTGGTATGATTTTCATAGAAGCACCTCTCTGGCAGGGGTTCCACTGGCTTCATTTCTGGAATCGGTTGTCTAAAACTGGGTACTAAATCTTTATATGTATAGCTTTGGAGAACCCAAAAACAATGATGTAAAAGTAATAAGAAATGAAAAATGATAATAACTACTGGCATGTTTTATACATTGTTTTGCTTACTGTGTACTACTTCCTCACACTTTGTAGGATAAGGCAAGTCACTTTGCACTCCTTCACACATGGAGACAAGTTGCTGATCCAAAACCTGCATGTACGTCAATGTTTCAAAACCAACAGTTGTATTTTAATCATTTGTGTGCTATTTACCTTCTGAAGAGCTGTAATGACATCTGAAGTTGCAAGCAGGCTATAAGCATCATATCTTGAACAGCCTTATATGTGACATGTGGACTGCTGGGGTTGAATGCGTGTTAGCATTGTGTGCTTTATAGCTTACCTTTGAACAAGCCATTTTGCTAGCCAAGACCGATGCTCAGAATTGTCTGTCTGCAAAATTAAATATTGTGGGTTTAGAATCACAACATTAAGCTGGTGAAATAACACACACAGTAAATTTCAAAGGCAAATTCTCTGCTACACACTCACCGATCAGGTAAGAAAATTTCAACATGACATTCTTGGACATAATGTGGTATAATAAAACCTTGCAAACAAAGATGTCGCAGCCTGACTGATTCTTTTGCTTTAGTTCTGGTGCCTACATGTATAATATGGCATTAACATGATACGGCGTTCACCCCATGCACTCTGACATACATTATACAGTGAAATGGTCCACAAAAATTCCATCTATTTCACAGTCCTCGCATAGTACACATTGCAGAAAGTAACTGATACAAAAGCAACATTATACAATAGTTGTACCATCACTATTAAGATACCTGATTATTTGTAATGTTTTGCCAAGATATGATTCAAAATATGAATCATATATTAGCACACATTTTGAAGAGACATCAACAACTTAAATGGAAGCCATACACAGTATATCAGCCACATACATGAACGAATGGAAGTGCATTAGACATATATCAAGAAACCAGTGGCTTGGAATGTTACACGGCAGAAGAACGTAGTCATACTCGCGAATACCACTTTCCTAAATGAAATAATTATATAATTGGAACAGTTTCAACTAAAATTGTGCTTCATTAATAATAATAATATTATTAAAGAGCAATTTTCATGTAAACTGTCCAAATATAAATATGTCTATATGAGGTACCTTATTATTGTTTGATTCATTCCTTCACACAATCCATTAGATTGTGGATTATAGGCTGACGTCATTTGATGATCGATTTCTAGCATAGGCAGTCAACAACCTGCATGGAAAGTTCATACACTTGAAACGCAAATACATCTTTCTGCAGCTTTGTGAAATGAGATCCATACAGAATGTGTCATTCATAAAACATGAATTGAAGTGCATAGAAATGTACATCAATATAAGGATGGCATGGTGTGGGAACTTGGGGGTATATATGAAGGTGCAGCTGGATCTCAGGTGAGTTTGATCTGTGGAATGAATCTTCAGCTGTGTGTGACTGTGGGTACATCAGTATAACTTTGGTGAAGTTGTCTGTTAATTAAATGTTACCTTGTTGATAAACTCACTGCCCTGATAAGTGATTATGTCTGATGCTACATATAGTGCGCTGCAATGGTGCAGCTTCTGGCCATTTCGAAAAGTAGTCTGTTGCAACAATTATGTACCGATTGCCACGCGGTGTTAATGTTAGTGGACCAATCAAATCCACACCCCAGAGGTTCCACAGGCCAGTTATGGGGATGGGCTGCAATGGCAGGTGTGGGGCTTTGATTGAATGGTTGGTTCTTTGACATGAATCACATTCAGTCACCTGCATTGAGATTTTGTGCAGCAATCCAAATACAGTATGTACCTCTCATACTTATTACATTGTGTTATCCACATGCATGGCCATAGTCCTTTTTCTAAGGCCTCACCTTGACCTGTCTTAGGACCTCTGGATAATGTGCAATGTTTTGGGATGTGCTGTACATGTATATAATGGTGTTGTGCATATTGTGTACACATATGCAAAATTATCATTTTGAATACAACACACAATCCAAAACATTGCACTTCTATTAAACACCGGCCAAGGTGCACGAGGTTCATATATTACACAAGCGACTTATAATGTATGTACATGCACAGAATACATGTATGCAGTGCGTGTGCATGATGTGCATGTGTGTGAGTATTGATGGTATATGTATGCATGCATGCACTTACCCAACGACGTATGTCCAGACGCATGTGCGACCAGTATAGTATAGTGCCTCAATTTGTCTTCGGTGCGGCCTCTTCCCTGACTGCCTCCACTTTTGGACGCTTGATACTACTAAAACGCCTTTGTTCTATCTTCTGTTAAAAGCACCGCTATTGCATCTTCGTTCTTCCCTCCCACATACAGCAGAACATCAATCATATACAGCAACAAGTAGCTATCTTGCTAATGCTATGTGTCTAATACACAGTGACATTCAAGACTAAAAAGACACCCGAGACACAAGCAATATTAATTGATGCCGCCAAGCTTATATTTATCTGTGAAATTCACTTTTTGGCTGATTTAATAGGTACGAAATTGAGTACACTCAATATCAGCATGTCTGACACAGGTGTATAGAGGAAGTATGCAGTCACACTTAAAGAGTGTGCTAGGTCGAGTTAACCACTAATTAAGGACCAAGTTGTTGAGGGCCCATGCTATGTGTCACTTTACCTCTTCTCACTTCTCTTTTCATCCCTCTTCTTGTTCCTACCTCCCCCCCTCTGCAGAAAATATCTGGGTACACGAGCAGCGTTATTTGTCTGTGAAATTCACTTTTTATCATGTACATGATTGAAAAACACTTATGCATCATTCTATATAAACAATAATGGCTGAAGTGTACTAGATTATAATTTATTTTCTTTTTTACAGGTACGAACTTAATTGAGATTTATCCAGTACCCTCATCTCTCTCATGTTCAGTTGACTATTATGATAATATTATATGTGTATATATTTTTATTTCTTTTCATCTTTATTAACTACTTCGTCTGCACTTGGTGTTAAAACGATTTGATAGTATTAAACAGTGTTAATTGTTACAGAAACTGCATGCATAGTTGACGACCTGTATGCGATCATTTTCGAACCAAATCATAATGGGAACATATATAAATAGTAACAACTTAGTATAAATATACATGTATGTAAATATACATTTGTATAACAAATTAGTTTTAGAATAAGCACCCCTGACCGATCGAAGAATACAGTTCATTGTTACAGACTGAAGAAAACAGTTAATTGTTACAGAATCTGCTTATACATGTATAGTTGACGACCTGCGATCATTGGCTTTTGCTTTTCGAACCAAATGTGCCAGCCCATACGTGAATGCAAGGGGTGGAATATACAATATACATATACAATACATGCATGTATTTAGAACCAGGGAATACGGTCCGGGGGGGGACTCAATTCCCTAGGGAATTGAGTCCATTTAATTGGTTTTGTACCACCAGGGAACTCGGTCCGGGGGACCGTATTCCCTAGAGAGTTGGGTCTGGGGGGGACCATATTCCCTTAGGGAATACGGTCCGCCGGACTGAAAATTGGGCCGGACCGTATACCCTATGACACCGAGGCTACGCGAGAATCAACCAATATGTCCTCAAAACAAAGATGCACCACAGGGTCAAAGCCAGCATCCGACAGGACGACTACCTCCCCAAACTGTATAGGACCCCCCCCCCCCCCCCCCAAAATAAATAAATAACAAAAAACAAAGGCAAGCTGCCGCCCACAGCATCGATGCTGTGAACCCATCGGGCTCCACTAACCAGATGCCCTTCAGACCCCTCAGAATGGCAGGAGTTACGGGTATAGGCGAGGCCGCCCCCCGCTTTGTGCCGGAAAGCCCTTCACGACATACTCCAGCTGGGGCATCTCCGAAATGTGTGGGTCCCCGAGACCTAGGCCTAGCTGGGCATGCCTGACGGCGGCAAGGTATGATTTCACCGTCCCGGCAGCTAAGCCGTCCACGTAGGGGCGCGCAACAAATTGACACAGCAGCACTTCCGAGGTATGATAAGGGGATATACTCATATAGGGACACTTACACAGAACTGCATGTGGTCGCTGCATGACCGTCCAAAGCCAAAATTAAAGATCCGACGTATGGTACCTCCGCTGGATCCGGACACCCCGAATGCTCGTGCCTATATAGCCCAAGAAATTTTTTATTCTCTTTTTATAATTATAGATCATGATGAGTCAGTACTACACAGAAACTGAATAATAACAGACTACATAATCAAACACAGACAGGTACGGTTCTACTCTACGGAGAATGGCTCTGGCATTTGCTCCAATTAAGCAAATGCTTATAAGTTAAAGAACAGGTCGAAAGAAGCCTGTGACCTCGGCAAAGACTTTAATTGTGCATGGATTACAAGCCGAGCAGCAATTTGCGCAAAAAACAATGAAGCCTTATAATCCACCCAACCAATCAGGTTTTAAAGTACCCAACAGCTGCCTATATATGCTGCATGACACATACATGTATATTCCATCCGCTGATACAATGATATTCAACGTCACGGCTCCCCCGAGGGCGCCCGTCGTTCCCTTTGTACAATGGGAGTCCCCCATTATGGACGAGGATCCCTCCGCGCATTCCCGCAACCATACTAACGTCATGCACGTCCAGCCCAACATGGTCAACATGCAGGGGCCACGTAAGCATGCATGAGTTCTGTGCCCACGGCTTGGTCACGAGGCCGCGTGCCTCCGATGAACGATGAGCCCACCAGCACGGCTGGTTTACGAGGCCGCGTGCAATGAAGTGACTGAGTCGTGAGGCCGCGTGCCTCGGACAAACGAAGTGTCCCCGACGAGGCCGACAAATGATGAGCCCCCGACTGAGGCCGCGTGCCTCCGATGAACCATAGATAGTATAGTAGACCAGCACGGCTGGTTTACGAGGCCGCGTGCAATGAAGTGACTGAGTCTTGAGGCCGCGCGCCTCCGACCAATGAAGTGCCCCCGACTGGCGTGCATCCGATGAACGATGAGCCCACCAGCACGGCTGGTTTACGAGGCCGCGTGCAATGTCTTGAGGCTGCGTGCCTCGGACAAATGAAGTGCCCCCGATGAGGCCGACAAATGAAGAGCCCCCGACCGAGGCCGCGTGCCACCCCCATGCCCTCCAAGGCGCTCGGGGACGGCATTCTAACGCTTTGCCCGGCCCCCACATTACAGTACACAGTCCGGTCTATAGTATACCGTCAGCCCTTTGTCATAACATGAATCCCACTGACTTCACTAGAACCTTAATTACCATTCAGTCCTCCTGATCTATACAGGCTACGCAATTATAACTTCATATATATAAGGTTCCCACTAACCCCGCATGAATAACAACCCGGCATACCTGGGGTTCCTCGGTCCCCTTCCGAACGCTGTCCAAGAGCCGCGTGCCTCCGTTGAATGACGACGGCCCACCAGCACAACTGGGTCCCTAGGTCGCGTGCCTCTGATGAATGAAGCGACTGGGTCACGAGGCCGCGTGCCTCCGATGGCGCCGCTGAATGATGGGCCCCCCAGCACAGCTGGGTCCCGAGGCCGCGTGCCTCCGATGGACGCTGATGAATGATGGGCCCCCCAGCACAGCTGGGTCCCGAGGCCGCGTGCCTCCGATGAATGAAGTGACAGAGTCGTAAGGCCGCGCGCCTCCGACAAATGGTGCCCCCGACTGGGTCATGAGGCCGCGTGCCTCCGATGGACGGTGTTTCCAAATACACCACACCCACGCCCTCCAGAGCGCTCGGAAGCGCCATTCTGCCTAACGCTACGCCCACCCACACACAGTTAAGACAACCCATCGTCATAACATGAACCCCACCTTAATTACCATTCAACCTGACCTGGGGTCCCTCGGTCCACTCCAGCACGCAGCTCAGTCCAAGAGCCGACTGCTCGCCCGCCGACCACTGTCCGGCCTCCACCAGCCTCGTAACCCTAGTATCACGGTTCCCATCCCTGCCACAGATGCCTCCAGGCGCGTTAACCCGTCGTTGCCGCTGTCCACCGCAACGCGCTCGCCCCGTTCCTCGCGATAATTCCTTTATGCCCGCTAACTCTACGCTCAGGATACTCAAAATAAAAATAAAGTCAACTACCGAACTGAGTAGTGTCGTGACCCCGCCGCTCGCCCGCCTAAGTCAGTCCGCAACTACCGTCGGTCACGCATGCGCAGACACCAATGGCCAAGTCGGTCCATTAACCTAATACGGCTACAGTCCTGGCAGTTCAAGTCCCCAGGCCTTTACGGATTAAATGGCGGGTACTACTTTTGCACAGGAGCGAGCGGAAAAGAACGTATTCGTGGATTGTGGTAAAGGGAACACTTTTCATAAAGTTCATGGTTTTGTACGTTGTTTTATTTCACATTCAGATGATTTTCAGGGTGCAATCGACCACATTATTGACGATGACCTGTTCATTTACCAAAAATTGCGCGCGAATTAAAGGCTTAGCTTTTAGATTTTTTTTTGGTCGTAGAAAACGCACAGATGGCAAACTAACTATCCGTCGGCACACATTTTTCATCTGGCTATCTGGTAATCAAGTTCTCAGAATTTTTACGACAAAGCTACGGTCGCTATACCGGTGAGTTTCACACCTAGTCAAAAGTAAGTTTTTTTTTTTTTTTTTTTTTAATCGAGTACGATGCATTCATGTCACAAAAACTATACTGTGGTACGTAAAACACAGTGCTCATGAGATCTGTCTATCATAACGCCGTACCTCTACGTCGCTTTGTTCGGGCGTAGTACCGGTGAGTTTAATTCTAGACATGGAGCGCTTTAAGTCGAAAATCTTCTCTTTGGAATGGAGTATAAAAAAAATACTTACTTCTTTGTGATCCACAGCCGGTTCGTGCACTACCTTTTACTACTCTTCTTATTTGCCTCTTGCGTACTTCACTAAAAACGTTTGAGGGGCGAGGTGCCAGACTAACCAATTAGCAACTGCCAGAGTGTCCCCGCTACGTTGCATTGAAATTGCGCGGTTTTCAATCCCTTCCAGTCTAATATCTATGCACGAGGCAACTTCCGGGCGATTTGTCGTATGCAACTCAAATGACTACATGCATGGCCATGCAAAAGTTCCGCAATTCTGATGGTTTGCGCATAGATATTATACGGAAGGGATTGGAAACGGGACGTTTTAGCACCAATCAACCATCAATGTAATACTAATAGCATAGATAATATCTATGGTAATAGTAGGAAATAAAATGGCGGAATCAATGGATTGCGATGCTGTAACTGTTGCAGGTAACTTTATACTTAAACATAGAGTCGAACACATGCACTTTCCTATATCTAGACGAAAAGACTATCCTATTGGGCGCTGTATATCAAGTTTTCCATTCGTAATTCTTCGTACTTCAATGAGCGTCACAATCGTGAATCGACGGTGACCTCCCATTCACACCTGAGTTCTAACGAGAAAAAAAAGAGTACTTAGTGTGGAAGTAAGTTGTCCACACACCAGGTCGTTTATATGATCAGTACACAACCAGATAAAGGAATAAAATAATGGAAAAATAGGCCTCAGGACGCGCTGTACGCCCACAACCACACACATGTCCAAATTGTTATCGGCGACTTTTTTTTATTAGTGTACTAAGTCATAGTGCATTAGTGACAAAACCTACAGAGGTCGATTTGTCATAGTAAGATCTCCTCGATAATGCACAAACATAGCCAATGCGACTAAGCTATCGTTACCTGTACGCCCACAAAGGTATCTCTAACACACGGAACGTCGGTTTAATGAAAAACTCGCACATTTACAGTCAGAAACACGCATTTCTTAAAATCCATACCTCTCAAGCAAGTCACATAACACCAAAGAAAGCCTAAAACTAGACAAATATCTTTGCTCTTCGAAAAAGTTCCAATAACGTGGTCACTAAGGTGTTGATTAATACTACACTGACGGCCCGAAGCTAGGATAATGCAATGTATTATTGCAGCAAGTATTCCGTTTCCAATCCCTTCCGTATAATATCTATGATAAAACTGCGTGCAAAAACGGAAATTGTATATGAATCAAATAATTTAGAAATTTGCATGCAATTAAGAATTGCTGGATCTATGTACTACAATCGGATACTTGAAACAGTTTTCTGGGATGTGCTCGCAGATCAGTTTCATCCACAGGTACTCTTTCTTTATAGTGCACGCATGCATGGAAATCAAAAGATGTTTTGATCCAAGCGCTCTCCATGACCATTTACATGTAGAGGGTGCCTCGATCTCTCGTAGGATTATTTTCATGTTTAATCACATAGATTGATCAATGCTTACTTTTTAAAGTATAAGAAAACTGCATGCATACTTGAGTAAGAGTTTTTATAAATGTCCTGTTTTGTTCTTTATAGTGCAGTGAGATATTGTAGTTTATTGCCGTATTGGAGAAGATATTTAACTTACATTGCCTCTTGCATGGTTGCATACAAGCAAAAGAAAATTGATTCCGCTATCACAGAACAAGCAATCACTATAGCGATCGTTTTAAATCATGTAGAGAAGATTATAAAACCTTCTGCACTGACAGAAAATGCCACAGAATGCTTATGTTCAAGACAAGACAAAATCGCGGTTCCGTTACACGAGGCACGGCGCACGCTGAACTTCAGAAGCCATCTTTTAGAATCGCCGTTACTTTTTGTTTAGCATCAGTATAGATTTGCTTGTTATTTTATATAAAGGATACAGTTGTTAAGACAAAACCTCAGGCGTACGCGTACGCAAGTAGTACCTTGCGCTTACGTAAGAAAAATTGATCAATGTATAATTAATAACTTTACAAGCATGTGCACGTGCATGATTATTAATAACAATTAAGGTGCAATGCCGCTTTTTCCTTTGCTAGTGTGGAAGTTTATCTTTTGTTCGGAATTTTCTATTAGTGAATGTTAATTTATTCATTACGGGTCTGAAAGGGGGGGGGGGGTTGCAACCTCCCCAACCCCCCCCCCCCCCCCCCCCCCCCCCCCCTGGATCCGCCACTTCTTTAGATCACTTTACTACCGGTAGTACACTAATACACGACGCTTTTGAATGAACATAATTTTTAATAGGATTATATATCAATCTATGAATACACAATATAGGCAAATGCATTATTAAATTTCAATTTTCTTTTACAGTTCGAAAGATAAAATCAGACGCCTTGCAATCTTTGACACAGACGTGTATAATTAAGTACAAGATTTATAATATAAAGAATAGCCGTGAAACAAAGTAATTGGCATTTCACTAGTTAATATTCAAAACTACAAATCAAACTTGAAGATGCTAAAGGCCACTACAATTGTAATTAACTTTTATATAAAGTAACTCACCATTACATGATCTAATACAGAATGAAATTGTACTTCAACAGCTTCAATAGAATCTTAATAACCTTAAAGCAAAATGATGGTTTTAAATGTTAATACAGTAACTTGAAATCAGTGCTGTTCCACAGCATACTAAAATCTTGCGTTGCATATTAGTAGTTATTAAAATCAATTGTCTCTAACCGTAATATTGAATAATGTTGATAAGAGAGATATTTTGATTTATGAAGGCTTTGATACATTACTTAACTACTTATAATAATTTAAATCTAATTGGATTGTTAGTAAATGCATAACTTCTGCAGCATGAACTCAAGCAGTTGATTAATTTCAATCCTAAGTTATAGTGATGTAAAAGTGTTGCGTTCTTTTGTGAAGACCCTGTATATGCACTTTAATATTATCGTGTCTTAGAGCGCACACTGATAGCGGTGCTATATGATCGTAGCGTTAGGTGTAGCTAAAACCAGGAACAGGAGTCCTTACTCTTCCACATATCAACCTCAATAGATCATTAAAGACCTTGAGGAATGACTTGTACAGTTTGTACTGGAACTACTTTTTAAATATGACCCATACGTGCCCTATGTACATGGAACTCCTGTGCTTCTCTGACCAACCACACGCTAACGTTCAACACAAACCCTATCTCAAAATGTTGTATATGTCATATTAAAGCTATAATTATTATTTTCTCTATGCAATCATTATGACAATACAAATCATTAACCGTAATGCATACAATATAGTTATTTTTAAAATGCACAACACAAGTTACAAGTTAGTCTGGAAAGACACAGAATGGGACAGCTGAGCTCTACCATTTGCCTTGACCAGGGTCAAGCTGAGTCTTCCATCAATACTGGCAATGGCTTGCCAAAAGGCAGTTGAAGACAAGAAGAGGAACCTTCGTCCTTTCCATGGATGGACTACTTCACAAAGAGGATAGTCACTTCCTAAAGCAAATGGCCACTGCTCTGTCCTTCAAGTGGGACAAAGCCTATTCCACCACCAGCATTTAAATAAGATCACGGTTTGCTTTTGCAGGGGTTTGAGCAGTGAGCCTCTGTCTTGAAGATCCCGCATCAAATGGAGAATTCGGCTGGGGCTTGATGATGGTGCTCCTCTGGCCTCATTAATGGAGTAATATTGTTATTTTGTATTTCATGTCTTATTTCAATGTATTAGAGTCTACCATACTTCAAAAAAAGTATGCTTGACACAAATTTTAGCAAACTTATTATAGTTTTGTTAGTAATTGCTCACAACAGATTTTATCTGTGGAAGACATAAAAAGTTAGGATCGGGAATGTGGAAACCGTTGCTTATCTATATTTCAGAATTCATATTATTGTGCACTACAGTTACTATCTTAGCCACGTTTCTCCCAAAGAAGGCTGTTAAAATAGAGGTGTGCTTAAATTCTATTTGTAAACTTCACTTGTCACAAGTACCATACAGACATTTGGATGAGGTTGCATCTTGCTGCATTCTGAGCAAGGTTTGGAACAAAATGACCTGTGTGTGTTGTTATGTTAAATTGGACCAGTAAATAAATCAGCCCCACCTCAGAGATTAATTAAATCATCTGTCATTTGTTGAAGATACCAAATGTGTACGATAAGATTGTGGAATTAGAATTAGCTAAATAGGAAGGGGTAAATTCAAAGATAGATAGATATATACGTATATTCTACAGCCAAAATGCATTATTTGGACCATGCATTATGCATACATGGTTAACACAGGGAAAAGTGTATACTTCCAGCCTGGATTCTTAGATTGGTTTTTCAACAAAACCCCATCCAGAAATGGAGCAAATGGCGTAATAACCATCATGGGATTGAGCGGGAATGGTGTAAACTATCCTGGGATTGAGCGCCTAGGGTGTGAATAGATATGGCTCTACCCTGGTCCTGTTGAACAAAAATCATGCTGAGGTAATAATTATATTCATACTTCAAAATGGGTTTTTGAGTAGAACAACATGAATTTTACACTATTCCCACATTGGAAATTCAATCCCAAGATGGTTTTTACGCTATTAGGGTGAGTGTTTGTTAAAAAAAAACCAGCCTTAAAAATCCAGACTGGACGTTTATAACTTTTTCCTGTGGAAGTGGATGATATATAATACACATCCCTACACCTTTCATGTAAATCTCAAGTGAGACCTGCTAACAATATAAGTGTGCCTGAAAGTATTTAATGTTCTCCTGTGTAATGTACATTCATTCATTGCACACAATTCTAACACATATATATGTATATATTATATACCTGTACACACACAAATATATTCATTCACAGTACAGGGATGAGGAGCATAAACTAGAAGAGTTGATAATGCTCATAAAACTTTTCCATGATTCCTCTGGAGAGAAGTCATCACGAAGAGTTTTGAGGAATGTAAAGATAGTTGTACATAAAGGATCAAATTCTGATAATTCGTTTTTCTTTAAGAGGTGCATCTTTTGATAGTAAAAATTTCCAGCTGGATGTGTCAATATCCATAATGCCATCCAGTACACTTGCAAATAATCAACTTGCTCCAGACTCCAATCTTCCCTATACATACAACTATTACTTTCACAGCTCCAAAGATTATCAATACCAAATGCACAACGCTCCAAATCTATTAACACAGCTGTGCACCTATCACTTTGTATTTTCAAGCATATGTTCGGTAGTCGTATATCCAAATGAGCTGCATCCAACTTGTGAAGCTCATCTATTGCAGCTTTCACATTAAGAAGAAATTCAATAAGGCAACCCTTTGCTTTCTCTCTGGATATTGGGTGAAGGCCTTCAAAAACAAAGAAATAAGCAGAAGATACCATTAGGGTGTACTTACTTAGAAGAGAATGATTCATATGAGCACATGATTTTAAACGAAATTCAGTGTTGCAGAATGTAGCTGCTGACGTTTGTTGAGAAAAGGATTTGAAAAATAAACTAGTTTTTTATCATTGTTCCACAATCTAAAGACAAAGGAAATGTTGCTGGGACACTGCTCAATAGTGGTTGATCCTGTCTCCCATTTTTCTATCGTGCTTGTATATTTGTCAAACTTCTATTCATCAATCTTTCTTATTTGCGATTTGCGTAATTTATCGATTTCAACTAGTTCTATAATGGACTTCACAACAAAGGAGATGCTTTTTCATTGAGGGACTAAGATTAATACTTCTTTGCTCCTTTAATCATATCTATGATACTTTGAACAACATCCTTTTCTAGTGGTACATATTTTATGTCCAACTGCAATGTGTCACTATTCCATTCTACCATTACCTTAATAGCTGTGTTAAACTTCAAAAATGGATTTTGTTTCGTTTCAGCTCTTCTTTTTTCCATGGAGTTTTGAGACGAAATATCTGAACTAACAGGGTTTGGATCCTCTGGAACTGACACTGAACCCAACTGTGCACCCAAACTTTCAAATGTTTCTTCACCAAACTGAATTTCCTCCTTCAACGTTTTACCCTCTGGATTCGATGGGGAATCTTGTGAACTTATATGCCTTGTACAGATTTTCAGGGTTGACAATACACCTGAGTCGGGTACCTGCATTGCTACGTTTTCTTCACTTGGTTTCTTTTCCGTTGCCAGCACCCTTTCACATATAGACGGCAAGGCAATCCCAGTTACTGTCTTTCCAGTGAAGCCATATGATCTATATAGTTGATAAAGTACACATAACTTCTTTTCCCACTATCTTGCTGTATCGATTGAATAATATTCTGCAATAAAGAAAGGGAAAGATTGATGCTGAACTTGTTTTATCGTGCTAGCATCTGATGATTGATCAGTTGTCTTACCATCAAATGGATACACAGAAATATCAAAAAAACAATGTTGTTGAACACAGCCATGCAGGCAGCTTTGTGATGGCAAATCCTTGGCGGTTTGAGAGTACAATACCACCTTCACACATCACTCCCACCATTTTGTTCTCATTCCACACTGCCCTATAATCGTGATGCAATAACTTAATTGCAACACGATCTTCATGATTGGATGTTTTGGGCTCTTCTGGTAAAAAGTTTGGAATGTCTATTAAGAAATAAGGGGCAGTTGCTTTGCAATGCTTCAGCAATCCATTGTAGTTGATTTCCTTAACAATGTGAACTCCTTGAAAGGGATTGACTTCCCCAGATAAATCAGAAGCACTAAGTAGAGTAGATGATTCCATATAATTTGCATTGGAGTTGTGCGTCAAAGGGTTTGTTCCAATACATATATCTTTACAATATTCACATCAAATTAAGACTGATAGTTTCATGTGTATAAGAAATATAAAAGAGTTTACCATTTTGACGGTGGAGTCAGTAGTGTACAGACATAAGCACGAATTTTATACTGTATAATTTAATGATATAATTAACATTTAGATATGGCTAGGCTAAGAACTGCTGTGACTTTGGACACGTCCTAGCTAATGACAAATGGAGCCTGATGACATTACCCATTCTTTTGAAGTAGGTTTTTTTTTTCAAATTCAGACCCATTTTCTACCATTCTGCTGGAACATTTAGCTAGCTTGTGTAATAAAAGCATTATGCATCCCAAATGCATGGAATTCATTGTCTAAATGGTCTAACTGTTTACAATAACCTTGTTTCCATGCATTTAGGATGTTTATATGATATGCGTTAAAATGTTTTTGATTATGCCATTGCAATCACATGGTTAGATATTACTGATCGTCTGTACCTTTTAAAAGATGTATACAGGTCTGACAACTCAAAAAGTTCCCCAAATGTGAGTTCCACTCTATTATCTCTCAAACCTTTCACCTCCAAGCAGTACGTGCACACTTCCTTTTGGAGGGGAAGGAATTATTATGACAGGACAATGATATTCAGTTCAAAATTTGTACTAAAAAGGCTAAATTTATGAATTCTAAGAAATCATTCAAACCTTTGGTCTGAAAGTATTAGATTTAATCTACCATTGAATGGTTTATGATAAACCATGTTAAACCATAAGTGTTACAATGAGATATTCACAATACACGTAGTATCATTAAAATCATAACAACGACTTTCTATTACTAGCTAGTAAATCTAGATCTATATGGATAGTATGTTTAAGAGTTTTAGATTTAAAGTAGCATATTCATGGCTTATGATAAACTATGCTAAACCATCAGTGTTATTTCTACATTGAGATATTCACAATACGTGTAGTATCATTAAAATCATAATAACGAATTTTGATAATTAAACCATTACTAGTTAGTTGCATATAAAGATGTTGTGAGAGAACTTGTTGTAAGAGAACTCAACGACCATGAAAAGGTTCCTTCTTTGGTTGCTGATATTTCTGTTCGTGGTGTATGGCAGCCTTAAGCGACTACGTTTTTTGATGTACGAGTAGTAGATTCAGATGCGAATTCTTACTTGCATCGTGATGTGGGTGCAGTTCTTTCCTCCATTGAACACACTAAGAAACACAAATACTCAAAAGCTGCTGAAACAATCAATGATTCTTTTACACCATTTGTTGTGACAGCTGATGGGGCACTGGGTCTTGAGGCAAAGACATTTATATGTCATTTGGCTGAAAAAATAGCTGCAATTTGGCACAAGTCTTACAGTGAAGTGCTGGGCTATGTGCGTGCAAGAATGTTTTTTGCTGTCCTTCGTGCTACAAATCTGTGCATACGTGGCAGTAGAGTGAAATGGAGGAGAGGGATGGAGATTGAAGATGGAGCTGGGCTTCCATATCTGCCAGAATGAATTTCAGCACTGCTTCTCATGTTTCTTTTGTATATAATATATATTTAGTAGCTTCTGTAGTAGTTTGTGTGTGTTTTGTGTGTTATTATAATCATTGTTATTATTATATATTATACAATGCTAGTAAATCTAGATATATGTGGAATTTTTTTATTTGTTTTTTTAATTATTTATTTTATTTTAAATTAATTTTATTTTATAATATTAATTAATTGGTAAACAATAAATTATTAATAATTATAAATTGTAATGGCGGCCGGTCCGTCGAATATACCTGCGTCTGGATCTGTTAAACAGAATAAGTGTTGTTCGTGTAATGGTAATGGAAAGTTTGCGCGTTGTAAGTCGTGTGCATGTGTGAAAAGGCTCCAGCCATGTTCGAACTGTCTCCCGATGAAGCATGGTATTTGTTCTAATTCAAGCGCATCGTTAACTATGGCAGATACGGAATCGTCGTTTTCATCGTCGAAGTCGATGGCTTCTGCTCCACCTAGTGACACTGCTCCTTCACCACATTCATCGGCTCCACCACAACCATCAATGAATTCATTGTTGTCATCCTTGCCCTTGCTGCCACCTCAACCCCCACGGCCACCACCTCCACCACAGCGGTTCATTTCTAAAGGCAAACCCTGCATTGTCCAAGGCTGTTCTGAGTGTGTAGCCCCCACTATGTGGCATGTACACATGGCCAATCATGCAAAAGGCCTTTTTGGTGGGGAAGTACCTATTACATGGTTGCAGGAACACCAGTTGCATATTTGTGACGTGTGCTCGGACCTTGTTGCTATTTCCAAGTTTCCCATCCATCAGTGGTCTTGTGTAGTCGATCGTCTAAACAACATTGGTTGGAGACTCCATTGGTAGACTCACAGTCTCAGCCAGTTGAACTTCCCTCATTTGAAGATATTTGCAGTCTCAGATGTCCCACAATGCGATTTATTCCACATAGAGCAAAGCCACCATTCGCCCGTGTTCTGTCCTCCGTGTTATTTGACATCATTTAAAAAAATTCAGTAGCTGCGTGGAAGAAGTTGTTCATGTTGCCTAAATGTGTCCTCCATACTGCAAAACGTGCTGGTCGCCACAACCACCCTGTTTCCATTGAGCTGCTGTGTGACCTCTGGTCCAAAGGTCACCTGTGTCAGTTGTGGCAGCGTGCTATGTCACGTGGATCATCCCCCAGATCCTTGGTTGGTAGCAAAAAGGACTTGGGCCGGCTGCAGGTGTCTCAGGCTGTGTCCTTGGCACAAGATGGTTTGTTTGGTAAAGCATGTAATGTATTGGTTTCCCAAGGTATTGCTCCTAACTGTGAGGAAACTTGGAACCTTCTGGTTTCCAAGCATCCTGAAAATGATTGTCCATCTGTTCCTGTTCTACCTCAGAGTGATGTCTCCTTACCTACCAGCTTAAATCGTATGGCAATATTGCGATCCTTTCCCAAGCTGTCTGCTGCTGGCCCCTCTGGTCTTCGCATTCAGCATTTAATTGACGCAGCAGAGGTTCCTTTGCAAACACCTATCCTCCAGTTGTTGAGGAAAGTCATTACTATCCTAGCTAGTGGAAAGGCTCCTGCTGATGTCTCAATCTTTCATGCTGGTGGCAATTTAACAGCCTTACAGAAATCTAAACCGGATTGCCCCTTAGATGTTCGTCCAATTGCTGTGGGAGAGGCTCTTCGCCACTTAGTAGGGAAGTGTCTGTGTTTCATGTTGAAAGATAAAGCTGCTGAGTTCTTTGATCCACTCCAGGGGACTGCATCGATGAGAATTGGCAAGTTGAAGGCTTCACGATACTGAAGATAGACTTGGTGAATGCCTTTAATTTAGTAAGCTGTCAAGCTCTGCTGTTTGAATGCAGCACACACTTCCCAGTGCTACTCCCATGGGTTAGTTGGTGTTATTGCTGGCACCCTGTTCTATGGCACACTTTGGGCAATTTAACATCTCAATCTGGTGTACAGCAAGGAGACCCATTAGGGCCCTTGCTTTTATCCTTAGTTCTTAATGTTGTAATCAAAGTGATCGCTACTCATCCTGAATGCTGCAATCTGTGCTATCATGTGTGGTACCTTGATGACGGTGTTCTTGCGGGCCCAAGTTCACATGTTAGGAAAGCACTCGGCTTGCTCATTGAGCTTGGTCCCCCACTTGGCCTTCACGTGAACATCAAGAAGTGTGAGGTTTTTAGCAGTGGGTGTTTGACTCATTTCCCAATGGAGATGAAACAGTCTAGCAAACCCAATCTTGAGATCTTGGGAATACCTATTGGTGACTCAGTCTTTTGTAGGGCTGTCCTGGATAGGAAAAGGTCTGAGGCAGGTGTTCTACTTAAGAGACTGGATGATGTTGGTCAAGTCGACCCCCAAGTGGCTCTTGTACTCCTCCGGCTTTGTGGTGGTTACTGTAAGCTTGTCCATCTTGCTCGTGCTGTACCCCCTTCTTTCTCTCAGTCTGTTCTGCAGTTATTTGATCAAAATGTTCAAAAATGTTACACTTCTTGCACAGGTGTGCATCCTTCCATTGCTGCGTGGAAGCAGGCCCAGCTGAGCCTTAGCTGAGGAGGTCTTGGGCTACATTCCCTGTCTCATCATGCACCAGCAGCCTTTATTGCATCGTTATGTTTCTCTGGCCTGGGTTCAAATTCTCATGTATACCTCCTCCAGTCCTTGGAGATATTTAATTCTTCAGTTCATCAGTCAGACAACATGCAGATCGGATCGGTACTGGAAAAGTTACCTTCTCAGAAGATTCTTTCCAGTATCTTGGACGATAATTTATTCAGAATTCTCCAGGGTTCTCTGTCGATTGCTGACAGAGCTCGAATTTTATCAACATCCTCCCCACATGCTTCCTCATGGCTGATGGTTATTCCATCTGAAGGTCAAGGCTTACATTTAGACCCTCCAGTATTTCAGACAGCACTGAAGTGGTGGTTAGGGCTCGACACAGCTGAGGGTTCTGTTTGCGCACTCTGCCCAGATAAAATGTTGGATCCCCTAGGGCATCATGCCACTACTTGTAAGCGGGGTGGGGATGTGGTATTCCACCACAACAGGTTGAGGGACATATTGGGAGAAACAGGTAGGCGAGCCCACTTTAGTGTACAAGTAGAAACTGGCTGCAACCTTGTACCAGATCACAGCCACTCTCGTCCTGCAGATGTCCTCATTTCCAATTGGGCTCTGGGGAAAATGGCAGCCTGCGACATATCAGTTACCTCTCTGCTGAACTCAAACATTAAGTCTGAAGCGGGAGTAACTGCTGGAGCAGCTGTGCAAGCCACTGAGCTCAGAAAGCATGAGGCCAACGATGTGAAGTGCAGCGAGTTAGGTTGGTTATGTATCCCTCTTGTGGTTGAGTCGTATGGCGCATGGGGGAAAGAGGCTATGGAGTCATTTTCGAGTCTAGCCTCTTGCCTAGCCATAACATCATCAAGGCCCAAATCTGCCGTTTTATTAGAGCTGTATGGCCGGCTCAATCTGAACCTAGTAAGGGCTAATGTGAGGGCTATAATGTCCAGATATTGCCCTCAAGATTGTTTCTGATGTGTTATTTAGTTTTGGTCATGTTCTCGTGTATTTTGTATGTCCTAAATTGTATCTTGTATCAATTTCATCCAATAAAAAAATTCATTAAAAAATAATAAAATAATAATAAAAATACAGACTACACAAACCAAAAAACGAAATAAAATATAAAATATAAAGGTGCCGAAGTAAAGAAATGTCCAGTGGGAGACCTTAGCCTCTGCACAAGCCAAGGCTATAGAGTGGTAGTGTGAGTGTGAGTGAAACAACCTTGTTCCTCGAAGGAACATGAATGCTGAGGAGTAGAGAAAAACTCAGCTTGCACCGCAACCAAAAAAGAGTGGTAGAATAGGGTACTTGTCTCTTGTCAGCAATTAAGGATGCTATTCTCTTGTAGACTGTGGTAGGTATTGAACCCATACATCCAGCTGTATTGAAAACCAAGGGTGAACAAGATCCATGTTCAATCTCTCTTCCTTTTTCTTCATATTCCCTCTTCTTCACCAGTTCATGTTTTCTATAGCACTTTGACAAGGTGGAATACCATGGTATAGGATTGAGCAAAGGGGTTGAATACTCTGACATCAAAGTAGGCAGTTTGTTGGTCTTTTCCCCAGAAATTCTGTGCAGCGACCTCAAGTTGAGCGCCTACCTCTCCATTTGCAGACTTATATTTACGGTGCTCATCATGCAAAGGCTACAGAGTTGGTTCTGTACGTACGTTATGACATACTTCACTGAGGAATGCAGAAGTCAAGTCTTGCACTTAATGCATATTTCATGGTGGCTGAGAGTTGCATACACACATGTATTAGTAAACACATACATCAGCTGCAGACTGACAAGTATCTGATACATGTATTTGCACACTAAAATTTTACTTACACAATCTCCTTGTGAAGAACTTTGATCTTCATCTTCATCTTCCATACAACATGCATCACTTGACATGTACATTTTTAAGTGGCTGCCAGTAGCACGAGTAGTCTTGCCTTCTTCATTGCATATTTCATATACACCATTTGGCAGCACATTTATGATTGTGTATAGCTCAAGAAAACTTTCTGTAAGTTTTCCGCCCTTGACCTTTTTATGAGAGAAGTTTTCAGCAATACCAACTGGTCACACTGAGATTGGCCTGGTTTGCAGTGCTTTTTATCATATGCTTCTTTCTGCCTCAACTGCATGTGCAGCGATAATGTAGCCTTTGGCCTCTTCCAATATGCGTGCATGTTCTGAAAATACAGCAGGATAGGGATGTTCTTCAAGTTCCTAATATGTCTTGCAGAGATCTTCAGAACATTGCCGCTCAAGCTCCACATCAATTGGAAGGGTTGCTCGGCGACCAAACATTAACATGAATGGTGTGTATTTAGTAGAGTCGTGTAGAGAAGTGTTATATGCTAAGGCACAAGTGTCTAGGTAGTGACTCCACATATCCTTCTTTGAAGACACATATTTCACCAACATGTTTTGAAGCGTCTGATTGAAACGCTCATCAAGACCATTGGCCTACAAGTTGTAGTTGAGAGAGATCGGATGACATCAGATTGTGTGCACGCATTTTTATATGTAAACTACAGTACACAATAACATTCATGGAACAAACCTGAGGGTGGTAAGGTGTAGTTAGCCTCCTCTTAATTCCTAGCATCTCTGAAAGTTGGTCATTCATTGCATTACAGAACTCGCTGCCATTGTCTGAAAGCAACACACGTGGTAGTCCCATTCGCATAAAGATCTGTAGTTAAAGTAAGAACACGACCATAAATATTTGGAGCTCACCAAAACATACTATCAGTTGCATGGTAAGAGCATGCCTTGTACCACAAAAATTATCAAACTAAAAGAACTAGTAAAGCCATGCACAGCTACATGTACAAATAGCTACATGCACAAATAAATAATTGGTACACATGCTGACCTTAAACAGTGAATTTGCCATTGTAGATGCCATTTTGTTGACTGTAGGTACCACCTCAACCCACTTTGTGAAGTAATCACTGATAGTGAGGATGTAGCGACTTCCGTCCTTTGCAACTGGACTCAGAGGGCCAATGAAATCAATGCCAACCATGTACCAGGGGGCTTTAACTGGAATGGGATGAAGCTCAGGCACTCCAGTAGTTAGCTTTCTGTTCATGCGTTGACACACATCACATTTTGATAGCTGCAGAAATATAACAGAACCAGGATTGAATTTGTAATATAAAAAAATAAAGGAGTACCACTGATGCAGTTAAATAAGGAGCTCGCCAAGCTAACAACGTCTTTAACCATGCCATGCCACATGAATCGTTCCTTGATCCTGTACAGTGTCCTGGTCTTACCCATGTGACCAGAAGTGGAATCAATGTGACATGCCAGTAGGATCTTCTGGCGCTCTTCCAAACTCTGGATGTAACGCAACAGCACTTCCTTCTGTGTAAAAGATGGCTACTTTATTAGACACATACATACATACATACATACATGTCACTACCAAAAATATCAAAAACGATAATGGCAGTATTGATTAAACGCTACTTACCTTTTCCTTTCCCTGCTTGTGCTTATACAATAGCTCTCCTTCAACAGATATTGTCAACTTCGCCGCTTTCCTTCATATCACCCTCTTTTTGGTCTCACTGACACATTCAGGATACTTCTTCGACACTAAATAAGCACAAGCCTCCTCGACAAGATCATCACAATCATATGGTGCGGAATCCGTGCAAAAATTAGAAATTTTTTATGAGGGTGAAATTTTTCATGACACACCTCGTTAATCGTGCAAATATTAGTCATGACGTACCTCGCGTAGCTCATGAGGGTGAAATTTCTCATGACGTACCTCGCGTAGCTCATGAGGGTGAAATTTCTCATGACGTACCTCGCGTAGCTCATGAGGGTGAAATTTCTCATGACGTACCTCGCGTAGCTCATGAGGGTGAAATTTCTCATGACGTACCTCGCGTAGCTCATGAGGGTGAAATTTCTCATGACGTACCTCGCGTAGCTCATGAGGGTGAAATTTCTCATGACGTACCTCGCGTAGCTCATGAGGGTGAAATTTCTCATGACGTACCTCGCGTAGCTCATGAGGGTGAAATTTCTCATGACGTACCTCGCGTAGCTCATGAGGGTGAAATTTCCCATGACGTACCTCGCGTAGCTCATGAGGGTGAAATTTCTCATGACGTACCTCGCGTAGCTCATGAGGGTGAAATTTCTCATGACGTACCTCGCGTAGCTCATGAGGGTGAAATTTTTCATGACGTACCTCGCGTAGCTCATGAGGGTGAAATTTTTCATGACGTACCTCGCGTAGCTCATGAGGGTGAAATTTTTCATGACGTACCTCGCGTAGCTCATGAGGGTGAAATTTTTCATGATACACCTCGCGGAGCTCATGAGGGTGATATTTTTCATGATGTATCTCGCGTAAATGGATCGAATATAGATGTAAGTACCGTACCGCGTACCGTACCGTACCATGCCACGGCTTGCAATTGGTCCGAATCCCACGTTTCTGTTTTCCAAATATTTTGTGCAAACGCATGTGTGTATATCGATATAGCTCTGCCGGGAGCCGTAGACAAAGGTATTAATTGCGAGTGTAACAGCGCCGTGCGTGTGTGTGTGTGTGTGCGTGTGTGTGTGTGTGTGTGTGTGTGTGTGTGTGTGTGTGTGTGTGCGTGTGTGTGTGTGCGTGTGTGTGTGTGTGTGTGTGTGTTGTGTGCATGCGTGCGTATGGGTGTGCGTGTGTGTATATATAAATGTAACTATGTCAATCGATTATCAATATCGCTAGCACTGTATGTGCGTTGGGGTGGGGGAGAATGATTAGTGTTGGGTTTTGTGTCAATATTATTTGATGTGGATCTGCATACACAGGAAAAAACGCGTCGAATCAAATTTTTAATTTTACACTGATCGGACCACCTTATCTGGTTCAGATTGTATAACAATTTGTATCAGATATGGTGGTCCGAATCAACTGTGGAATCAATAAAAGATTCGACGCGTTTTTTTCCCCTATGGCATACCTGTACATGTGTGTAAAGGATAAGCAGTTACGGTAGGGGTAGCATCACGTCGTGGCCTAAAAAAAAAAAATGCTTGTGAGAAGTGGTGTCATGTGTGAATGCATGCAAGTTAGTTGAAACCTATCACTTGAATATCTCAGTGGAACAAAATATTTCAGGGGCTCTCCTGTTCTCAACTTTATATCCCATGGGGGATGCAACAGTTTCCAGCATGCTACACAAATACAAATATTTTTGTCAACACAAAAGTTCCTCTCTACTAATTGTAGTTGATTAACTCAACACATCATATATAAATTATTGCTACTTTTTGGGGAGTAAAGTTTCTTCTATTCCTGTCATCGATATCTGCAATAGCAATAACATGCATCACCCCTTCTTAGATGAATCTGCTAACCAGGTAAGACTTTTTTAATTTATTGCAAATCATAAAAAAAAGACAAAACAATCACACCTTCAACATCCAACTCAATTATAAAACAGATTCAGTAAGGTCACATGTTGCTAATTTTTAAAGTCTTTACAGTAGCTGTGTAAGGATGGTTCCCTATTGAGTAATTGCCAGTGATTCTTTGACTTGCTGTGCAGCTGTGCATTACAATAAACTACAAATAGCAATTTCAGCTCAAATTAGTGTGTAATCATGAATATAATGTACTTGGAATACTTTTATCCTCCACATCGTAAAAAAGAGAATAGTATGTAAAAACTCTTCCACACACACACACTCACACACATACACCCACAGGGATGTATTAGTTTAAGCACTTTTCAAATCCAATGAATACGGCATCGAATTTAACGAATTAAAGCACTTGCTTTTTGTGTGGACTGGGGATGTGGAAAATATACTGCCAACATCAACAACCACATTTTTTCTAATGCAGACTAATAATAAAAGCCTGTGGGACATGCAAAATACCTCCGCCATTCCATTTATAAGTTGATCCATTTACATTCAATTTCAAAATGGTATGCATGCATGCATGCACAATGTCATTGTTCTTTATTTTTTAATGTTTGCAATTTGTTGGATTACTAAAGCCACTATGAAAATGAATCAAGCTGAGAGGCTCAGAGCTATTCCTGACATCAATTGATTTGTAACTTGATAACAAGCATATGGAATATCACACTTGTCATTATCAAAGTTTCTATCCGGCATACCAACTTTAAAAATATCAAATGAAATATAATTATGCTAACTCCACTATGACAGAGATAATTTGTATATTATCTCTGTCTATATGCACCGGCCACTCTTGATAACATCTACAGCAGGCTCAACCTGTCCCTTGTGTTCCTTGCATGGGCATGCAGGTCTCATGCTGTAGTAATGCCACTTTAAAGAGATCTGTTTAGCTTGTTTTCTTATGTATAGCTGTATTACATTTATATATTAATTATACCATGGGCTAGGCAAATCAAAATTTAGACCAGCTGACATGTTAGTGCCTCTGCAGCATTTGACATCAGTGTGACATTCCCTCTTTAGCTGTGGAAGCGGGCATGTCATCTGGTGTGGCTGCTAGAGCTGCACAGAAAAGGAAACACTTGCAAAATGATATTATAAGTGCACTGAAACAGTTAGGCTGGAAGTGCATTCCTTTAGCAGTGGAATAGGGATCTGAAGCTGTAGAGATGTTTTCTACTGTGGCATCATGCCTGGCTGTCATACAAAGTCAGGATCTCTGGTCACCTTCTATGGTTGTCTTAGCATGATTCTGGTACAGGTTAATGCTAAAGCTATTTTGATGAGATCATACCTGCCATCATCTGCCTTCAATTACATTATTTAGGACTTATAAATAGTATTGTATTTAGTGTTATAGTGTATTACTATTATTGTACACGTAATTATATACCACTGTGGTATATAATATAATAATTGTAAGAGCAGATGGAGGACTTTTTTGTGTAACTTATGCCATTTGTATTTGTGATTAGTGTGTCTGGAATATTATAATTACTATTAACATTTATTTATTATCATTATAAGCAGAAGAAGAGAAGAAAAGGACATACAACAGCTAGTGCAGCTGAAGCACGTCGAGCTGTATCTATACTGATGGAATTCTGGGTAGAGAGGCAAATTTTTTACTAAAAAAGGCTAGCCCAAAGCATAAGCATTAAATGGGACAAACCACTGGGGCAAACCACAGGATGGCTGTGTGCAGGCAAACCACAGGATGGCTGTGTGCAAAGCTTTCTTTTGCAATACTTCGAGCCACAAATCTTTGCTTGCATGGTTCTCGCACCAAGTGGAGAAGCGGAGTTGGGATAGATGATGGTGCTGGATTACGTGCAGAATTACCAAAATCTGATTAACACTTTTTCTTCATTATTTTATTGTGTCATTTTGTTGTTTATATTTCTTGTTTTTCTGTGTTTGTTGTAATGGTTTTCATCGTTATTGTGCATTATTACATAATATTTATACATGTGTATTATACAGGGTTACACTATATAAAAAAGTACTGGATACACACTATATAAATTACATGCTTCTTGTGGTGCCCATGTTTAATATAAGGTAATACCCACTGGCCAGGGTTACAGTATATAAAAAGTACTGGATACACAGGGTTGCACCATATAAATTACATGCTACTTGTGGTGCCCAATACAGAGGTAGCATTGCCATGCTTTAGTGCAATGGACCCTCTCTGTAGAAGGAATGAGAGGGACTGGTTGTCATGTGTGATGCTCTGCTGATGCCTGCTAATTTCACTGAGCAAACTGAGAGCATCAGGGCCAAGGGCACCAGAGGTCTCAATTGCAATTGGGACAAAATGGTGGGATCTGGACAGCAGAGCATATTTCTCCCTATTTCTGGCTTCAGCAGCTGTGGCTACAGCTCTAGCTTCCCTTGTGGCATCAGATATGTATGATGCTGTGAAGGTGTCCATGGGACAATAGAACAACCATCAGCTCGCTTTTCATCTGATCTGCATAGGCCAGTGGGCTCAAGGGTTGATGTTACATTAACTGCAGCTAGTGACATACTGATGTATGATGGCATTGTTAGCAGCATGCCTCGAAAAATGACCTTGGCTTTTCATACAGCTGAGCCCATGAGTAGCAAGGTGAGGGCATCAACAGTGGTGGCAGATGTGGGGACCTTGACAGAGTGGTGTACCTAGACAGACACCAACGCCTATCCTAGCTGGTTGTGTGATCATCCATCCGTAGGCCTAGTGAAGAGACAGGAGAGAGGGCATGCAACCAGGCCCCAGACTCTTTAGTGGCTGCTGCCAGTAACCTGGCATGAGACCTGCAGTCAGAGGTACCCTGTTGGAGCTGATCGTATGTCCCTTGCATGTGAGGGAGGTCCCGTGCCTTTTGTCTGGAAGATGGAGAGACAGGAGGTGGATAGTTTTGACCCTCTCTCCACCGAATAACAGTGGCATCAACAGCTACATGTATGTATGGAATGCTAGAAAACTGAGTAGGCAAAATGTGGTTGATGAGGTTGTAAGAACCAGCAGTTGAGGCCAAGAAGGCAGAAGGTACTAGCTGAGAAGCTCTACTAAATACCACCAAAACAGGCTGGCAGAGTGGCCCAGGACCAAGCTGACTATTTGGACAGTGGTAGAGTTAGTATAATTTAGCTGTGTGTTTCATTTATTGCCTATATGTATGTTCATTTATCAATAACTCCTATAATAATAAGAGTGAAGGCCAATCCCACTGCCATCCTCACTAGTTGTATTTTGCATGAACTATAGGCTATGTTTAACGATGTATGTTACTTGATGATATTATTGCTTATACATTGATAGAAATCCAGCATATAAGCAAGACTGATCATCATGAGAACCCTCTGCAGTTCGGGGATGGCTTTGCATTGAACAACAGCATTATTTATAGTCTTCAGTATAGGGATAAATAGCTTGCATGCCACAGTACTGTCAGAAGAAAGTAGGAGTAATCAGCATGGCTTATATCATATAAAAACATATCATGTACATTTAGTGACATCGGTCACAGATCAGCTCCAATTGTATGTGACCATCTCATTCTACAAGTTCAGTGGAAGTGTATTCAAGATATCCAGTGGCGTTAGAGCACTACAAAGAAGGCAATGCTTGCAATGTATATCCATGCCTAATGGTTTATTATATGTGTGAGAGAGGAGAAAATGATAAGATGTCTAAGAAATCATCATAGCAGAGGGGAACCTGACAAGTGGCTGCATCTATCCCTTTTTTAAACCTAAAAGGTAGAATGAAAGAAAGTTGGATCCTTGTACTGAGTGAAAAGTAACTTTGCCTTCCTTATGTTTATATTCCATGCTTGCACATCAAGCTTCACAGACAAATCATTTATATCACTAGTGACAGGGCCTTATCAACTTTGTATGCAGTGCAATACTAATCCCACTGCTATTGGGCTTAATTATAATGATAAATATGCATGGTTGACCAATGCAGCCATGTGATTATTTTGGAGTTGCCTTCCATATCATTGTATATCACAGAAAGAGAATAACTTGAAGTTTATTTTTTGCTGACAAATGGGGGCTGCACTTTCTAATTAAAATAATAATGAAACCATCCAGCTGTGTTGCAGGCCGTGCACATCATCGAACAGATGGGACCTTCTCTGGGCCTGCATATCAATGTGAGCTCTTCAGCAGTAAAGGCAACGCCTCTTTCCCACCAGCTGTGAAGTGCTCGCTTCTACCAAACCTAGACATTCTTGGTGCCCCTGTTGGCGACTACTTACACTGTTCCAGATTTATCGCTAACAAGTGTGCTGAATCCAAGAAATTGCTCTCAAGTCTGGTAGATGTGGCGGGAGTTGATCTCCAGGTGGCCTTCACGTTGCTGCGCATGTGTGGAGGTTTTTGCAAGATGGTTCATCTGACTAGGGTCACTCCTCCTAGTGTGGCTTCGGATGCCCTTGCAGGGACGGATTTAGGGGGGGGGGGGGGGGGGGGGGGGGGGGGGGGGGTCCAGGGGGTCCGGACCCCCCGTTTCCTATATGAAGAATGACGTAATGCATAAGAATGACGTAATACATACTGTAATCTATGCAACGTTCTGCATGTTACCATTCTTGGATTTGCAGGCTTGCACATCGTTCTAGCCAAGCGGGATCTAGATCGATCTAGCTAAATCCTCCTATTAACGAAATTTAATTTTGCATGTCAGTCATGGCATGTATGGTTAATTGGTATTTAATCGCGCGATCGCGATCGAATGGTGCGTGTGAGCAGGAATTGAGGTAAGCAATCAAAAGATGTGAATGGGATGGATCTCAGATTCTTTTCCTCAGAAAACAGGTTATTACCGTAGCTATAGAGCTAAACAAACTAAAAGTACTAATACTATCATGAATCTGCAGAATCTGGTGCATGGCCACGTGCACGTTTCGGTCACAAATTCACATAAGCTCGAAGTAGCAGTAGGAACCATAGCATTGTGAAAAATGTCGAAGAGTTTTCCCGTGCAAGCGCAGGCTCTAATAATCCGCATGATGTTTGTATTGGAAATCACTGTGAATTTCATGCTAAATAAACGCAAAAGCCGGAGCTAGCAGCGCTCCCCCAGACCCCCTTGCTGTCACGGGAGGGGCACGCCCCCTCCCCCAGTTGTGAATATATTTATTGGACCCCCCGTTCCCAAAACCTTGGATCCGCCCCTGCCTTGTGTCCTTCGATGAAGATGTGAGGCAGTGTTTTGTGCTCTGCTCAGCCATTGAAGTATCAGACAGTGCCTGGAAACAGGCTCAGCTTGGTTTGAGGTTTGTGGGCTTAGGCCTTCGTTCTCTTTCTTGCCATGCAGCTGCTGCCTTCATTGCCTCACTTTCGTCATCAGGCCTGGGCCTTTCCAACAATCGCCATCTTCAGCAGGCAGTCGTAGCTTATAACTCCAAGGTTTCCTTACACCACACAATTACAGCTGAGTCTGCTCTTGCTTCTCCCACTCCTCAGAGAGAGCTGTCCAGCAGAATTTATGAAAATCAGTTCAAATCTCTGTTGGAGGCATCTTCCCCAGCAAACAAAGCCCGACTTCCGTCCGCTTCAGCCCCTCATGCAGCTTCATGGCTATCAGTGGTCCCCTCCATGGGCTTAGGCCTACACATGGAGTGCAATGAGTTCCAGACTGCAGTGAGGTGGTGGCTAGGTGTAGGTGTTGGTGGGACTGTGTGCCCCCTTTGCACAGATGTTGCCCTTGATCCCTTGGGTCACCACGCTGTAACCTGCAGGCATGGGGGAGATATGGTGGTGAGGCACAATCACTTGCGTGATGTTGTTGTGGACTTCTGTCGACGAGCTCATTTGAGTGTGAGCATAGAGAAGAGTCATGGTCTTACCAGAGATCACAGCCACTCCAGACCTGCAGATGTGCTCATAGCTGGGTGGGACAGGGGTAAGCCTGCAGCATTTGATGTCACGGTAGCATCACCACTCTGCCCAGCCATATTGATGGACTCTAGTCGAATGTTTGGTGCAGCATCTGCGGCTGCAGAGGCCCGGAAGATACTAACTAATGGTCCCAAATGTCAGGAGTTGGGGTGTACATGCATTCCACTGGCTGTCGAGACCTTCTGCAATTGGGGTAAGGAGGCTCATCTAACTTTTCTAGGTTGGCATCCCACCTTTCAATCATCTTGTCCTCTCCCAAACCTTGTGTCTTGGCGGATATTTACAGCAGGCTGAACATGACTTTGGTCAAATCCATTGCCAGAGCCATCTTGGCAAGGGAGCTCCTGCCCTCATGACTAGTGTAGAATTACTATAGGTGTAGTTTGTAATAATAATAATAATAATAATATTACTGTAGGTGGTAGCATATTAATAATGTTTTCCATTCGTGTATTTTCCTGTATCTTGTAATAAATTAATACAAACTAAAAATGAAACAAATTTGCAACTCACATGGTAACCATTATATTGATACATATTCTATTTACATTGTACAATTTCTTTATTACTATTAAAGATAAGCAAAGGTAGCTGTCCTCAATAGCCTGTATGGCAGGCTAAATCTCAATCTAGTTAAAGCAAATGCCACTGCAATGCTGTCTAGATGCTTTGCCTCGGACATGTGTATACACTGTTTAGATTAGGTAGTTACATATATATAATTATGATATTCATGTTATCCTGTAAATGATATTGCATGCGCGCAAAATAATTTAATTAACGATAATCTAATTCTTTTATTATTACTACGTATTACACACAAGTAACATGTACAACTTAAACACCACACTTCACAAGATCAAACACATACTCTAGATAGAATGGCCCTGGAGTTGGCTCATATCAGGGTCAAGTTCAATCTGCCATAGATCTGGTTGTTTGGATGGACTTAGGCTGCCCCAGTCTACTGGCTAGTCTTCTGGCAAGTCTAGAGAGACTACGTTGAGCTTCTGGTCCCCAACTTCCAAAGGACTCTACCACCAGAGGGATGCAAACCTAACCTAACTCTCCACATTTTGCATCGTTACTATGGTGCTTCCTCTGTTCTGCCTGCATTGCTGCTGAGCTCGATATCACACATGCTACTTGGAGGGTTTCGGAATTAAGCGGGGATGTGACACAAAAATCAAATGCAGCAGGCTTGCCCAACTCCCAGTTAGGGATGAGGACATCAGCAGGATGTGTTTGTTGAGCTTCATGACCCAGACTGCTTCCAGCTTCAAGCTGTGCACCCAAGCATGCGCATGCTTGGGTGCACAGCTTGAAGCTGGAAGTTGACAGAACTCGAAAAGGGTGTCTCGGATTCTGTTGTGGCGGGAAACCACATCAGAGCCATTTTTACATGACAGAGCATGGTGACCAAAGTGAGGGACATGCATTGGGGACAAAGCTGACCTTGACTCACAGGAAGGCCTAACCACCAATTAGTGGCAGCTTGAAACTCAGACACATGCAGGAAAAAGTTATAAACGTCCAGCCTGGATTTTTTAGGCTGGTTTTTAACAAAAACCCATCCTAATAGCGTAAAAACCATCCTGGGATTGAACGTCCAGGATGGGAATTGTGTAAAATCAATGTTGTTCTACTCCATGTTGAATATGAATATGATTATAAACCTCTTTGTTCGACAGAACCAGGGTAGAACCATATCTATTCCCACCCTGGACGCTCAATCCCAGGATGGTTTTTACACTATTCCCACCTTGGACGCTCAATCCCAGGATGGTTTTTACACTATTCCCACCCTAGACGCTCAATCCCAGGATGGTTTTAAAGCTATTTGCTTCATTCCAGGATGGGTTTTTGTTAAAAACTAGCCTAAAAATCCAGGCTGGACGTTTATAACTTTTCCCTGTGAGAGGTGAAGATTGAGCCTTGGGGAAGGTGTAACAGATAGCCAAGCTGATGCACTAGTGAGGCGAGGAAATTTAAAGCAAGTGAGCCCTATCTGGCAGTGAAGCGTTAGCAAATAGCTTGGTAAATTGCTGATCCTCCAATTTAGCAGATAAATATAATATTATTATTATTACCTGGTTAAGAACCGCTTGTTTTTTTTTGACAAATATTGCGTGGATGCATCAAAGGTTTTTAAAAAGAATCATGTTTTGATTGTGTTCACTAAAAGCAAAATAAAACACAAACGTGTTGAATCAAGTTCCACAATTGTAAATGCAAACTTCTTTGGTATCCTGGACATAACCTGCTGTGCTCCAATCACTCGCGGAAATAATCGTTGATAAACTGCATGTTTGCATATAATGAAAAACTGGAAATCCGGATCCGGACTTTGTTCCAGATACGTGGTGAATTATTTCAGGCGGGGACCATAACCAACGTTTGATCTACTAATATTGTCAGCATCGAGAGAGTGTAGCGTGCTCCTGACCGGTGCAAGTTATGGCATTCAAACAACCACCGGACAGTCTGGGTGCATTTTGAGTGGAACGTTGGTGCAGGTCGTAGCTTATACTAGAAAGCAATTTTGTTCTGGCGCTCGCTATAACCTGCGACAGGTGGAGCATTCGAAGGTAAAGACTAGAGAAAGCATAGATAAGGCATACGTATAAGCTTTGTAAACATAGCAGATGGACTTCTACTTATCTTCTCACCCATATCTCTCTCAATCTCATACATGTATGTGTTACCCAGCCCCCTTTCTCAAGCAATGGTGGAAGGACATTCAATCAAGAAGAGGCAGCTGGATCAAAAACCATTTTGTGAGTGCTCTTTTACTGATCATAGGAAAAGGAGGTACATTACAGTCGCACATCTATTGTTTGAGCCACACACACACACACAAACACATGTACGCTTGATTATGAAAGTTACATTTAGATGTAGGGCTCTTGTTAACTTTTTAACCTGTACTGACAAAACTCTAAATTTTTCGTGTTACATATAAAATTACCCTGACATTTCAATAGCATATGCACTAACTAGAGAGGTAATAGGAAAAGGAGTCTAGCCTTCATTAAATTTGATATCTGAGCTTCACTAACAGCTAACCATTTGGAGCCCCTTTTATTATTAAAGTAGAGAGCTGTGTCTGATGAAATTGAAAGTCATATTTATAAATATTGAATCCTTTTCCTAGTACTAGCATAACCATTGACAATCCCCCTGGTCCTACAAGTATACTTTGGCCATTTACCCACAGAACAGATAAGGATGTTTTGATAAGGCAATGGTAATCCCCTCCTATGTCTGGTGGGAGGATCTGATTGCTTATCTAATAAACACTAGAGTATCAGTCTTGCGTTACACCTACTGTGATATGGTGCAGTACTTGTGAAGTAGTGCTATGGTGCTGTGCCTGTGAACTATTGCTATGGTGCTGTGCCTGTGAAGTAGTGCTATGGTGCTGTGCTTGTAAAGTAGTGCTATGGTGCTGTGCCTGTGGAGTAGTGCTATGGTGCTGTGCCTGTGAAGTAGTGCTATGCTGTAGTGCTAATAGAGTGCTTTTTATGAGTAGCATACAAAGCTGGGGAACATGTTGGTGTACATCTATTTGAATGTGAACATTCAGCTGCTTGTGGCCCCAAACCTGCCATAATCTGTAGTTATAATATTATTCACTGCCACCATATCCAAGGCTTCCAAAGCATCTGCACATAGTAAAGGTTATTAAAATTCTCATGTTCTTGTCTATACAAGCTCATTTATTTGCACCCTCACCCATTACAACAGTGCTGTGCTTGTGACGTTGTGCTATGGAGAAGTAGTGCTATGGTGCTGTGCTTGTGAAGTTGTGCTATGGTGCTGTGCCTGTGAAGTAGTGCTATGGTGCTGTACCAATGATGTGTGCCATGGTGGCTTGTTGGGAACAGCTGGCTTGTCTATGTAAAAGTTTTCCTGCCATAATCTGATAGGTTAGCAATAATATTCACTGCTATCATATGCAAGGCTTCCAAAGCTTGTGCATGTATGACTTTAACAAAATTCTCAACACTGCCCTTGTACTACATGTATTAGGAACTCATTTATTTGCACCCTAACCCATTACAACAGTGCTGTGCTTGTGAAGTTAGGGCAATGGTGCTGTCCTTGTGAAGTTAGGGCAATGGTGCTGTCCTTGTGAAGTAGTGCTATGGAGAAGTAGTGCTATGGTGCTGTGCCTGTGAAGTATTGCTATGGTGCAGTGCTTGTGAAGTAGTGCTATGGTGCTGTGCCTGTGAAGTAGTGCTATGGTGCTGTGCCTGTGAAGTAGTGCTATGGTGCTGTGCCTGTGAAGTAGTGCTATGGTGCTGTGCTTGTGAAATAGTCCTATGGTGCTGTACCAATGATGTGTGCCATGGTGGCTTGTGAAGTTACTGTAGTGCTATGGTGGAGTGCTTGTTAAGTAGTGCTATGGTGCTCTGCTTGTGAAGTTGTGCTATGGTGCTGTGTCTGGAGTAGTGCTATGGTGCTGTGCTTGTGAAGTAATGCTATGGTGCTGTGCCTGTGAAGTTGTGCTATGTTGCAGTGCTTGTGAAGTTACTGTAGTGCTATGGTGGAGTGCTTGTTAAGTAGTGCTATGGTGGAGTGCTTGTTAAGTAGTGCTATGGTGCTCTGCTTGTGAAGTTGTGCTATGGTGCTCTGCTTGTGAAGTTGTGCTATGGTGCTGTGCCTGTGAAGTAGTGCTATGGTGCTGTACCTGTGGAGTAGTGCTATGGTGCTGTGCCTGTGAAGTAGTGCTATGGTGCTGTACCAATGATGTGTGCCATGGTGGCTTGTTGGGAACAGCTGCTTGTCTGTGTAAAGTTTTCCTCCATAATCTGATAGGTTAGCAATAATATTCACTGCTATTATATGCAAGGCTTCCAAAGCTTGTGCATGTATGACTTTAAAAAATTCTAAATAACTGCTCTTGTACAACATGTATTAGGAACTCATTAATTTGCACCCTCACCATTAAAACCATGCTGTACCTGTGAAGTTAGGGCAATGGTGCTGTCCTTGTGAAGTAGTGCTATGGTGCAGTGCTTGTTTGGTAGTGCTAATGGTGCTGTGCCTGTTGAGTGGTGCTATGGTGCTGTCCTTGTGAAGTAGTGCTATGGTGCAGTGCTTGTTTAGTAGTGCTAATAGTGCTGTGCCAGTGGAGTAGTGCTATGGTGCTGTGCCTGTGGAATAGTGCTATGGTGCTGTGCCTGTGGAATAGTGCTATGGTGCTGTGCCTGTGGAGTAGCGCTATGGTGCTGTGCCTTGGAGTAGTGTTATGGTGCTGTGTCTGTGGAGTAGTGCTATGGTGCTGTGCCTGTGGAGTAGTGCTATGTTGCAGTGCTTGTGAAGTTACTGTAGTGCTGTGGTGAGGTGCCAATGAAGTGTGCCAGGTAGCTTGCTGCTTATTTGTGTAAACTTTTCCTGCCATAATCTGATAGGTTAGCAATAATTTCACTGCTATCATATGCAAGGCTTTCAAAGCTTGTACATGTACATGTATGACTTTTAAAAATTCTCCACACAGCTCTAGGAACTCATTTATTTGCACCCTCACCATTAAAACCATGCTGTCCTTGTGCTATTGTGCTGTACCTGTGAAGTGCTGTACCTGTGAAGTAGTGCTATGGTGCTTTACCTGTGAAGTAGTGCTATGTTGCTGTGCCAATGAAGTGTGCCATGGTAGCTTGTTGGGAACACTACATGTACATGTAGCTGCTTGTCTGTGTAAATTTTTCCTGGCATAATATGCCTGGTGAAAGTTTAACCATATTACATGTATAATCCCATTACCTAATCATACACCTACAGTCTAGAGTTGTGAGAATAGCTTAATCATAGATTGGTAAATTGTGACTTAAGTCACAAAATTGTGACAAAGTCACAAAACGCAAAATGCTACATGTACATCATTGTGACTTAAGTCACAATACATTTCATACGTTTTAAAGTACACCATGTACTACACCAAGGGCCTTTAATCAACTAGGGTACTTTTAAAAATACGTATCATGGTAATAGAGTCATGTGCTCTCATAACATACCATTTAAGCTGCTTTGAAATACGTTATGCATAAGTTACAAGATGGTTTTCCTTGCAATCCTTGAACGGGTATTGCAGACAAAAAATTTGTGACTTAAGTCACAAAGCTTTGAACAGTCCAACTTGTAATATTTTCTACAAGTACCTATGAGTTTGTATGTAGATTTGTACTGTGCTAACAAAACTGCTCAGATCTGTAGGTGGTGTGGATAAAAACAAAACAGTAGACTTTCTGTGTAACCGTGTTGCGAGTGTTATAGTAATTGAAGAACGCCCCCCTGTTTTGGACTATTTATAGCAATGGGGTTTCTTTTGTAGACCTGGTAGTTTGCAGAGCAGACAAAGTAAAAGGCATCAAGTCAGCAAAGCAGAGGTACAGAAGACTGTTCCGAAAGGAGCTCCAACATGTTATTCAGGGAACGGAGAGAAGCAGATACGGTGCAAGAAGTACACGTACATGGTTATTCCGCTTGATGCTTTATTAGCAGTAGTAGAGAATGATGAGGCTGTATGTTTCACCTGGAGGCTCTAAAATAAGCTATTAGAACTCTGGTACAAGTAAAGGCAATTCAGGGTCATTTTCTGTCCTTCTCTTACACACTGTAATAAAAAGTGTATTCATTCAATTTGTAGGTTTGCTATCTACATGCAATCAGACACAGCACTGGAGTCTGTTTATATAAAGTATTTGAATTTCGTTACTTAATTTCTTGGTCAATCTAAAATCTGATTAGATTTCCCTTTTGCCACAAGACCCAATGTAGAACATTGATGGATCTAGGTACATGTAAACTGCCTTTCTTGTGCTGCTGTAGCTACACCACTACAGAGGCTGTGGGGTAGGCTACCAGTTTATCTTAGTTCTTGACTTGGTTGTATAAATTAACACAAACTTGTCAATCCTGGGTAGTTCTTGACTTGGTTGTATAAATTAACACAAACTTGTCTCCTGGGTAGGCTACCAGTTTATCTTAGTTCTTGACTTGGTTGTATAAATTAACACAAACTTGTCAATCCTGGGTAGGCTACCAGTTTATCCTAGTTCTTGACTTGGTTGTATAAATTAACACAAACTTGTCAATCGCTAGGCCTTCATCTGTGTTATATCAGTTTAAACCAGGGAAAACCAAGTTCTAAATATCCGTTTAAACTAGAGTGCCACCTGCCCAAATTCACACTCGCACGCAAGTCGAATGATAGTTGTGTTCGAGCACAATAAGCGCACACATGATTCCTCGTTCAAGTGCATATTGCGAGAGTCACTCAACAACCAATCTAAATGTATGGCCTGCTTTACAAAAGTTGGCACGCTGATGTGTACTTTCAATTGATCGCACGTATTAGTACGATGAAAACTTGTTGTAAACAGTTCTAACTGTTATAATCAGATTCAGATTTTTATCCGTAATCATACATTGTGATCAATTAGATAGATGCCATAATTGTGATGTACTGCATGTCTACTATAAAGGGTCCTGGGTGTGGCTTCTACATGGAGGCGGAACAGGGTTAAAACACTTGCAGGACCCTGGGTGTAGCCAATCTCAAAATGCAGAATGGGGGTAATAGACTTGGGTGTCGCCTATCTTTCGAGGCAGAATGGAGTTAAGGGACTTAGCCACCAGAAGGGTCCTACTTGTAGGTGTGGCCTATCTATATAGGCAGAATGGAGTTAATTGACTTAAACTGTCAAGAGGGTCCTGGGTGTGGGCAGAATGGAGTTAATTGACTTAAACTGTCAAGAGGGTCCTGGGTGTGGGCAGAATGGAGTTAATTGACTTAAACTGTCAAGAGGGTCCTGGGTGTGGGCAGAATGGAGTTAATTGACTTAAACTGTCAAGAGGGTCCTGGGTGTGGGCAGAATGGAGTTAATTGACTTAAACTGTCAAGAGGGTCCTGGGTGTGGGCAGAATGGAGTTAATTGACTTAAACTGTCAAGAGGGTCCTGGGTGTGGGCAGAATGGAGTTAAGGGACTTAGCCACCAGAAGGGTCCTACATGTAAGTGTGGCCTATCTATATAAGCAGAATGGGGTTAATGGACTAGCCCTTTATTTCGCCACACCCACCACCTTACAGCAAACACATTACATAATGCAAATCAAAGTTAATTACACGACCAATTCCTAACAGTCCTAAACCAGTCCTGCAAAACCTGTACCAGTCCTGATTCTCCTGTACCGGTACTGGTACAGGACTTCGGCCCTGTATTGATCGTGTTTTTCAGGGTCGGAATTCTGACCGTATTACGTACGTTTATAATTATACGCACTAATCATATTTTAATTAGAAAACCTATTACTTCCTTGTATTTACCCCGAAAAACAGGCCTGTTCCAATGCTGGTTGCGTTTACAGTTTAGTGCGCTCGTTGATTAAAAATGGACTTAGGTTGCAGTGTCACGTTGACTTATATACGTGCACAAAACCACATTACCTATAGTCACTCTCCATATTGCTACGTGAATAAGCCGGTGAATTCCAAAAGAGGCTCAGCCTCAGAGCCAATCGTGAATATATTAAATACATATAGCATGCATGCTAGGAAGAACTAGAACCCAGAGCATGCTGTATGTTTATAGTGTTGGCTGAATGGAGTTGCTTTGTAAGACACAAGGTACAAAATAAAGGGGGCCAGGGGGCATGCTTCATGTTGCAGGTTCAGCATCATTGTTTACAGCACAGAAAGGTCTGACATTGATGTGTTACCAAACAGCTATTTGCAGATGTGAGGCTTATAATTCTTTGATTTGAAGCCAGAACGAATATATGGGCTCCTAGCAAGGACATTGCACACAGTTTTTCTGTGCTAAATGAGCATTCTTTACATCATGATCAACTCCTAGTGGTATGCATAGAGTTTTAACCCTATCAGTTAGAAATGCGAGTATTGTGGATGCATGTTATTGATGCAGATGCAGTGATGATCTACTAGTAAAGCTTTTTAGCTCTACAATGGTGACTCTTAACTTCATAAGGTATATGTATTGTACGTGGGGGGGGGGGGGGGGGGGTATGTATATATGTGCATACATGCATATATATATGTGCGTGTATGTGTGTGTGTGTGCACGTGTGTGTGAGCGCCGGTGTGTGTATTTCTTCAATTGAAAAAGGCCTATACCTTGTGATTGCTACTAGCACAATTGGGCTTCCCATCAAAGCTAGTCACATATTAAGAGGCCTTCATGTCAATATGGAAGCCTCAGTTCGTGTTGATGGTGTCATCAGAACCTCTTCAAGTTTCAACTGGTCTCAAACAGGGGTGTGTGCTGGCACCCTTCCTGCTTAACCTACTTCAATAAAGTACTAGTGATGCATCAAGTCTTATGTGACCACAATGATGGTGTTGAAATTAAGTATAGGTTGGATGGCAACATATTCCTGACACTATACTGTTCTTGCAAGATCCCACCTCCAACATCATGCCTCTATTCTTATTTCCATAGCTATGCTACGGTGGCTGGGTCATATCTACATAACGGAGGACAATGTACAGACTTCCTAAACAAATACTTTGTGGGGAAATTTCATCTGCAAATTGCCCACAACATAAATCAAAATGTGGATGGAGGGACTGCGTTTCAAAAGACCTCTCCTTTTGGTCTCTCCAACTGGCAATGTATTGCAGTATTGAGGTCACAGTGGAGAACTCGCTTTTTAATGGCGTGGCCTTAATGGAAGCAAAGCTTAATGAGAAGGCTAGGATGTTGCGAGACTGTCACAAGGGTGCATCCTCCCTACAGCATAGCTGCTATTGTCCTATCTGTAATATAAGTTTCACTAGTCAGTGTGAAATATCAGAGAAGTCATAACACCCCAAAACATGGTCAACATGCAAGGGCTACCCACCCTTAAAGGGCTATGAGTATCCACCCTCCAAGGGCTACCACCCTCCTAGGGCTACCCGCCCTCCAAGGGCTACCCACCCTCCTAGGGCTACCCACCCTCCAAGGGCTACCCACCCACTTAGTGACTTTTCATGCCCTGTTCCTCTATGTTCCTTTACTTCGAACTCTATAAAAGTACATCAACACTCAAACACAAGGAAAATGCTGGTGATACATCTATGTTATACTTGTATAAAACGACAGCATATTATTATTATGTATGTATGTGTGTGTGTGTGTGTGTGTGTGTATGTGTGTGTGTGCATGCATGCATGTATGTATGTAAGGAAGAGACTAGACTGGCATAGTTAGCCTGAGAACATATACATCACCAAGCTAACAACATTCAAAGTTCTACAGCATCTACACCTGATTTGACCAAAGATGCGTCTTACAGAGATGGATTTTAACTCCTTTAGCGCATGTAGATCAGAATGTCAATCTGAGGCTGGACACAACACAGAGTGGGCGTACTGGTTGGGGTATGTATGTATGTATGTGTGTGTGTGTGTGTGTGTGTGTGTTTGTGAGTGTGCATGTATGTATGCAAGTGTGTGTATGTACGTATGTATTTATGAATGTAACAGTGCATGTATATATTGTTGCGATGGATATGATGTTTCTACATATGTATGCATGTAATGCAGTAATGTAAGCTTCCATTCTATATTGCTTGGCGCGGCTGTGCATTATCAGTACCTCCACAGTGTGGCACATCTGTGATTAAGTTGAACTTGAGGATGTCAAAATCCAGCTATGCTTATGTCTAATTCCTATGTTGCATGGAGTGGACTGCGATACTTCTGCCGTACTTCAATGGGCAGTGTAAATTTGTTCAGCTTAAGCAACAGAGGACAGATTTGAGTGAAGTGAGTTAGGATGGTGAAGTATTAGTACCCTTCACTAGTGGCATGTAAGACCAGCGGTGATCCAAGCCACTTTGTATTATCCAGCAAATGGATGAGGTCACACAAGGAAAACAGTTGAATGGATTTCTCTGTCTTTTATTCACAATAAAAAATCTTCTGAGATTGGTTGTCTTCACAGAAGTCTCATCAGTGTGGACAGTACATCAAACCACAATCAGTTGAACATAAACCAGCTAGCCAGAATAAATGTATTCACAATCATAACCGAGCTATGGGAAGTATGCAGCACATTCGTCCAGTACTGCCTGTCTGCAGAGAACATTGAAAGCATTATGATCTGTCTCATGTTCAAATAACAATTAATGTATGGTAGGTATCTTACATTTCATGTTCAATATCACGTGCGCGGCAAATCTGAGCTCGCGTGACCAGAAATGTCTGTGAGGATGTAGAAAGCCAAGTTGACGTAAGCCCAAGTACACAAAGAGCTATTCGCCAGGAAAAAATAGCTGCCCGTTCATGTAAGTTCAATCCAGCTTGTATTTTGGTATCATTCTGTTTTGTACATACCGGTACGCAAGGATCGAATACTGTTTACTAGAGCAGCCAAAACGGGTATGAAGCGGTACCAGGTAAGCTTCCTATGTTAAACTTGTATGTTAGGGTTTACATGTGTGCATTTCAGCTAAACAGAAAATGTTGCTTGTTTACCATGACTAGGCCTACCGCGATCGTAAGTTACTTACGCACGTGGCTTGCTAAATGGTAGCAACGCCATCACCAGTCGTAAGTTACATATGCCAGTTGTTTATTTAAGCTCTATAGCTTTCAGTGTCAATTTACCAAGATCACCTCGAGCGTAAGTTACATACCTATATGTTTTGTACTGCTGTTCGTTTTTGTAGGGATTGAAATGGACTTCATTTAGACGGTAAGTTTATATATACTATTCTTTCACTATGTAGCTATACGTTAAACAGAGACATTCACTGGTTAAACGCCAGAAGCAGGCGTCTTCCACACGTAAGTAAAGCAAAATACGTAGTTTTATAACTTCATTCGTACTTTTACAGTGGCAAATGATGGCAATCATCTTATCATCAAACCTGGTGTTGTGCTCCCGAACATGCAGTAGTAATAGTGATGTATGGATGTATTTGTAATTTTATTTTTCAATGAAGCTTTTGACAACAAATGAAAACGATAATAACTAGCAATAAATTTTATGCTATAGCATCGAGGCCACGTTTGAATGGCCATACCAGTCCTGGTACCGGGGTGTTTCAGGTTGTTTCAGGCCTGATAAATTCTTCCCTGGTCTCGGGTATTGCCCGCCCGGGTCAAAACAATTCTGATATATAAGGGTCGGAACAGGTTGTTGACAACCCTGGAACAGGTTGAAAATAATTGGTTGTGTAACAATATATTGCAATAGCCACACCCTTTCTCCATCTAAATGTAGCTCACACGGCAGCGTTTGTAACACGAGCGCCATATGTGGTACTGATGCTCAAGGTGAACACTTGTGTGCATAATGTTTTATTCAACTTGGCTATGGGCACTACTAGAGTCCTCTAGCTGTTTGTGTACATCACAAGCGTATACAGGTACAGTACATGCACGACCAAGCCGTATCAATTTGCTTCTGTGTGTTACTTTCAAACAGTTTAACAAAGCAATTAAAAAAAACTCATTCCAAAGAAAATGTTTCTCACTCGAGCGAGTAAGGTGCGCGAGCACTTGATTGAGTCACAGGAGAGCCGTGCGCGAGTTGTGGGTGGAAAAAACTTTGGTTACGTTAAACAGTTCCTTACTCAATTTCTTCAAAGTTTCACGGCACCATTGTTTTTGCATGCTTAAGAAAACCTGTTTAAACGGAGTTGTGCAACTAGCGAGAAGTAATTAACACATGAAAGCGCAAAAAAGATCGTCTTAATATTGTGTTTATAAAAAGACAGCATAGTGCAACCGTCATCGCACTAAAACGAAATGTGACTTTTATTTTGGCCGCTACTCTGTATCTGGGGTAAAAATGTAACCAGCAACTACATCCCAGCTCATCCCACAGTAGTTGCTTTGATGGCAAATGTACCCTATCACACAATAATTTACATTAAAGCCTAGCATACACTGGGCAACTTCCTGACTCATACAACTTAAATGAATATGGATAAAGAATTCTTTAGTTTACTGATGGTTTGCAGAACTTTTAGCCATATTCATTGAAGTTGCATGCAACAAGTTGGCAGAAAGTCACCCCCATGTATGTTGGCCTTAACTAAACACGTGTTTTTTTTGACAGGTGCATTACCAAACACCCTAGAACCAACTCAGTAACCAAGTACAGTTACACTGTATATTAGCCACCTTTTTAGCATCACTAATTTGAAGGAGCATGCAAAATGGCTATACCAAGATGTTTTTGTTTGTGGTCTCAGTCAGTTCTCATAAATTGAAATTGCACCTAAACATTGTTGCACAATTTAATAGGATCGTGGAAGTTAAGAAATAATGAATTTTAATTCTGACTGAATACCATATATAGGTAGGGCTGGGACATCCATTTCATCCTTAGGCCCAGCACAAAAACATGGAGCAATATTGCTGAATTTACTAGATTACTGATGAAATTGCCAATGATATTTTCGGCCTTATGTAAATTTTGTTAATGATAGATTGACCGCACGCCTACATATGGGCGAAAAACAGGGTTTTAACCTTATTTGTAATATGGGTGAAAAACAGGGTTTTAACCTTATTTGTAATATGGGTGAAAAACAGGGTTTTAACCTATTTGTAGGCATTCCATTGTGACTTCTGGTCCTCGCATGAATGGTGTATAAACATTTCAACTCTAAAAATGCTACACTAGGTTTCATTTTTCACTCACTTTGAAGATTATTCATCCATTGGCTCTGTAGGTACCCGATCGAGATGGAGGATCGTGTAAAAATTGCTCACGATCTTTGATGACAGAGCATAAAAGTTGGAATTCTTGTGTGTTTGGCTTCAGGAAGCGAAGAAAGTTATTTTGTAAATCAGAACAACTCAAGCTAAATGAGGGTGTGCCCCAACCAGAGTGTACGTGGCACTAGCAGCACTCTGGCATTGTTTTCTGCCGCCACCTTGCAAGTAGCCTTCTTTGGTATATTATTTCAAGCGTGAACCGTTTGTTATAGTTTGTGATTTGCAATGCCTACGTGAGGTTAACGCGCCTATATGTAGTGATCGACCTATCATGAAAGAAACACAGTTGTAAAGGAGGGAGAATGGGTGTACTTGCATGTATATGTATGCGAGTGCATTTTTTGATGGTCAGTGTGTGCATGCACATGCATGGATATATGAAGGCTATTTTGTATTGTGTGCCTGTATTGGAGAATGCTTGTTTGTGCATGTGTGTGGGTGTGTTGTTAGTGAATGTGTATCATATATGCCTAAGTAATGCCTGTTAAGAACCTTTGGATATTGTCAATTGCAAGTTTTTACATTTAAGAGTTATATGAATACACAATTGTTGAGTGTTTTGTGGTTATGTGCTAAACATTAATGTGCATGATTGGCCCTTCAGAGCAGATGGCTGTTGACTTTAAAAAATGGACTGTGATTGGTAAGGCGTTAATGTTTGCATGTCTTTATATTTATCAATGTAGTTCTCAACTTTCAATGCGACCTTTGATGTGCAGTACGACTGGACCCAATTGAAAAGAAACTTGTCAATCTTGGTTTCTCATTCTGTTTTACCATGCAGTTTATATATTGTATTGTGTTGTTGGCGAATTCTGAACTTATGCAATATAAGCTGAGCAATAATCGGTGTCATGTGGTAGCATGCTCAGACCAGAACTAACGGTTCTAAGCGTTAGTTCATAGTGGTACTGTCGAATTAGACGTTAAGCTGAGGGTAGAGAGAGACCCAGCGCCCATGCAATCTGTAGAGTTCTGTCTCCGATACAAGTAAATTGTTTGGAATACCGAAACGTGGGATTCGGGACCAATTGCAAGCCGTGCATGGCATGGCATGGTACACTTACGGTACTTTTTTGAAATCTATTTTCGATCCATTTATGCAAGATACATCATGACCCTCATGAGCTCCGCGAGGTGTATCATGAAAAATTTCACCCTCATGAGCTACGCGAGGTACGTCATGAGAAATTTCACCCTCATGAGCTACGTGAGGTACGTCATGACTAATATTTGCACGATTAACGAGGTGTGTCATGAAAAATTTCACCCTCATAAAAAATTTCTAATTTTTGCACGGATTCCACACCATACAATCAGAACCATCGTCAACTGTTTCTTCAATCTCCGCCATCACTCGCAAACTGATATCAACCACGTGGACGTATGAAATAAATCTCCGGACCTTTTTTTCCGGACACGGACCTTTTTTTTCAGATAAAATTGGTCCAACCGGACCAAAATTTTCTGAAATTATTGGTCCGGGACCAAAATTTTCAGCGGACCGAAATTTCTGTGATAGTTCTACTATATACATGTATATATGATACTAGGCCAGTGGCGGATCCAGGGGGGGGGGTCTAAGGGGTCTAATGACCCGCCCCCCCCCCCTCGGCCCGATCAGTTATGAATAAATTAATATATGAATAATTAATTACATGATTGACGAGTTGAAAAACGAAGCGTTTAGTGAACGCGAGTGAACTGATTAACGAGCACTGGCGGACGGAGGGGGGGGGGGGGGGGGGGGGGGGGGTTGGGGGGTTGCAACCCCCCCTTTCCTCCTATTACATAATATGCAAACTGCGGCTTAAGTATATGAAAAAGTAACGAGCATGCTCAGCTGGTTGAAAACTCGTAATTTTTTCATGCATTTTAGCACACCGAATTAACGTTTTCAAAAGCTTCCGCGCTTCGCGTGGGAGGGGGCACATCCCCCTCCCGCACCCTCCCCCTTTTGGTGATCCCCCTCCACTACAACCCCCCCTTTCTTTAAATCCTGCGTCCGCCAGTGACGAGTTAGCATTCGACCCAAAGTGTGTGTGATGTGTGTGTGTGTGTGTGGGGGGTCTAAAGCCAAAGCCCTCCAAGCGTGCAGTGTTTTATTAGTATTACTGCTGCTCGATGGAATGTTGTGCGAGCAAGAAGTAAGCGATCAAAACAAGATATATAGTTCACCTCAGGAAACAGGTAGAGCTAAATCAAGTAGGTATATAATACTATTATAGGTAAAACGTGTGTGTCGTTTAGACCAGAATATGGTCACAATGGCTTTGCGTAGAGTTTTCTATTCGCTATCCTTATCCACGTTGACTCACGCAGGCTTCTATATTAATCAACACCGGTTTAATCAACTCGAATATCGCGCTTGCTAGCTATCAATATTGAATACACTTTCAAAGTATGCTTATTTTTCATGCTTAATGAACGCAAAAGTGAAAAAGCGGCAGGGGCTTCGCCCCAGGCCCCACTGGGGGAGCTTACAGCGCTCCTCCAGACCCCCTAGCTGTTACGGGAGGGGGCACGCCCCCTCCAGTACCCACCCCCCTCTTGTGAATATAGTTATTAGACCCCCCCCCCCGCAACCAGAAATCCTGGATCCGCCGCTGTAGGCCTACTACCAGAGGACCATCAGTAGGCCTACTATCAGAGCACAAACAGTAGGCCTACTATTGGAGCACCAACAGTATGCCCACTACCAGAGAACAAACAGTAGGTCTACTATCGGAGCACCAAAAGTATAGGCCTACCATCAAAGCACCAACAGTAAGCCTACTACCAGAGCACCATCAGTAGGTCTACTCCCAGACAACCATCAGTAGGCCTACTATCAGAGCACCAATTGTAGGCCAACTGTTAGAGTACCAACAGTAGGTCTACTACCAGAGCACCAATAGTAGACCTTCTATCAGAGCACCAACAGTAGGCCTATCATCAGAGCACAAACAGTAGGACTACTATCGGAGCACCAGCCAACTATCATAGCACCAACAGTAGACCTGCTATCAGAGCACCAACAGTAGGCCTACCATCTGAGAACTAACAGTAGGCCTACAATCAGAGCACCAACAGTGGGCCTACTACCAGAGCACAGACAGTATGCCTACTATCAAGTCACCAACAGTAGCCCTACTATCAGAGCACCAACAGTAAGTTTACTACCAGAGCGCCAACAGTAGGCATACTGCCAGACCACCAACAGTAGGTCTGCTACAAGACGACCAACAGTAGGCCTACTCTCAGAGCACCAACAGTAGGTCAACTGTTAGAGCACCATCAGTAGGTCTACTACCAGGGCACCAATAACAGGCCTACTATCAGAGCACCAAATTATCAGAGCACAAACAGTTGGCCTACTATTGGAGCACCAACAGTAGGCCTACTACCACAGAAAAAACAGTAGGCCTACTATGAGAGCACTAACAGTAGGCCTACTACCAGAGCACCTACAGTAGGCCTACTACCAGAGCATCAACAGTAGGTCTACTACACGACGATCAACAGTAGGCCTTCAACCCGAGCACCAACAGTAGGCCTACGACCAGTGCACTACAGTAGGCCTACTACCGGAGCCCCAAAAGTATAAACCTACTATCAGACCATCAAGAGTACTAGTAGGCCTACTATCAGAGCATCAAATATAGGCATACTAACAGAGCACCAACAGTAGGCCTAATATCTGAGCACCAACAGTAGGCATACATTCAGAGCACCAACAGTTGGCCTACTATCAAGTCACCAACAGTAGTCCTACGACATGAGCACCAGCAGTAGGTCTACTACCAGAGTACCAACAGTAGGCCAACTTTCAGAGCACCAACAGTATGGGCCTACTATCAGACCACTAACAGAACTATTAGGCCTACTATTAGAGCACAAACAGTAGGCCTACTATCAGAGCACCAACAGTAGGCCTATTACCAGAGCACCAACAGTAGCCCTACTACCTTAGTGCCATATGTAGGCATACAATCAGAGCACCAACAGTACTAGTAGGCCTACTATCAGAGCACAAACAGTAGGTCTAGTACAAGAGCACCAACAGTAGGCCTACTAAGAGCACCAACAGTAGGCTCATTACCAGAGCACCATCAGTAGGCCTACTACCAGAGCACCTACTGTAGGCCTACTTTCAGAGGACCAACAGTAGCCCTACCATCAGAGCACCAACAGTAGGCCTACTGCCAGAGTACCAACAGTAGGCCTACTACCAGAGCACCAACAGTAGGCCTACTATCAGAGCACCAATGGTATAGGCCTACTATCAGACCACCAACAGTACTAGTAGGCCTTCTACCAGAGCATCAAGAGTAGATCTACTCTCAGAGCACCTACAGTGGGCCTACTACCAGAGCACCATCATTAGGCTTACTTTCAAGTCACCAACAGTAGGTCTACTATCAGAGCCCCAACAGTGGCCCTTCTATCAGAGCACCAACAGTAGGTCTACTATCAGAGCACCAACAGTAGGCCTACTACCAGAGCACCAACTGTAGGCCTACTATCAGAGGACCAACAGCAGCCCTACTATCAGAGCACCAATAGTAAGCCTACTACCAGAATTCCAACAATAGGCCTACTACCAGAGCACTAGCAGTAGGCCTACTACCAGAGCAACAACAGTAGGCCTACTATCAAAGCACCAACAGTAGGTCTACTACCTGAGTTTTACCAAAACAGGGCGGATGTTATCAATACTGGGTGGATAGGAGATAGTGGTATATGCATATAAACTGTCTCCTACTATCATACCAACAGTATAGGCCTGCTATCAGACCACCAACAGAAGGCCTACTATCAGAGCACCAACAGTTGGTCTACTACCAAGTCACCAACAGTAAGCCTACTACATGGGCTCCAACAGTATGTCTACTACCAGAGCTCCAACGGTAGGCCTACTATCAGAGCACCAACAGTATAGGCCTACTATCAGACCACCAACAGTACTAGTAGGCCTATTATCACAGCACCAACAGTAGGCCTACTATCAGAGCAGCAGCAGTAGGTCTACTACCAGAGCACCAACAGTAGGCCTACATTCGGAGCATCACCAGTAAGCCTACTACCAGAGCACCAACAGTAGGCCTACAATTGAAGCACCAACAGTATAGGCTAACTATCATAGCACCAACGGTAGACGTACTATCAGAGCACCAAAAGTTGGCCTACTACCAGAGCACCAACAGTAAGCCTACTATCAGAGCACCAACAGTTGGCCTACTATGAAGTCACCAACAGTATGCCTACTACCAGAGCAACAACAGTAGGCCTACTATCAGAGCACCAACAGTAGGCCCACTACCAGAGCACCAACAGTAAATCTACTACAAGTGGATCAACAGTAGGCCTACTATCAGAGCAACAACAGTATAGGCCTACTATCAGACCACCAACAGTACTAGTAGGCCTACTATGACAGCACTAACAGTAGGCCTACTATCGGAGCATCAACAGTAACCCTACTACCAGAGCACCAACAGTAGGCCTACAATTGAAGCACCAACAGTATAGGCTAACTATCATAGCACCAACGGTAGACGTACTATCAGAGCACCAAAAGTAGGCCTCCTACCAGAGCACCAACAGTAAGCCTACTATCAGAGCACCAACAGTTGGCCTACTATGAAGTCACCAACAGTATGCCTACTACCAGAGCAACAACAGTAGTCCTACTACCAGAGCACCAACAGTGCACCTACTATCAGAGCACCAACAGTAGGCCCACTACCAGAGCACCAACAGTAAATCTACTACAAGTGGATCAACAGTAGGCCTACTATTAGAGCAACAACAGTAGGCCTACTGTTAGTGCACCAACAGTAGGTCTACTACCAGAGCAGGCCTACTACCAGAAGGCCTATTATCAGAGCACCAAAATGTGGACCTGCTACCAGAGCAACAACACTACTAGTAGGCCTTCTATTAGGACACCGAAAGTAGGCCTACTGTTGGTCCACTTCCAGTAGGCCTACTATCAGAGTGCGAACAGTACATGTACTATCAGAGCACCAAGAGTAGGCTCATTACCAGAGCACCAACAGTAGCTCTACTACCAGACGACCAATGGTTGGTCTACAAACAGAGCACCAACAGTAGGCGTACAATCAGAGCACCATGTAACTGTAGGCCTACTATCAGAACTCTAACAGTAGGCCTACTATCAGAGCACCAACAGTGGGCCTACTACCAGAGTACCATCAGTAGGCCTACTTTCAAATCACCAACAGTAGGTCTACAATCGGAGCACCAACTGTAGCTCTACATGCAGAGCACCAACAGTAGGTCTACTATCAGAGCACCAATAGTAGGCTTACTATCAGAGCACCATGTAACTGTAGGCCTACTATCAGAACTCTAACAGTAGGCCTACTATCAGAGCACAACAGTGGGCCCACTACCAGAGCACTATCAGTAGGCCTACTTTCAAATCACCAACAGTAGGTCTACTATCTGAGCTCCAACTGTAGCCCTACATGCAGAGCACCAACAGTTGGTCTACTATCAGAGCACCAACAGTAGGCCTACTACCAGAGCACCAACTGTAGGCCTACTATCAGAGGACCAACAGTAGCCCTACTATCAGAGCACCGGCAGTAGGCCTACTCCCAGAGCACCAACAGAAATCCTACTACCAGAGCGCTAACAGTAGGCCTACTACCTGAGCACTAAACGTAGGCCTACTATCAAAGCACCAACAGTAGTCCTACTACCAGGGCACCAACAGTTCTAGTTAGCCTACTATCAGAGCACCATCAGTAGGCCTACTACCAGAGCACCAACAGTAGGTCTACTATCTGAGCACCAACAGTATAGCAACTATCAGAGCACCAACAGTAGCCCTACTACCAGAGTTCCAAATGTAGGCGTACTATCAGAGCACTAATAATACTAGTAGGGCTACTATCACAGCACCAACAGTAGGTCTATTACCAGAGCACCAACCGTAGGCCTACTATCAGAGCACCAACAGTAGGCCTACAATCAGAAAACCATTTAACTGTAGGCCTACTTTCAGGACTCTAACAGTAGGCCTACTATCAGACCGCAAACAGTTGGCCTACTACCAGATCACCAACAGTAGGCCTATACAATCACAGCACCAACAGTCGACCTACAATCAGAGCACCAAACAAAAGTATGCCTACTATCAGAACTCCAACTGTAGGCCAACGATCAGAGCTCCATCAGCAGTCCTACAATCAGACTACCAACAGTAGGCTTACAACCAGAGCACCATCAGTAGGCCTACTACCAGAGCACCAACAGTAGCTCTACTACCACAGGACCATCGGTAGGCCAGTTTCTACCTGGGCACCAACATGGTCCTATACAATCAGAGCACCAACAGTAGGCTTACTATCAGAGCACCAGGCAACAGTAGGCCTACTATCAGAACTCCAACAGTAAGCCTTCTATCAGAACTCCATTAGTAGGCCTACTATCAGAGCACCAACAATGGGCTTACAACAAGAGCACCAATAGTGGGCCTACCATCAAGTCACCAACAGTATGTCTACTATCAGAGCAACAACAGTAACCCTACTATCAGAGCATCAACAGTAGGTCTACTATCAGAGCAACAATATTAGGCCTACTACCAGAGCACCAACAGTTGGCCTATACTTTCCGACCACCAACAGTAGGCCTACTATCAGAGCACCATGTAACTGTAGGCCTACTATCAGAACTCTAACAGTAGGCATACTATCAGAGCACGAACAGTGGGCCTACTACCACCATCAGCAGCCCAATTGTCAAATCACCAGCAGTAGGTCTACTATCTGAGCACCAACTGTAGCCCGACTACCAGAGCACCAACAGTAGGCCTACTATCAGAGCGCCAACAGTAGGTCTAATACCAGAGCACCAACAGTAGCCCTAATATCTGAGCACCAATAGTAGGCGTACTCCCAGAGCACCAACAGAAGGCCTACTACAAGAGCACCAATTGTACGCCTACTATCTGAGGACCAACAGTAACCCTACTATTACTGCACCAACAGTAGGCCTACTCACAGGGCACCAACAGAAGGCCTACTACCAGAGTACTAACAGTAGGCCTACTACTAGAGCACAATAGGTAGGCCTACTATCAAAGCACAAATAGTAGGCCTACTACCAGAGCACCGAATGTAAGCCTACTATCAGAGCACCAACAGTTCTAGTACGCCTACTATCAGAGCGCCAACAGTAGGTCTACTACCAGAGGACCAACAGTAGGCCTACTGTCAGAGCACCAACAGTAGGCCCATTACCAGAGAACCAACAGTAGCTCTATTACTAGAGGACCAACGGTAGGCCTACTACCAGAGCACCAACAATAGGCCTATGCTATCATAGCACCAACAGCAGGCCTACTATCAGAGCACAATGCAACAGTAGGCCTACTATCAGAACTCCAACAGTAGGCCAACTATCATAGCTCCATCAGTAGCCCAACTATCACAGCACCAACAGTAGGCCTACTATCAGAGCACCAACAGTGGGCCTACTACCAGAGCACCATCATTAGGCCTACTATCAGAGGACCAACAGTAGCCCTACCATCACAGCACCGAAATTAGGCCTACTCCCAGAGAACCTACAATAGGCCTACTACCAGAGCAAAAACAGTAGGCCTGCTACTAAAGCACTAAATGTAGGCTTACAATCAAAGCACCAAAAGTAGGCCTACTACCATACCACCAATTGTTAGCCTACTACCATAGCACCGAATGTTAGCCTACTATCAGAGCAGTTCTAGTATGCCTTCTATCAAAGCGCCAACAGTAGGTCTACTACCAAAGCACCATCAGTAGCCCTAATATATAACCGCCAACGTTAGACCTACTCCCAGAGCACCAACAGAAGGCCTACTACATGAGCACCAACTGTACACCTACTATCAGAGGACCAACAGTAATGTTGCGTACATATTCGAATACACATATGAATTCATTATGTAATGCTATGTCATGTGATGTAAATTAGTGATGATTATTAAATTATATTTTCTGGTCGCATGAAAGCTCGTCTATTCATCATGAGTCAACAGGAGTCTAATCAAGCGGCTACAGAGTCTAGTCAGGCGGCTACAGTAAGCACCGTCGGCGTCAAGCTACCGCCTTTTTGGCCAAACGACCCTCGCTTGTGGTTTGCCCAAGTAGAGGCACAATTTCACACCAGAATTATCACGGCTCAAAAGACCAGGTTTGACTACGTAATAGCTTCACTTTCCCCAGAAATTGCTACAGAAGTACGTGATTTAATTCTGCAGCCGCCAACTAACAACCCCTACAATACGCTCCGACAACAACTCATTCGCAGAACTTCCACCTCTGAACAAAGTCGTCTACAGCAACTCTTAGCGGGGCTGGAATTGGGCGATTCGAGGCCGACCCGTTTGTTACGTCGGATGCAGGCTTTACTTAGCGGTGACACTTCCGCCACGGACAGCGCTTTATTTAGGGAGCTATTTTTACAACGCCTTCCATCGAATGTGCGGATGGTTGTAGCTTCGTCTACAGATTCTGATGTCCAGCAGTTAGCAGAGCTAGCTGACAGGATCATGGATGCATCCACTTCCAACTCCTCAATCACCACGGTTGCAGATTCCCAGAATTCAAGCCTGCAAGCGGAGATCAACTCTCTTCGGGCAGATGTTAGTGACTTAAAGAAGTTGCTGGAGGACCTTTCTGTCTCACAACATGGTAGTCGTGGTGCAAGAAAGCCAGATTCTGCTTCACAGCCACAAACAAATCTGTGTTGGTATCACTTCCGTTTTGGTGATGCAGCCAAGAAGTGCAAAGCTCCATGCTCTAAGGCGGGAAACTTCAAAGCCGGTCACTGATGGCGACTTCAGGGGCTGGCGTGAAGCATTATTTTAGTCGCCTCTTCTATATAACTGATCGTGGTACAAATCGTCAATTTTTAGTGGATACTGGTGCAGGAATTAGTGTAATACCACCCTCTACAACTGATCGATCAAACCCACAAGACATGGTCTTACAAGCTGCTAACAATACTTCAATTCCCACCTTTGGGAGACGCTCAATAACTCTAGACCTTGGACTTCAAAGGCAGTTTCTGTAGTGTATTAGACAAACTGATATTCACTTAGGATAGAGAACACAGGTACAACTAGTAACAATCTAGTCCATCTCTAGAATAATTCAAAAACTACGCATGCGCGAACAATATAACATTATTAATATTATTATACTACACTCTTCCCCATCTACTATGAATAAGTCATTTCCATCCATAACGGTCCGGAGGTCTATGCACTCGCTGAGGATAACGTCTAGGTCCTTGGTCTTTAACCTCAGGTATTTCAGCTCTTGTGATATCCCAATTGTCTGCTGCAACTTCATTCTCTCTCTCTCCCTCATCTATTGTTGCATCAACCACTGGTATATCCTTTGTCCTTCCTACCTCTGATGATGCACTGGAATCACCTGTTGGAAGAGATGTAACTGTTTCATGCCAGTATGGACTATCACTGCAACCACGCATTTGATCCACATGCCGTCTCCATGAAATTGTAGGAGAAATTTGTACAACATATGACACAGGTCCACTCTTCTGTTTCACTATTGCTGGTACCCATTTTGGTCCTTCCCTGTAGTTTCGCACCATTACCCGTTGCCCAACCATAAACTGTCTCAATGTGGCTGCTCCATCATGATTATTTTTCTGAAGAAACTGTTTCTTAGCCACAACAGATTCCAAGTCAGGTCTTAAAAGATCCAATGCTACATGTAAATGTCTTCCCATAAATAATTCACAAGGAGCAACGCCCGTGGTAGCATGTGGTGTCACTCGATAAGACAATAGAAAATGCATCAACTGGTCATGAAGGGACTTGCCCTTATTTTTATGCATGGCTTCCTTAAATGTTCTAACAAATCTCTCTGCTGCACCATTTGATGAAGGGTGGTAAGGGGCTGTTAGAATGTGTCGTACTCCATTTGTTCGTAGAAACTCTTTAAATTCTTGCGATGTAAATTGCGGACCGTTATCCGACACTAATTGCTGTGGTATTCCATACGATGCAAACAACTTGGTCAACTCGACCACAGTGGCCAAAGAGGTTGTGGTAGACATTGGAATAACCTCAGGCCATTTTGAGTGAGCATCCACAACAATAAAAAATGTTTTCCCTTGGAATGGCCCAGCAAAATCTACATGGATACGTTCCCACGGTTTGGATGGCCACACCCAAGGATGAAGAGGTGCCTTAGGTGGAGCACTTTTAGCCACCTGACATTGTGGACAAGACTTCACTAAGTCTTCAATGTTCGAGTCCAAACCTGGCCACCACACATAGCTTCTAGCCAAATTCTTCATGCGAACAATGCCTGGGTGTCCGTCATGTAGCTCCTTCAAAACTTGCTCCTGCAATGTATAAGGCACAACAACTCTTACTCCCCACAGCAAACAGCCACACTCCACTGTCAGCTCACTATGTCGAGCCCAATAAGACTGTACTGTCATCGATTCCTCTGTGTGAACTACTGGCCATCCTTTCAAGGTAAAGTGCAACACTCTTGATAATTCAGGATCTGATCTTGTAGCTGCAGCAAGTTGTTTTGCAGTAACAGGCAATAGATTAAGCTGACATACTGTATAATCTGTGTTTTGCACTTCAAATGCAGATGGCTTCACCTGACTCAATGGAAGACGAGACAATCCAGATCATCTGGCTTTGGTAGTGGATATTTATCTACGTCCAATACTGCATTCACTGTGACCTTAAAATCCCCACAGATACAAAGCCTTCCGTCTTTCTTAGGAACCACAACAATCCATCAACATTGTTGTGATTCACTCCTGGCTTGTACACAATGGTATAACTGTAAGCAGAAAGTAACAAAGCCCAACGTTGCAATCTTGCTGCTGCTATAGGAGGTACCCCTGTCTTTGACCCAAAAATCATTGTCAATGGCTTATGATCAGTAACCAACTGAAAATTTCTTCCATACAAAAATTGGTGGAATTTCTTAACTCCGAATACCAATGACAAAGCCTCTTTTTCCAACTGCGCGTAATTCTTTTCTGCAACTGACAAGGACCGTGACGCATATGCAATGGGTCTTTCTGAACCATCTTTCAAAATATGTGAAAGAACTGCGCCTACACCATATGCAGAAGCATCACCAGCCAGACGAAGAGGTAGACTTGGGTCATAATGGCACAACACCGGAGCTGTTGCCAGTTGATCCTTTACTCGCTGGAAAGCGACTTCACAGCTAGAACTCCATTCCCATCTTGCATTCTTCTTTAATAGGGCATTCAATGGTTGCAAGGTCTCTGCCAATTTATGCATGAATTTTCCATAATAATGGACCAGCCCAAGGAATGAACGCAATTCTGCACTGTTATTAGGAGCTCTGGCTTTTAGTACTGCCTCTACTTTGGAATCAGCTGTGCGTAATCCCTCTTTACTCACCACATGTCCCAGATACTCTACTGATTCCGCCCAAAACACACACTTTTCCTTACACAAATGAACACCAGCTTCCCTCAATCTCTTCAGCACTTCCTCCAAGTTTGTCAGGTGCTCCTTGTCTGAACTACCAGAAATAAGAATGTCATCCAAATAGCATACCACATGTGAAATGCCTTGAAGTATCTCATCCATGATCTTTTGAAAAATTGCTGGTGCTGATGCAACACCAAATGGCAACCTTGTAAATTGATAGAGACCCTGATGAGTGTTCACAGTAACAAATTCCTGAGATCCTTCCTCCAACGCTAGTTGTTGGTACGCTTGTCTAAGGTCCAATTTAGTAAATCTCAAGCCCCCCTCTAAAGCTGCAAACAGATCATCTGGCTTTGGTAGTGGATATTTATCTACGTCCAATACTGCATTCACTGTGACCTTAAAATCCCCACAGATACGAAGCCTTCCGTCTTTCTTAGGAACCACAACAATATTGATGGATTGTTGCATCAACCACTAAAATGGGTACCAGCAATAGTGAAACAGAAGAGTGGACCTGTGTCATATGTTGTACAAATTTCTCCTACAATTTCATGGAGACGGCATGTGGATCAAATGCGTGGTTGCAGTGATAGTCCATACTGGCATGAAACAGTTACATCTCTTCCAAGTTTCGACATTTTATCCCAATCTCGTCGCCAAAATGTAGTGTATTAGACAAACTGATATTCACTTAGGATAGAGAACACAGGTACAACTAGTAACAATCTAGTCCATCTCTAGAATAATTCAAAAACTACGCATGCGCGAACAATATAACATTATTAATATTATTATACTACAGTTTCCATGGATTTTTGTTATTGCAGATGTTAAGTTACCCATTCTAGGAATTGATTTTTTGCGGCACTATGACCTAGTTGTGGACGTGAAGCAGCAGCGATTGTTGGACTCAGTGACCCGATCTCAAGTTCAAGGAATTGTCTCTCATAGGCCATCGATTCATCTAACCTTGTTACCGCTTACATGTAGTAATCCATTTGAAGCCATTCTCAAGGACTTTCCATCAGTGATACAACCTTTCAGCGAGCACCTCCCAGTCCGGCATGATGTTACCCATCACATTGACACTACAGGCCCGCCAGTGTATGCTCGCCCACGACGACTGGCACCGGAGCATCTCAAACTGGCACGTAAAGAATTTGATCACATGCTTCAACTAGGCATTGTCCGACCATCCTCTAGTAGCTGGGCATCCCCACTGCACATTGTACCAAAGAAATCTACTGGTGACTGGCGCCCTTGTGGCGACTATCGTGCTCTTAACAAGTCTACCATCCCTGATCGTTACCCCATTCCCCACATCCAAGATTTTGCAACTACTCTACATGGTGCCACAATATTCCCCAAACTTGACCTTGTCAAGGCATACCATCAAATTCCAATTGAACTCGCTGACATCCCAAAGACAGCTGTTGTCACTCCATTTGGTCTGTTCGAATTTGTGCGCATGCCTTTTGGCCTTCGCAATGCGGCCCAGACCTTTCAACGATTTATTGACGAGGTGCTTCGCGGTCTTCAGTTTAGTTATGCTTATGTGGATGATGTTTTGATAGCTAGCGCCACCCCAGAGGAGCACAAACAGCATCTTCGTTTGGTCTTGGAACGCTTTCAGAAGAATGGAATCGTTGTCAACCCTTCTAAGTGCAAACTTGGTGTTGCTACACTAGAGTTTCTAGGGCACAAGGTCTCAGAGCATGGCATTGAACCACTGGAAGAGCGTGTTCAGGCTCTGCAACAATTTCCACTGCCTGATACCCAGCGCAAGCTGCGGGAATTTTTGGGGCTGATCAACTTTTACCATCGTTTTGTACCGAACTGTGCCGGCATTTTGCAACCACTCAATGCAATGCTCTCTCACTCTTTGGCGAATGACAGAGTGCTATCATGGACACAGCTAACCACAGACGCTTTCAAACAGGCTAAGGAGATGTTAGCACGAGCAACGATGCTATTTCATCCCAAGCCAGATGCTCTCACATCCGTTATGACGGATGCATCAAACAAGGTCGTTGGAGCAGTTCTGCAGCAGAAACTTGGGGCAGATTGTTACCCCATATCCTATTTTTCAAGGAAGCTGAATGTAGCAGAAACCAAGTACAGTGCATTTGATCGAGAGTTGCTAGCGGTTTACCTTGCCATCAAACACTTCCGTCATTTTGTTGAAGGCCGGCCGTTTCATGTGTTAACTGACCACAAACCTCTGACATATGCTCTATCCTCCAATTCCACTGAGTACACACCCAGACAGATCCGCCATCTGGACTACATCTCACAATTTACTACTGACCTCCGATATGTGAAAGGTGGTGACAATGCTGTTGCTGACGCTCTGTCTCGTATAGATGTGCACGCCTTACAGCACCAAACAGGAACCATTGACTATGTGGAGATGGCATCTGCACAGAGTACAGACCCTGAGATTCAGAGACTCCAAAACGGTTCGACAACGACCTCTCTGGTTCTGAAAGCAATTCCACTGGAAGGTTCTAATTTAACCCTCCTTTGTGACACTTCTACTGGTGTTTCACGGCCAGTGGTTCCTGGAACCTGCCGTCGGTCAGTGTTCCACGCATTACATTCCATGGCACATCCCGGGGTGCGGGCAACTCAACACCTGATATCCACGCGTTTTGTATGGCCTGGCATGAACACTGATGTCCGAGAATGGTCTCGAACCTGCCTACAGTGTCAAAGATCCAAAATCCATCGCCATACTGTTACCCCACTTGCAACGTTTGCTACTCCAGACTCTCGGTTTGATATTATCCATCTGGATCTGGTAGGACCTTTACCACCTTCAAAGGGTTTTTCATATCTTCTCACCATCATTGACCAGTTCACTAGATGGCCTGAAGCTATTCCAATTCCGGATATGACTGCTACCACTGTCGCTCAAGCATTTATCACCGGGTGGGTTTCACGTTTTGGAATTCCTTCCTCTATCACCACAGATCGTGGAAGGCAATTTGAATCTAATCTTTGGGCCGAACTTATGCATTCATTGGGTACTGTTCGACTTAGAACAACAGCTTATCACCCCATAGCCAACGGGTTAGTGGAACGCTTTCATCGGCAGCTAAAGGCTGCCCTCAGAGCCTGTCCAGATCCAGTCCAATGGGTTGACGCCTTACCACTTATTCTGCTGGGCATCAGAACCACTCTGAAAACAGGATCTTGGATGCAGTGTTGCAGAATTGGTATATGGTACAACTCTCCGTATCCCAGGAGAGTTTTTCACATCTACAGCGTCCACAGGTGTTGATGCAGCATCTTATGTAGAACAGTTGAAGGCAACAATGCGCCACCTGCAGGCTACCCCACCTCGAGTAAGCGACAGACCCAAGGTGTATATCTCTAAGGACCTCACTTCCAGTTCTCACGTTTTTGTCCGGCATGATGCTGTGCGAAAACCACTGCAACAGCCTTATGACGGTCCCTTCAAGGTCCTTCTACGGTCAGACAAATACTTCACTCTTGACATCAACGGCCGCAAGGACACAGTTTCGGTAGATCGGCTGAAACCAGCATATTTGGAGGAGCCACTCAGCGACACCACAGAGTCCTCTTCAACCCACTCAGCTGCAGTTCTTCCAGCTACACCTACTACTCGTTATGGACACCATATTAAGCCTCCGGATTGTCTTCAGTTAGGCGATCCTCACTAAGGGGGGGAGGTACTGTTGCGTACATATTCGAATACAAATATGAACTCATTATGTAATGCTATGTCATGTGATGTAATTTAGTGATGATTATTAAATTATATTTTCTGGTCGCATGAAAAGCTCGTCACAGTAACACTACTATAACAGCACCAACAGTAGGCCTACTCACTAAGCACCAACAGAAGGCCTACTACCAGAGTACTAACAGTAGGCCTACTACTAGAGCACTAAAAGTAGGCCTACTATCAAAGCACCAATAGTAGGCCTACTACCAGAGCACCGAATGTAGGCCTACTATCAGAGCACCAACAGTTCTAATAGGCCTACTATCAGAGCGCCAACAATTGGTCTACTACCAGAGCACCAACCGTAGGCCTACTATCAAAGCACCAACAGTAGGGTCATTACCAGAGCATCAACTGTGAAACTACTACCAGAGTACCTACAGAAGGCCTACTACTAGAGCACCAACAGTAGGCCTATATACTATCAGAGCACCAACAGTAGGCCTACATTCAGAGCACCATGTAACTGTAGGTCTACTATCAGAACTCTAACAGTAGGCCTACTATCAGAGCACAAACAGTGGGCCTACTACCAGAGCACCATCTGTAAGCCTACATTCAAATCACCAACAGTAGGTCTACTATCTGAGCACCAACTGTAGCCCTACATGCAGAGCACCAACAGTAGGTCTACTATCAGAGCACCAACAGTAGGCCTACTAATAACAAGAGCACCAACTGTAGGCCTACTATCAGAGGACCAACAGTAGCCCTACTATCAGAGCACCAACAGTAGGCCTACTCCCAGAGCACTAATAGAAGGCCTACGACCAGAGCACTAACAGTAGGCCTACTACCAGAGCACTAAAAGTAGGCCTACTACCAGAGCACCAGCAGTTCTAGTAGGCCTACTATCAGAGCGCCAACAGAAGGTCTACTACCAGAGCACCAACAGTAGCTCTATTACCAGAGGACCAACGGTAGGCCTACTACCAGGGCACCAACAGTAGGCCTATACAATCAGAGCACCAACAGTAGGCCTACTATCAGAGCACCATGCAACAGTAGGTCTACCATCAGAGTACCAACAGTAGGTCTATTATCTGAGCACCAACAGTATAACTACTATCAGAGCACCAAAAGTAGGCCTACTACCAGAGCACCAAACGTAGGCCTATTATCAGAGGACCAATAGTAGCTTTACCATCAGAGCACCAACAGTACGCCTACTCTGAGAGCACCAACAGAAGGCCTACTACCAATGCACTAACAGTAGGCCTACTAGAAGAGCACTAAAAGGAGGCCTACTATCAAAGCACCAATAGTAGGCCTACTACCAGTGCACCGAATGTAGGCCGACTGTCAGTTCTAGTAGGCCTACTATCAGAGCGCCAACAGTAGGTCTACTACCAGAGCACCAACAGTGGGCCTACCATCAAATCACCTACAGTATGTCTACTATCAGAGCAACCACAGTAGCCCTACTATCAGAGCACCAACAGTAGGCCTACTACCAGAGCACCAACAGTAGGACAACTATCAAAGCACCATCAGTATCCCTACTATCAGAGCACCAACAGTAGGCCTACTCCCATAGCACCAACAGTAGGCCTACTACCAGAGCACCAACAGTAGGCCTACTACCAGAGGACCAACACTAGCCCTACTATCAGAGCACCAACAGTAGGCCTACTCCCATAGCACCAACAGTAGGCCTACTACCAGAGCACCAACAATAGGTCTGCTATCTGAGCACCAACATTATAACTACTACCAGAGTACCAACAGAAGGCCTACTACATGAGCACCACCTGTACGCCTACTGTCAAAGCACCTACAGTAGGCCTACTATCAGAGCACCAACAGTAGGCCTACTACCAGACCACCAACAGAAGGCCAGTTGGCCTACTTTCCTAGCACCAACAGTAGGCCTACTACCAGAGTACCAACACTAGGTCTACTACCTGCGCACCAACAGTAGGCCTACTATCAGAGCACCAACAGTAGGTCTGCATTATCTGTACAATGCCTTGAGAAATATTATTATTATTATTATTTATTACTACCAGAGCACCAACAGTAGGCCTACTATCAGAGCACCAACAGTAGGCTCATGACCAGAGCACCAACAGTAGACCTATACTATCAGAGCATCAACAGTAGGCCTACTATCAGAGCACCATGCAACAGTAGGCCTACTATCAGAGCACCATGCAACAGTAGGCCTGCTATCAGAACTCCAACAGTAGGCCTACCATCAGAGCACCCACAGTGGGCCTACTACCAGAACTCCAACAGTTGGCCTACTATCAGAGCACCAACAGTGGGCCTAGAACCAGATCACCTTTAATAGGCTTACTATCAAGTCAACAACAGTAGTTCTACTATCAAAGCACTGTAACGGGCAACCTAGTGTAACTATGCGATGACTGACACGCTCGCTCAAGACTCAGAGGAACACGACGCTATTTCATTCAAAGGTCATCCCACATTACTATGCATGCACATATATACGCATACACAGAAGAGGCTTGCTGACCCTTAAGTCAGGCCGCCGTAACAATAGGAGCTGCACGGCCCGCGTACAAAGAACAATACAATGAGTCCTTAGTCCATCACATCTCCTCAGCCTTCTTCTCGACAAAATCTATTTTTTCGTAGACCTGGACAGGGAATCGGCATTTCCGTTTTCTTTTCCAGGCCGGTTTTGCACTTGAAATTGGAAAGGCTGTAGGGCTAGACTCCATCTTGAGAGCTTGGCATTATTCTCACATAGCTTGTCAAGCCACTCGAGTGCTCGATGATCAGTTTGGATCACAAAAGGTCTGCCTAGGAGGTATACCCTGAATGCCTGAGTGGCCAGCTTTATGGCCAAGCATTCCTTTTCAATTGTCGAGTATCTCTGCTCTCTTGAAAGGAGCTTCTTACTGTAATAGGCAACTGGGTGGTCTGACCCTGTGTCGTCTATTTGGCTCAAAACCGCACCAACACCAAAATCAGATGCATCTGTTTGCAAGACAAACTCATTCCCCAGGTATGAGCTCCGTAACACTGGATTGGCACACAGTAAGGCTTTTAACCTCTGGAACGCTTCTTCACACTCCTGGGTCCACACAACTTTGTTAGGGGCACATTTTCTGAATAGGTTAGTGAGAGGTGTAGCAAGACTGGCATAGTTGGGAATAAACTTTCAATAGTAGCCTGTTAGGCCAAGAAAACACTGCACTTGAATCTTGGTGCTTGGGGTAGGAAAGGATTCCACACCATGAAGTTTACTCCTCTCTGGTTGAATCACTCCATTACCCACCACATACCCCAAGTAAACGCACTGGTCCATGCCAAATTGGCATTTTTTGGGTTTGGCCGTGAGACCTGCTTCCCTTAGACGTTGTAACACCGCTCTTACATGCCATGCCGTAAATGGTCATCCCATGAGTCACTGTGGATTGCCAGGTTGTCTATGTACGCCACTGAGAAAACTTGTAGACCTTGCAGTACTGTGTCCATCAAGCGTTGGAATGTTGCAGGAGCACCTTTCAGGCCAAAGGGCATCACCCAAAATTGATACAAGCCAAAGGGCGTAGTGAATGCCATCAAGTGTCTGGCTCCATCCACCATTGGCACCTGCCAGTAACCTCGAGAGAGATCCAATGTTGTGATAAACTTGGCTTTGCCCAGTCCATCAATGAGATCCTCAATTCTGGGCATGGGGTATGCATCCGACAAAGAAGCAGCATTCAGCCTCCTGTAATCCATACACATACGCAAGGTACTGTCCTTTTTGTTCACAAGGACGATGGGAGCAGACCATTCACTCCTGGATGGTTCGATGATACCTGCTGCCAGCATCTCATCGATTTCCTTCCTCACCAATTCACGGTAGGCGTGTGGAAGTCTGTAAGGAGCGAGCCTGATGGGTTTGGAATCTGCAGGCCTGACATTGTGTTCTGCCATGGTTGTGCGTCCTGGTGCACTGTTCATGACATCTTGGAACTCATGTAGCAGTCCCTGTAGTTGCTCCAATTGTGCCACTGTTAACTGTTTGCCCATTCTCAATTCACCGACCTTCCCTCCTCTCTATTCAGGGATATCTTCCTCTTCAGCCTCTTCCTCCATACCCCCTTCTGCTGCGAAATATGCTCTGTCCTTTGCTGTGTTCCACCGCTTCAACATGTTTATGTGAAACGTGTGCTCCCTCTTCCGTGTGCCATGCATGTCCACTACGTTGTTCACAGCCCCAATCTTCTGCAGTATAGGGTAAGGACCCTTCCATTGAGCTGTTAGAGCACCAGCTGAGGTTGGGAGTAGCACCAAAAGCAGGTCGCCGATTTGAAATTCCTGCTGTCGCGCATTTCCATCGTACCACATTTTCTGTTGTTTCTGAGCTCTCTGGAGATTCTTGGTAGCTAGGCTTGACATCTTTGCTAGCTTGTCTTGCACCCCCAGTACATTGAGACCACATTTTCCTTCACCTGCTTCGTCTCCTTCCAACTCTCCTTGACAATGTCAAGTGGTCCCCTGACTTGCTCTACCATATAACAGCTCAAATGGCGCAAATCCTGTTGAAGCTTGTGGAACCTCTCGGTAGACAAACAACAAAAATGGAAGCCACTTATCCCAGTTTTTTATGTCATTTGCTGCTATCTTCCTCAACATAGCTTTGAGAGTTTTGTTGAATCTTTCCACAAGTCCATCAGTTTGTGGATGGTAGGGGCTACGGGTGTACATGTAGAAGTCTATAAATCTCAGACAGTAGCTGGGACGTGAAGTTGCTGCCTTGGTCTGTGAGGATTTCTTCTGGTATCCCCACCCTCGCAAAGATTTGCACCAGTTCCTCAGCAATGTACTCTGCGTCTATGGCTTTCACTGCCACCGCTTCTGGATATCTCGTGGCGTAGTCACACAGCACTAGGATGTACCTCTTCCCCGACATCGTCCTTGGCAACGGTCAAACTATGTCCATAGCCACCCTTCAGAATGGTTCCGTGACGATAGGAAGTCGGATGAGTGGGGCCCTAGCCACCCTATCCTTTGAGGACTTCTGACATGTTCGGCAACACCTACAAAATTCTTCCACGTCTTTGTACAGAGTCGGCCAGTAGAACCTTTGAGTGATCCGTTTGGCAGTTTTGTGCTTTCCCAAATGTCCTGCCATCGGCACCTCGTGTGCCAACTGTAACACAGCCTTCCGGCACTGAGTGCGTAGGACAAGTTGATCCACTGCATACTCTGGTCCACGATCCCTGGGGATCCACCTCCTACATAACAGACCTTCCAAGTAGTAGTGTGTCTTGCTGCTGTCTGTTCCTGTGGTTTTCAAGTTCTTCAGAGAAGGATTAGAACCAAGCAGCTGCTTCAATTCACCAGCAGACATGTCTAATGGGCTACCGCTTGGACGAGTCAGATTTTGCTTCTGCAAGCTTTGACAACAGGTCTAGTTGAGCACGGAGCTCCTTGTCTCGTCCAAGTCAGGGAGTGAAAACGAGTTTCGAGTGGTGAGGCTCAACGAGAAAGACGACATCGAAGCTTGTTTAACTACCTTCGAGCGTCTGATGACTGCTTACGCAGTTGCAAAGACCAAATGGATCTTCAAGCTAGCGCCCCAACTAACCGGGAAAGCCCAACAAGCTTACGCGTTGCTGCCTACGGATCAAGCGCTAGATTATGACGTTGTGGCGATATGACATCACCGAGGAGACCTACTGTCAACGGTTCCGCGCGAGTACCAAAGGTGTCGAGTAGATGCATCGGGAGTTAGCGACTCGGCTTGGCGATCTGGCAAACAAGTGGCTGAAAGATTTTACCATGCTACTATGGTAGCACCAACAATAGGCCTACTGGTAGTAGGCCTATTGTTGGTGCTCTGGTAGTAGGCCTACTGTTGGTGCTCCGATAGTAGGCCTTATGTTTGTGCTCTGTTAATGGGCCTACTGTTGGTGATCTGATAGTAGGCCTACTGTAGGGCCATTTATAGTCGACCTACAGTTGGTGCTCTGGTAGTAGGCCTGCTGTTGGTGCTCTGGTAGTAAGCCTAAGGTTTTTGCTTTGATAGTAGGGCTACTGTTGGTGCTCTGATAGTAGGCCTGCTGTTGGTGACTTGATAGTAGGCCTACTGTCTGTGCTCTGGTAGTAGGAACACTGTTGGTGCTCAGAGAGTAGACCAACTGTTGGTGTTCTGATAGTAGGCCTACTGTTGGTGCTCCGATAGTAGGCCTACTGATGGTGCTCTGATAGTGGGCCAATATTTGATGCTCTGATAGTAGACCTACTTGTGCTGTTGGTGGTCTGATTGCAGTCCAATAGAGTTGGGGCTCCAGTAGAAGGCCTAATTGTGCTGTTGGTGGTCTGATTGCAGTCCTATAGAGTTGGGGCTCCAGTAGAAGGCCTACTCTTGGTGCTCTGGTAGTTGACCTACTTTGGTGCTCTGGTAGTAGGCCTGTATTGTTAGTGCTCTCATTGTAGGCCTACCATTAGTGCTCTGATGGTAGGCCTACTGTTGGTGCTCCGATAGTAGGGCTACTGTTGGTGCACTGATAGTAGACCTACTGTTGGTGACTTGATAGTAGGCCTGCTGTCTGTGGCCTGGTAGAAGGCCCACTGTTGGTGCTCTGATAGTAGGCCTACTATTGGTGCTCTGGTATTAGACCTACTGTTGGTGCTCTAACAGTTGGCCTACTGTTGGTGCACTGATAGTAGGCCGAATGCCGGTCCTCTTCTAGTAGACCTACTGTTGGTACTCTGATAGTAGGCCTACTGTTGGTGCTCGGGTAGTAAGCCTACTGTTGGTGCTCTGATAGTAGGCCTACTGTTGGTGCTCAGAGAGTATAGGCCTACTGCTGGTACTCTGGTCGAAGGCCTACTGATGGTCCTCTGAGAGTATAGGCCTACAGTTGGTACTCTGGTAGTAGGCCTACTGTTGATCCTCTGGCATTAGACCTACTGTTGGTGCTCTGAGAGTATAGGCCTATATTTGATGCTCACATTGTAGGGCTACTAGCACTGTTGGTGGTCTGATAGTAGGCCTATACTGTTGGGGCTCCGGTACTAGACCTACTGTTGGTGCTCTGGTAGTGGGCCAAAATTTTAGTGCTCTCATAGTAGGCCTACTGTTAGTGCTCTGATGGTAGGCCTACAGATGGTGCTCTGATAGTAGGTCTACTGTTGGTGATATGATAGTAGGCCAACACTACTGGTGCTCCGGTAGTAGGCCTATTGTGTATTGTCTGGTTATAGGCCTACTGTTAGTGCTCTGATAGTAGGCCTACAATTTGTACTCTGACAATAGGCCTACTGTTGGAGGTCTGTTAGTAGGCCTATATTGTTGGGGCTCCGATAGTAGACCTACTGTTGGTGCTCTGGTAGTAGGCCAATATTGTAAGTGCTCTCATAGTAGGCCAACTGTTAGTGCTCTGATGGTAGGCCTACTGTTGGTGGTCTACTGTTGGTGCTATGATAGTAGTCCTACACTATTGGTGCTCCGATAGTAGGCCTACTGTGTGTTCTATGGCCTACTGTTAGTGCGCCGATAGTAGGCCTAGTGTTTTTGCTCTGATAGTAGGCCTACTGATGGTGCTCTGATAGTAGGCCTACTATTGTTGGTGCTCTAACAGTTGGCCTACTGTTGGTGGTTTGATAGTAGGCCTACAGCTGGTCCTCTTGTAGTAGACCTACTGTTGGTGCTCTGGTAGTAGGCCTACTGTTGGTTCTCTGGTAGTAAGCCTACTGTTGGTGCTCTGATAGTAGGGCTACTGTTGGTGATCTGATAGTAGGCCTACTGTTGGTGGCTTGATAGTAGGTCTACTGTCTGTGCTCTGGTAGTAGGCCTACAGTTGGTGCTCTGATAGTAGACCTACTGTTGGTCCTCTGATAGTAGGCCTACACTTGGTGCTCTGGTAGTAGGCCTTCTGTTGGTGCTCTGGCAGTAGGCCTACTGTTGGTTCTCTGATAGTAGAGCTGCTGTTGATCCTCTGATAGTACGGCTACTTATGGTGCTCTGATAGTTGGCTATTGTTGGTGCTCTGGTAGTAGACCTACTGTTGGTGCTCTGTTAATAGACCTGCTGTTGGTGTTCTGACAGTAGGGCTACTGTTATTGCCTTGATAGTAGACATACTGTTGGTGACTTGTTAGTAGGCCCACTGTTGGTGCTCTGGTAGTAAGCCCGCTGTTGGTGCTCTGATAGTAGGCCTACTGTTGGTGTTCTGATAGTAGGCCTACCGTTGCATGGCGCTCGGATAGTAGGCCCACCGTTGGTCCTCTGGTAGTGGAGCTACTGTTGATGCCCTGGTAGTAGACCTACTGTTGGCGCTCTTATAGTAGGCCTACAAGAATTGTTGGTGCTCTGATAGTAGGCCAACATTTGGTGCTCTGATAGTAGGCCTACTCTTGGTGCTCTGATAGTAGGGCTACTGTTGGTCCTCTGATAGATGGGCAACAGTTGGTGCTCAGATAGTAGTACTGTTTGTGATTTGACAGTAGGCCTACTGATGGTGTTCTGGTAGTAGGAGCACTGTTGGTGCTCTGATAGTAGGCCTACTGTTGAAGTTCTGATGGTAGGGCTACTGCTGCATGGAGCTCTGATAGTAGGCCTACTGTTGGTGCTCTGATTGTATAGGCCAACTGTTGGCGCTCTGGTAGGAACCCTACTGTTGGTCCTTGATCTGGTAGTAGAACTTCTGTTGGTGCTCTGGTAATGAGCCTACTGTTGGTGCTCTGATAGTAGGCCTATTGTTGGTGCTCTGGTAGTAGACCCACTGTTGGTGCTCTGATAGAAGGGTTACTAGTATACTGTTGGTGCTCTGATAGTAGGCCTACATTTGGTACTCTAGGAGTAGGGCTACTGTTGGTGGTCTGGTAATAGGCCTATTGTTGTTGCTCTAATAGTAGGCCTTCTGTTGGTGTTCTGATAGTAAGCCTACTAGTACTGCTGGTGGTCTGATAGTAGGCTTATACTATTCGTGCTCTTATAGTAGGCCTACTGCTGGTCCTCTTGTAGTAGACCTACTGACTGTTGGTGCTCTGGTAGTAGGCCTACTCTTGGTGCTTTGGTAGTAGGCCTACTCTTGGTGCTTTGGTACTAAGCCTACTGTTGGTGCTCTGATAGTAGGGCTACTGTTGGTGCTCTGATAGTAGGCCTACTGTTGATGACTTTGATAGTAGGTCTACTGTGCTCTGGTACTGTTGGTGCTCAGATAGTAGACCTACTGTTGGTGCTCTGATTGTAGGTCTGCTGTTGGTGCTCTGATAGTAGACGTATGTTGCCGACTTGATAGTAGGCCTACAGTCTGTGCTCTGGTAGTAGGCCTACTGTTAGTGTACTGATAGTAGACCTACTGTTGGTGCTCTGATAGTAGGGCTACTGTTGATGCACTGATGGTAGACCTACTTTTGGTGACTTGATAGTAGGCCTACTGTCTGTGCTCTGGTAGTAGGCCCACTGTTGGTGCTATTATAGTAGGCCAACTGTTGGAGTTCTGATAGCAGGCCTACTGTTGCATGGTGCTCTGTAAGTAGGCCTACTGTTGGTGCTCTGAGAGTACAAGCCTACTGTTGGTAGGTGGCAGTAGGCCTACTGTTGCTAGTTGGCAGTAGGCCTACTGATGGTCCTCTGAGAGCATAGGCCTACAGTTGGTACTCTGGTAGTAGGCCTACTGTTGATCTACTGTTGGTGCTCTGAGAGTAGGCCTATATTTGATGCTCTGATAGTAGGCCTTCTAGTACTGTTGGTGGTCTGATACTAGGCCTATACTGTTGGGGCTCTGGTAGTAGGCCTAATGTTGATGCTCTGGTTATCGACCTACTGTTGGTGCACTCATTGCAGGCCTACTGTTAGTGCTCTGATGGTAGGCCTACTGTTGGTCCTCTGATAAGTAGGTCTACTTTTGGTGCTATGATGGTAGGCCTATACTGTTGGTGCTCCAATAGTATACCTACTGTTGGTACTCTGATAGTAGGTCTACTGTTGGTACTCTGATAGTAGACCTAGGTTGCCGACTAGATCGTAGGCCTACTGTCTGTGCTCTGGTAGTAGGCCTACTGTTGGTGCTCTGATGATAGGGCTACTGCTGGTGCAGTGATAATAGACCTACTCTGGTAGTAGGCCCAATGTTGGGGCTCTAATACTAGGCATACTGTTGGAGTTCTGATAGCAGGCCTACTGTTGCATGGTGCACTGATATTAGACCTACTGTTGCTGCTGTGAGAGTATAGGCCTGCTGTTGGTACTCCGGTAGTAGGCCTACTGATGGTCATCTGAGAGTATAGGCCTACAGTTGGTACTCTGGTAGTAGGCCTACTGTTGATCCTCTGGTAATGGACCTACTGTTGGTGCTCTGAGAGTAGGCCTATATTTGATGCTCTGATTGTAGGCCTACTAGTACTGTTGGTGGTCTGATAGTAGGCCTATACTGTTGGGGCTCCGGTAGTAGGCCTACTGATGGTGCTCTGGTAGTAAACCTACTGTTGTTGTTCTGGTAGTAGACCTTCTGCTGGTGCTCTGATAGTAGGCCTACTGTTGGTCCTCTTGTAGTAGACCAACAGTTCGTGCTCTGGTAGTAAGCCTACTGTTGGTGCTCTGATAGTAGACCTACTGTTGGTGACTTGATAGTAGGCCTACGGTCTGTGATCGGGTAGTAGACCAACTGTTGGTGCTCTGATAGTAGACCTACTGTTGGTGACTTGATTACTGTTGGTGACTTGATAGTAGGCCTACTGTCTGTGATCTGGTAGTAGACCAACTGTTGGTGCTCTGATAGTAGGCATACTGTTGGTGCTCTGATAGTAGGCCTACTGATGGTGCTCTGATAGTAGGCCTATATCTGATGCTTTGATAGTAGGCCTACTAGTACTGTTGGTGGTCTGATTGTAGGCCTATACAGTTAGAGCTCCAGCAGTAGGCCTATTGTTGGTGCTCTGGTAGTATACCTACAGTTGGTGCTCTGGTAATAGGCCTATATTGTTGGTGTTCTGATTTTAGGCCTTCTGTTAGTGCTCTGATGGTGGGGCTACTGTTGGTCCTCTGGGAGTATGGGCCTACAGTTGGTACTCGGGTAGTAGGCCTACTGTTGATCCTCTGGTAATAGACCTACTGTTGGTTCTCTGAGAGTAGGTCCATATTTGATGCTCTGATAGTAAGCCTACTAGTAATGTCTAGTACTGTTGGAGGCCTATACTTTTGGTGCTCCGGTAGTAGGCCTACTGTTGGTGCTCTGGTAGTAGACCTACTGTTGGTGCTCTCATTGTTGGCCTACTGTTAGTGCTCTGATGGTAGGCCAACTGTTGGTGCTCGGATAGTAGGTCTACTGTTGGTGCTATGATGGTAGGCCTATACTGTTGATGCTCCGATAAAAGACCTACTGTTTGTTCTCTGGTAGTACGCCTACTGTTGGTGCTCCGATAGTAGGCCTACTGTTGGTACTCTGATAGTAGGCCTACTGCTGGTCCTCTTGTAGAAGACCTACTGTTGGTGCTCTGGTAGTAGGCCTAATGTTGGTGCTCTGGTAGTTACCCTACTGTTGGTGCTCTGATAGTAGGGCTACTGTTGGTGTTCTGATAGTAGGCCCACTGTTGGTGACATGATAGTAGGCCTACTGTCTGTGCTCTGGTAGTTGGCCCACTGTTGGTGCTCTGATGGTAGACCTATGTTGCCGACTTGATAGTAGGCCTACTGTCTGGGCTCTGGTAGTAGGCCTACTGTTGGTGCTCTGATAGTAGACCTATCGTTGGTGCTCTGATAGTAGGGCTACTGTTGCTGCACTGATAGTAGACCTACTGTTGTTGTCTTGATAGTAGGCCTACTGTCTGTGCTCTGGTAGAAGGCCCACAGTTGGTGCTCTGATAGTAGGCCTACTGTTGGAGTTCTGATAGCAGGCCTAATGTTGCATGGTGCACTGATATTAGGCTTACTGTTGGTGCTCTGTGAGTATAGGCCTACTGTTGGTACTCTGGTAGTAGGCCTACTGATGGTCCTCTGAGAGTATTGGCCTACAGTTGTTACTCTGGTAGTAGGCCTACTGTTGATCCTGGTGCTCTCTGAGAGTAGGCCTATATTTGATGTTCTGATAGTAGGCTTACGTAATAGTACTGTTAGTGGTCTGATAGAAGGCCTATACTGTTGGGGCTCCGGTAGTAGGCCTAGTGTTGATGCTCTGGTAGTGGACCTACCGTTGTTGCTCTGGTAGTAGACCTACTGTTGGTGCTCTGGTAGTAGGCCTATAGTGTTAGTGCTCTCATAGTAGGCCTACTGTTAGTGCTCTGATGGTAGGCCTACTGTTGGTGCTCAGATAGTAGGTCTACTCTTTGTTCTCTGGTGGTAGGCCTACTGTTATAGCTCCAATAGTAGGCCTACAGTTTGTACTTTGATAGTAGGTCTACTATTGGTGCTCTGGTAGTAGACCTACTGTTGGTGCTCTATCAGTTGGCCTACTGCTGGTGCTCTGATAGTTGGCCTACTGTTGGTCCTCTTGTAGTAGACCCACTGTTGGTGCTCTGGTAGTACAGGCCCGTAGCCAAGGGGGGTTCGGGGGGTTCGAACGAACCCCCCTCAGAGGATAAATGTCCTGCACTCCGCTTACGTGACAGTACTACGGTCGGGTGCCGCCGTGCAGGCAGATCTCTTAGGCTCCCTGACTAGCAGTAGTAACGTATAACATAACGTAACGGTTAACCTGTATATTTTATTATAATTATTAAATTACGTCTCAATAATTACAAAGCAATTTGCGCCGATTTAATAATTAATCTATATGCCGTCTCATTAATAATCGCCGTGGCCGGGTAGCTCCCTGACCCAACAAAAGAAAAGAGAGCATGAACGAGCGGAGTGCTAGTGCTCTTCGAAGACTGCACAATTATATGAGAGCCCCGTTGGGAAATAGCCGTCTTTCTAGCCTTGCCCTACTGCATATCCATTATGACATGGATGTGGACTTAAATGAAGTTGTCACACGCTATGCGTATGCCCGTGCCATTTGCACCCAAGGACTCTAATATCCGCCCTTGAATTCTGTTAAAACACTATACTTATATATTGTATTTGTATCTATATGTATAACTGACCTGCCTTAATATGTAGAATTTTTTATGTGCCATAAATTCATATATGACTATAAGCAGCTTTTGAATCAGAAGCATTGTTTTGTTTTTAAAAGCGAAGATCGATTTAGATTGCATAGCAAAACGACATGTTAAGTTTAGCCCCTTCCCCTCTTTTCATATCAGGCAGCTCACCTTGGTAGGTGGCATGAGATTGAATAGCTCATCTTGTTTATTTTTGGTTGTGAGTGTTTTGGTATATGTACATGTGTCTGCAAACTATTAATTCTTTTGTGTTGCCAAATCAATGTTTTCAAACGCTTCTGCGCGAAGCGCAGGTAGCGGCACATCCCCCTCCCACACCCTCCCCCTTATGGTGACCCACACCCACTTTGGTCCACATTTCTATTTTTTTCGAACCCCCCTTTTCCTGACCTGGATACGGGCTTGTAGTAGGCCTACTGTTGGTGCTCCGATAGTAAGCCTACTGTTGGTGACTTGATAGTAGGCCTACTGTCTGTGCTCTGGTAGTAGGAACACTGTTGGTGCTCTGATAGTAGACCTACTGTTGGTCTACAGATAGTAGGGCTACTGTTGGTGCTCTGATAGTAGATCTACTGTTGGTGACTTGATAGTATAGGCCTACTGTCAGCGATCTGGTAGAAGACCAACTGTTGGTTCTCTGATAGTAGGCCTAATGATGGTGCTCTGATAGTAGGCTTATATTTGCTGCTTTGATAGTAGGCCTACTAGTACTGTTGGTGGTCTGATTGTAGGCCTATACAGTTGGGGCTCAAGTAGTAGGCCTAATGCTGGTGCTCTGGTAGTAAACCTACTGTTCGTGCTCTGGTAGTAGGCCTATATTGTTAGTGCTCTCATTGTAGGCCTACCGTTAGTGCTCTGATGGTAGGCCTAGTGTTTGTGCTCTGATAGTAGGGCTACTGGTGGTGCTCTGATAGTAGGCCTACCATTGGTGCTCTGTTAGTAGACCTACTGTTGGTGCTCTAACAGTTGGCCTACTGTGGGTGCTCTGATAGTAGGCATACTGCTCGTCCTCTTGTAGTAGACCTACTGTTGGTGCTCATATAGTAGGCCTAAAATTGGTGCTCTGGTAGTAAGCCTACTGTTGGTGCTCTGATAGTAGGGCTACTGTTGGTGCTCTGATAGTAGGCCTTCTGTTGGTGACTTGATAGTAGGCTACTGTTGGTGCATTGAGAGTATAGGCCTACTGTTGGAACTCTGATCGTAGGCCTACTGATGGTCCTCTGAGAGTATAGGCCTACAGTTGGTACTCTGGTAGTAGGCCTACTGTTGATCCTCTGGTTATAGACCTACCGTTGGTGCTTTGAGAGTAGGCCTATATTTGATGCTCAGATAGTAGGGCTACGAGTACTGTTGGTGATCTGATAGTAGGCCTGTACTGTGGGGGCTCCGCTAGTAGACCTACTGTTGGTGCTCTGGTAGTAGGCCTATATTGTAATTAAGTGCTCTCATAGTAGGCCTACTTTTAGTGCTCTGATGGTAGGCCTACTGATGGTGCTCTGTTAGTAGGTCTAATGTTGGTGCTATGATAGTAGACCTCCACTATTGAAGCTCCGATAGAAGGCCTATTGTGTGTTCTCTGGTTATAGGCCTACTGTTAGTCCTCCGATAGTAGGCCTACAGTTTGTGCTCTGGTAATGGGCCTAATGTTGGTGGTCTGATAGTAGGCCTATATTTTTGGGGCTCCAGTAGTAGACCTACTGTTGGTGCTCTGGTAGTAGGCCAATATTATTAGTGCTCTCATATTAGGCCTACTGTTTGTGCTCTGATAGTAGGCCTACTGTTGGTGGCTTGATAGTAAGCCTACTGTCTGTGCTCTGGTAGTAGGAACACTGTTGGTGCTCTGATAGTAGACCTATACTGTTGGTGCTCAGATAGTATGGCTACTGTTGGTGCTCTGATAATAGACCTACTGTTGGTGACTTGATAGTAGGCCTATTGTCTGTGATCTGGTAGTAGACCAACTGTTTGTGTTCTGATAGTAGGCCTACTGTTGGTGCTCTGATAGTAGGCCTAATGATGGTGCCCTGATAGTAGGCCTATGTTTGATGCTCTGATAGTAGGCCTACTAGTGCTGTTGGTGGTCTGATTGTTGGCCTATACAGTTGGGGATCCAGTAGAAGGGCTACTCTTGGTGCTTTGGTAGTAGACCTACTGTTGGTGCTCTGGTAGTAGGCCTATATTGTTAGTGCTCTTATTGTAGGCCTACTATTAGTGCTCTGATGGTAGGCCTACTGTTGGCGCTCTGATAGTAGGTCTACTGTTGGTGCTATGATGGTAGGCCTATACTGTTGGTGCTCCGATAATAGACCTACTGTTTGTTCTCTGGTAATAGGCCTACTGTTGGTGCTTCGATAGTAGGCCTAGTGTGTGTGCTCTGATTGTAGGCCTACTAATGGTGCTCTGATAGTAGGCCTACTATTGGTGCTCTGGTGGTAGACCTACTGTTTGTGCTCTAACAGTTGGCCTACTGTTGGTGCACATATAGTAGGCCTACAGCTGGTCCTCTTGTAGTAGACCTACTGTTGGTGCTCTAATTGTAGGCATACTGTTGATGCTCTGGTTGTAGGCCTACAGTTGGTGCACTGATAGTAGACCTACTGTTGGTGACTTAATAGTAGGCCTTCTGTCTGTGCTCTGGTAGTTGGCCCACTGTTGGTGCTCTGATAGTAGGCCTAATGTTGGAGTTCTGATAGCAGGCCTACAGCTGCATGGTGCTCTGATAGTAATCCTACTGTTTGTGCTCTGAGACTATAGGCCTACTGTTGGCTATCTGGTCGAAGGCCTACTGATGGTCCTCTGAGAGTATAGACCTACAGTTGGTACTCTGGTAGTAGGCCTACTGCTGATCCTCTGGTAATATACCTACTGTTGGTGCTCTGAGAATAGGCCTGTATTTGATGCTTAGATAGTAGGCCTACTACTACTGTTGGTGGTCTGATAGTAGGCCTATACTGTTGGGGCTCCGTAAATAGACCTACTATTGGTGCTCTAGTAGTAGGCCTATGTTGTTAGTGCTCCATAGTAGGCCTACTGCTAGTGCTCTGATGGTAGGTCTACTGATGGTGCTCGGATAGTAGGTCTACTGTTGGTGCTATGATAGTAGGCCTACACTATTGGTGCTCCAATTGTAGGCTTATTGTGTGTTCTCTGTTTATAGGCATACTGTTAGTCCTCCGATTATAGGCCTACAGTTTGTGCTCTGACAATAGGCCTACTGTTGGTGGTCTGATAGTAGGCCTATATTGTTGGGGCTCCGGTAGTAGACCTACTGTTGGTGCTCTGGTAGTAGGCCAATTATGTTAGTGCTCTCATAGTAGGCCAACTGTTAGTGCTCTGATGGTAGGGCTACTGATGGTGCTCTGATAGTAGGTCTACTGTTGGTGCTATGATAGTAAACCTATTCTATTTGTGCTTCGATAGTAGGCCTACTGTTGGTGCTCTGATAGTAGGGCTACTGATGGTGCTCTGATTGTAGACCTACTGTAGGTGACTTGATAGTAGGGCTACTGTTGGTGCTTTGGTAGTAGGCCCACTGTTGGTGCTCTGATAAAAGGCCTACTATGGAAGTTCTGATAGTTGGCCAATGGTTGCATGGTGCTCTGATTGTAGGCCTACTGTTGGTGCACAGATTGTAAAGGCCTACTGTTGGTGCACTGGTAGTAGGCCTACTGTTGGTCCTCTGGTAGAAGACCAACTGTTGGTGCTCTGGTAAAAAACTACTGTTGGTGCTCTGATAGTAGGCCAATTGTTGGTGCTCTGGTAGTAAGCCTACTGTTCGTTCTCTGAAAACAGGCCTACTGTTGGTGCTCTGGTTGTAGATCTATTTTTGGTACTCTAATAGTGGGCCTACTGTTTGTGCTCTGATAGTAGGCCTACTGTTGGTGCTCTGGTAGTAGGCTTACTGTTGGTCCTCTGGTAGAAGACCAACTGTTGGTGCTCTGGTAATAAACTACTGTTGGTGCTCTGATAGTAGGCCAACTGTTGGTGCTCTGGTTGTAAGCCTACTGTTCATTTTCTGATAGTAGGCCTACTTTTTGTGCTCGGGTTGTAGATCTACTTTTGGTGCTCTAATAGTGAGCCTATTGTTTGTGCTCTGATAGTAGGCCTACTGTTGGTGCTCTGGTAGTAGGCCTACTGTTGGTCCTCTGGTAGAAGACCAACTGTTGGTGCTCTGGTAATAAACTACTGTTGGTGCTCTGGTAGTAGGCCTACTGTTAGTGCTCTTATTGTAGGCCTACTGTTGATGCTCTGATAGTAGGCCAACTACTACTGTTGGTGGTCTGATGTTAGGCGTATACTATTGGGGCTCTGGTAGAAGACCTACTTTTGGTGCTCTGGTAGAAGACCTACTGTTGTTGCTCTGGTAATAGGCCTGTATTGTTAGTGCTCTCAATGTAGGCCTACTGTTCGTGCTCTGATATCAGGTAGGCCTATAGTTTGTGTTCTGAGAGTAGGCCTACTGTTGGTGCTCTGATAGTAGGCCTACTTGTAATGTTGGTGTTCTGATAGTAGGCTTATACTGTTGGTGGTCTGATAGAAGACCTACCGTTGGTGCTCTGGTAGAAGACCTACTGTTGGTGCTCTGGTAGTAGGCCTATATTGTTAGTGCTCTCATATTAGGCCTGCTGTTAGTGCTCTGATTGTAGGCCAACTGTTCGTGCTCTGATTGTAGGCCTCATGTTGATGCTATGATAGTAGGCCTAAACTGTTGGTGCTCTGATAGTAGGCCTACTATTGGTGCTCTGGTAGTAGGCGTACACTTGGTGCTCTGATAGTTGGCCTTCTAGTGGTATTGATGCTCTGGTAGCAGGCCTACATTTTAGTGCTCTGATATGTTAGTGCTCTCATAGTAGTCCTACTGTTGGTGCTCTGGTATAATTATAGATTTACTAATATGTAATGGTTTAATTATTAAAAGTCGTTATTATGATTTTAATGATACCACATGTATTGTGAATATCTCAGTTTAGAAATAACACTTACGGTTTAACATGGTTTATCATAAATCATTCAATGGGAAATTAAATCTACTACACTCAGACATCCTATCCATCGGGAAATAGATTTACTAATATGTAATGGTGTAATAATTAAAAGTCGTTATTATGATTTTAATGATACTACATATGTTTTGAATATCTCAGTTTAGAAATAACACATGGTTTAACATGGTTTATTATAAACCATTCACAGGTTAGTTAAATCTAGTACACTCAGACATACTATCCGTCTGGAAATTGATTTACTAATATGTAATGGTTTAATTATTAAAAGTCGTTAATATGATTTTAATGATACTACATGTATTGTGAATATCTCAGTTTAAGCAATAACACTTATGGTTTAACATTGCTTTCATAAACCATTGAATGGTTAATAAAATCAAATACACTCAGACATATTATCAGCACGAAACTAGATTTACTAACTAGTAATGGTTTAGTTATTAAAAGTCGTTATTATGATTTTAATGATACCACATGTACTGTGAATATTTTAGTTTAGAAACAACACTTATGGTTTAACATGGTTTATCATCAACCATTCAATGGTAAATTAAATCTAATACACTCAGACATACTATCCGTCTGGAAATAGATTTACTAATATGTAATGGTTTAATTATTAAAAGTCGTTAATATGATTTTAATTATACCACATGTTTTGCGAATATCTCAGTTTAGAAATAACACATGGTTTAACATGGTTTATCAAAAACCATTGAATGTAAATTAAATCTAATACACTCAGACATACTATCCACATGGAAATAGATTTACTAATATGTAATGGTTTAATTTTTAAAAATCGTTATCATGATTAACTAATATGTAAATAGTTTCACTAAAGTGTAATGATTTATTTATAAAAAGTCGCTATTATGATTTTAATAATACTACATGTATTGTCAATATCTCAGTTTAGAAATAACACTGATGGTTTAACATGGTTTATCATAAACCATTCAAAGGTAAATTAAATTTAATACATAGATATACCATCCATGTGGAAATAGATATACTAATATGTAAAGGTTTAATCATTAAAAGTCGTTATTATGATTTTAACGATACTACATGTATTGCGAATATCAGTTTGGAAATAAAACTTATGGTTTAATATGGTTAATCATAAGCCATTCAATGTTAAATTAAGTCTATTACACACAGACCTATTATCCATTTGGAAATAGATTGACTACTATGCTATCGTATGAAAAATCGTTATCATGATTAACTGATATGGAAATAGTTTCACTAAAATGTAATGATATAATTATTAAAAGTCAGTTTAGAAATAACACTGATGGTTTAACATGGTATATGATAAACATTTCAAAGGTAAATTAAATCTAATACACTCAGACATACCATCCATATGGAAATAGATTTAAAAGTTGTTATTATGATTGTAATGATACTGCATGAATTGTGAATATCTTAGTTTAGAAATACCACTTATGGTTTAACATGGTTTATCATAAACCATTCAATGGTAAATGAGATCTAATACCCTCAGACATACCATCCACATGGAATTAGATTTACTAATCTGTAATGGTTTTATTATTAAAAGTCGTTATTATTATTATACAAGATACAATTTTATAACAATACATATACACACGTATACTAAATACAACTAAACTACTAATAGTAAGCATGGCTCGAGTAATGGTCCGAACCAGGACCACATTCAACCGGCCATAAATTTCAGCCACAAGTACTGCCTTGGGGGAGGACTGGTGAATGGCCAGGAAGGATGCCTGCCTGGAGAAAGTATCATGTGCCTGCTTGCCCCAATCGCCATAAGTCTCCACTGCCAATGGGATGCAGGACCAGCCCAACTCTTGGCACTTGGGACCATTGGAGTGGAGCTTGCGGGTCTCTGCTGCCAGGGCTGCCGCACCAGCCTGGTGACATGATTCACCCAAGATGACAGAGCAGAGTGGTGAGGTAATGGTCAGGTCTAGTGCCGCAGGTTTGCCTCTGTCCCAGCCAGCAATGAGGATGCCAGCAGGTCTGGTGTGGGCAAGGTCTCTGGTAAGGCCATGACCTCTCTCCACACTCACACTTAGGTGGGCATGACGACAAAGGTCAAATACCTCATCTCGTAGATGATTATGGCGTGTGACCACATCCCCCCCATGCCTGCAGGTCATGACCAAGAGGATCAAGAGCAGTATCGGGGCAGAATGGGCACATGGACCGACCAGAAGTATCTAACCCCAGCCACCACCAAATAGCCATCTGGGACTCATTTGACTCTAGGTGCAAGCCCAAACCAGGGGAAGGGACCACTGATAGCCAAGAGGAAGCATGAGGAGCAGCCACTGACAGAAGGCGAGCTCTGTTAGCTGGAGAGGAGGATTCCAACAAGATGTGGAAATGTTGGGCTTGGATCATTCCTGACAAGACCTTCTGGTGAATAGGAGACTCCAGAGCAGAATTGACTGTAATGACATTAGAGGGGGATACCTGAGCATTAAACATTGCCACTGCCTGTTGTAGGTGGATGTTATGAGCCTTGCCAAAGCCGGAGAATGACAGGGAAGCAATGAACGTTGCAGCAGCATGGTGAGAGAGGGAGCGAAGACCCAGACCCCCAAATTTTAGTCCTAGCTGTGCCTGGCTCCAGGCATCATTGGTAACATTCATGGCTGAGCACATTACAAAGCAGTACTTGACCTCCTCATCAAAAGACCTTAGAGCATCTATGGCCAGGCTTGGTGGGGTAACCCTTGCTATGTGGACCATCCTGCAGAAATTACCACACATGCGCAATAAGGAAACTGCTACCTGGAGATCGACTGCAGCAACATTAACTAGACTGGAGAGAAGCTTCGTAGACTCAGCACACCTCCCAGCGATAAACTTAGAACAGTGTAGATAATCCCCAATTGGAGCACCTAGAATGTCCAGATTAGGCAGGAGTGAGCACCTCACCTCCGGCGGGAATGATGTGTTGCCCTGCCTGCTGAACATCTCACACTTGGCCAGGTTCACATGTAGGCCCAATGCAGGACCCAACTCCTCAATCACATGTAAGGCACGCAGTACAGCTGGGCGGGTGTCAGCCAAAGCTCCATCATCGAGGTACCACGCTTGGAGAAGGATTTCAGCACACTCCTCATCTGCGTCCAGGCTAGATACCAACTTCTGGAGGACTAGTGCAAACAGTAAGGGACCTAAAGGGTCACCCTGCTGCACTCCAGACTCAGAGCTGATCTGACCAAGAGGGTGCCATAGCAGAGGGTGGGTCCCATAACACCAAGGCACCAAAGGTAGCAACTCAGGGAAAAAAGTAGCACACTGATCAAGGACTGCTTGCCTGGAGACAATATTAAAATCGTTCCTCATGTCTACCTTAAATACAACAAAGTCCTCGTCCATCCAGTGCTCTTTAATGCATCCCCTGAGAGCATGGGCCACCTTCTCTGCCCCTGCACGACAGGCCACACCCAGTTGCGGGGGTTTGAAGAACTCAGTAGCCATGTCCTTCACCAAGGCACACATGCACTTCCCAGTCAGCCTCCTTATTGTCTCCCCCACCGCGATGGGTCTAATGTCAGGTGGGCAGCCCTCCTTGTTTTTGTTCAAGGCAATCAAGCAGCCTCCTGCCTAGAACGTAGACACAGATGTAGGTACCTTTCCAGCTGCCAGGATATTGACCAACTGCCTGAGGGAGGAGCAAATGGATGTGGGAAGTGGGACACTAGCCACATCAAGCAGGTGTTGGACTCGAAGACCAGAAGGACCAGCTGCAGTGTCCTTGGGGAAGGAACGTAGGACAGAGAGGATATTGAAGTCTGGCTCAAGGGTGAGAGGGGCAGAATGGGACGATGGAGCTACTGGAGTGGGACAACTAGGATGCTTAGATTTCAACAGATGCCACGTTGTCTCATTATTTGGGGCAATACCGCTGGACTGAAGGACTATGCAAGCTTTTCCAAACATACCAGACCTGCCTAAAGACACAGCTTGGTCAATGACTTTTGTCCGATTGTTGATGGACACACATCCAGGATGATTACGATTGGCTGATCGACTCTTGGCCAAAGACGGGTTAATCATAAACCATTCAATGCTAAATTAAATCTAATACACTCAAATATTTTATCCATATGGAAATAGATTTACTAATATGTAATGGATTCTTAAATGAATAGTCATTACTATGATTTTAATGATACTACATGTATTGTGAATATCTCAGTGTAGAAATAGCAAATACATGTAATATCAATAAAATCATAATAACGACTTTTAACAATTAAACCATTAAATATTAGTAAATCTAATCCCATATGGATAGTGTGTCTGAGTGTATTGGATTAAATTCAACATTGAATGGTTTATGGCAAACCATGTTAATCCATAAGTGTTATTGCTAAACTGAGATATTCACAATGCATGCATTAAACTCATTATAACGACTATTAGAAATTAAACCATTACATAACAGGAAATCTATATCCATATGGATAGTATGTGTGAGTGTATTAGATTTAATTTACCATTGAATGGTTTATGATAAACGATGTTAATCCGTAATTGTTACTTCTAAACTGAGATATTCACAATGCATGCATTATCATTAAAATCATACTAAAGACTTTTAAAAATTAAACCATTACATATTAGAAAATCTCTTTCCATATGGATAGTATGTCTGAGGGTATTAGAGTTAATCTAGCATTGAATGGTTTAAGATAAACCAAGTTAAACCATAAGTGTTATTTCTAAACTGAGATATTCACAATGCATGTATTATCTTTAAAATCATAATAACGACTTTTAATAAATAAACCATTACATATTAGTAAATCTATTTCTATATGGATAGTATGTCTGAGTGTATTAGATTTAATTTAGCATTGAATGGTTTATGATAAACCATGCTAAACCATAAGTGTTATTTCTAAACTGAGATATTCACAATGCATGTATTATCTTTAAAATCATAATAACGACTTTTAATAAATAAACCATTACATATTAGTAAATCTATTTCTATATGGATAGTGTGTCTGAGTGTATTGGATTAAATTCACCATTGAATGGTTTATGGCAAACCATGTTAATCCATAAGTGATATTGCTAAACTGAGATATTCACAATGCATGCATTAAACTCATTATAACGACTATTAGAAATTAAACCATTACATAATAGGAAATCTATATCCATATGGATAGTATGTGTGTATTAGATTTATTTTACTATTGAATGGTTTATGATAAACCATGTTAATCCGTAATTGTTATTTCTCAACTGAGATATTCACAATGCATGCATTATCATTAAAATCATACTAAAGACTTTTAATAATTAAATCATTACATATTACAAAATCTATTTCCATATGGATAGTATGTCTGAGTGTATTAGATCTAATTCACCATTGAATGGTTTATGATAAACCATGTTAAACCATAAGTGTTATTTCTTAACTGAGATATTCACAATGCATGTATTATCATTGAAATCATAATAACGACTTTTAATAATTAAACCATTACATATTAGTAAATCTATTTCCATACGGATAGTATGTCTGAGTGTATTAGATTAAATTTACCATTGAGTGGTTTATGATAAACCATGTTAAACCATAAGTGTTATTTCTAAACTGAGATATTCACAATGCATGTATTATCAATAAAATCATAATAACGACTTTTAATAACTAAACCATTACATATTAGTAAATCTATTTCCATATGGATAGTATGTCTGAGTGTATTAGGTTCAATTTAGCATTGAATGGTTTATGATAAACCATGTTAAACCATTAGCGTTATTTCTAAACTGAGATATTCACAATGCATGTACTATCATTAAAATCATAATAACAACTTTTAATAATTAAACCATTACATGATAGTAAATCTATTTCCATATGAATAGTATGTCTGAGTGTATTAGATTTAATTTACCAATGAATGGTTTATGATAAACCATGTTAAACCATGTGTTATTTCTAAACTGAGACATTCACAATGCATGTATTATCATTAAAAACAAATTATAACGACATTTAATAATTAAACCATTACATATTAGTAAATCTATTTCCATATAGATAGTATGTCTGAGTGTATTAGATTTAATTTACCATTGAATGATTTATGATAAACCATGTTAAACCATAAGTGTTACTTCTAAACTGAGATATTCACAATGCATGTATTATCATTAAAATCCTAATAACGACATTTAATAATTAAACCATTACATAATAGTAAATCTATTTCCAAAAGGATAGAATGTCTGAGTGTATTAGATTTAATTTAGCATTGAATGGTTTATGATAAACCATGTTAAACCATAATAGTTATTTCTAAACTGAGATATTTACAATGCATGTATTATCATTAAAATCATAATAACGACTTTTAATAATTAAACCATTACATATTAGTAAATCTATTTCCATTTGAAAAGTATATCTGAGTGTATTAGATTTAATTTACCATTATTCAGTTTATGATAAACCATGTTAAACCATAAGTGTTATTTCTAATCTGAGATATTTACAATGCATGTATTACCATTAAAATCATAATAACGACTTTCAATAATTAAACCATTACATATTAGTAAATCTATTTCCATATAAATAGTATGTCTAAGTGCATTAGATTTAATTTAGCATTATTCGGTTTATGATAAACCATGTTAAACCATAAGTGTTATTTCTAAACTGAGATATTCACAATGCATGTATTATCATTAAAATCATAATAATAATTAAACCATTACATAATAGTAAATCTATTTCCATATAGATAGTATGTCTGAGTGTATTAGATTTAATTTACCATTGAATGGTTTATGATAAACCATGTTAAACCATAAGTATTACTTCTAAACTGAGATGTTAACAATGCATGTATTATCATTAAAATCCTAATAACGACTTTTAAAAATTAAACCATTACATATTAGAAAATCTATTTCAGAATGGATAGTATGTCTGAGTGTATTAGATTTAATTTAGCATTGAATGGTTTATGATAAACCATGTTAAACCATAAGTGTTATTTCTAAACTGCGATATTCACAATGCATGTATTATCATTAAAATAATAGTAACGACTGTTAATAATTAAACCATTACATAATAGTAAATCTATTTCCATACGGATAGTATGTCTGAGTGTATTAGATTTAATTTACCATTGAATGGTTTATGATAAACCATGTTAAACCATAAGTGTTATTTCCAAACTGAGATATTCACATGCATGTATTATCATTAATATCATATTAACGACTTTTAATAACTAAACCATTACATATTAGTAAATCTATTTCAGAATGGATAGTATGTCTGAGTGTATTAGATTTAATTTAGCATTGAATGGTTTATGATAAACCATGTTAAACCATAATAGTTATTTCTAAACTGAAATATTTACAATGCATGTATTATCATTAAAATCATAATAACGACTTTTAATAATTAAACCATTACATATTAGTAAATCTATTTCCATTTGAATAGTATGTCTGAGTGTATTAGATTTAATTTACCATTATTCGGTTTATGATAAACCATGTTAAACCATAAGTGTTATTTCTAAACTGAGATATTCACAATGCATGTATTATCATTAAAATCATAATAACGATTTTCAATAATTAAACCATTACATATTAGTAAATCTATTTCCATATAGATAGTATGTCTAAGTGCATTAGATTTCATTTACCATTATTCGGTTTATGATAAACCATGTTAAACCATAAGTGTTGTTCCATAACTGAGATATTCACAATGCATGTACTATCATTTAAAAAATCATAATAACGACTTATAATAATTAACCAATTCATACTAGTAAATCTATTTCCATATGAATAGTATGTCTGAGTGTATTAGATTTAATTTACCAATGAATGGTTTATGATAAACCATGTTAAACCATAAGTGTTATTTCTAAACTGAGATATTCGCAATGCATGTATTATCTTTAAAATCATAACAACGACTTTTAATAAATAAACCATTACATATTAGAAAATCTATTTCCATATGCATAGTTCGTCTGAGTGTATTAGATTTAGTTTACCATTGAATGGTTAATGATAAACCATGTTAAACCATAAGTGTTATTTCTAAACTGAGATATTCACAATGCATGTATTATCATTAAAATCATAATAACGACTGTTAATAAATAAACTATTACACATTAGTAAATCTATTTCCGTATGGATAGTATGTCTGAGTGTATTAGATTTATTTTACCATTGAATGGTTTATGATAAACCATGTTAAACCATAAGTGTTATTTCTAAACTGACATATTCACAATGCATGTATTATTATTAAAATCATAATAACGACTTTTCATAATTAAACTATTACACATTAGTAAATCTATTTCCGTATGGATAGTATGTCTGAGTGTATTAGATTTAATTTACCATTGAATGGTTTATGATAAACCATGTTAAACCATAAGTGTTATTTCCAAACTGAGATATTCACAATGCATGTATATAAATAAATTATTTTTTTAATTTTTATTTATTTAAATTTATATTTATAATGTGGCTAACAACAACACAGCCTAACATATACAATGTACTGGCACACTAACACACTCGATCACTCACACACAGAACTAAAAGTCATCTAAACCATCAAAGGAACTTAATGTTCCCAAGACGGAGGTGGAATTTCCTCTCTGGATTGCCACAGAAAGGCGCTGGAGTAAGAATTGGTAGGATTGTGAGTCTTCAGTGGTTTTGTGCAGACGATGGCCAAGGTCCTTAAGAAAGGATAAGGTTTCAGCACCAAACACACCAAGAGACTCACATGCTATGGGAACAAAGAAGTATTTAGCTTCAAGAGAGGAATACTTCTTCCTCTTTTGAGATTCAGCATGTATTATCATTAAAATCATAATAACGACTTTTAATAATTAAACCATTACATATTAGTTAATCTATTTCCATATGGATAGTATGTCTGAGTGTATTAGGTTTAATTTAGCATTGAATGGTTTATGATAAACCATGTTAAACCATAAGTGTTATTTCTAAACTGAGATATTCACATTGCATGTATTGTCATTAAAATCATAATAACGACTTATAATTACTAAACCATTACATATTAGTAAATCTATTTCCAAATATACAGTTTGTCTATGTGTATTAGATTTAGTTTTCCATTGAATAGTTTATGATAAACCATGTTAAACCATAAGTGTTATTTCTAAACTGAGATATTCACAATGTATGTAAGATCATTACAATCATACTAACGACTTTTCATTATTAAACTATTACACATTAGAAAATCTATTTCCGTATGGATAGTATGTCTGAGTGTATTAGATTTAATTTAGCATTGAATGGTTTATGATAAACCATGTTAAACCATAAGTGTCATTTCTAAACTGAGATATTCAGAATGCATGTATTATCATTAAAATTATAATAACGACTTTTAATAATTAAACCATTACATAATAGTAAATCTATTTCCATATGGATAGTATGTCTGAGTGTATTAGATTTAATTTACCATTGAATGGTTTATGATAAACCATGTTAAACCATGAGTGTTATTTCTAAACTGAGATATTCCCAATGCATGTATTATCATTAAAATCATAATAACGACTTTTAATAATTAAACCATTACATAATAGTAAATCTATTTCCATATGGATAGTATGTCTGAGTGTATTAGATTTAATTTACCATTGAATGGTTTATGATAAACCATGTTAAACCATAAGTGTTATTTCTAAACAGAGATATTCACAATGCATGTATTATCATTAAAATCAGAATAACGACTTTTCATAATTAAACTATTACACATTAGTACATCTATTTCCTTATGGATAGTATGTCTGAGTGTATTAGATTTAATTTACCATTGAATGGTTTATGATAAACCATGTTAAACCATAAGTGTTATTTCTAAACTGAGATATTCACAATGCATGTATTATCATTAAAATCATAATAACGACTTTTAATAATTAAACCATTACATAATAGTAAATTTATTTCCATATGGATAGTATGTCTGAGTGTATTAGATTTAATTTACCATTGAATGGTTTAAGATAAACCATGTTAAACAATAAGTGTTATTTCTAAACTGAGATATTCACAATGCATGTATTATCATTAAAATCATAATAACGACTTTTAATAATTAAACCATTACATAATAGTAAATCTATTTCCATATGGATAGTATGTCTGAGTGTATTAGATTTAACATACCATTGAATGGTTTATGATAAACCATGTTAAACCATAAGTGTCATTTCTAAACTGAGATATTCACAATGCATGTATTATCATTAAAGTCATAATAACGACTGTTAATAGTTAAACCATTACATAATAGTAAATCTATTTCCATATGGATAGTATGTCTGAGTGTATTAGATTTAATTTACCATTGAATGGTTTATGATAAACCATGTTAAACCATAAGTGTTATTTCTAAACTGAGATATTCCCAATGCATGTATTATCATTAAAATCATAATAACGACTTTTCATAATTAAACTATTACACATTTGTAAGTCTATTTCCGTATGGATAGTATATCTGAGTGTATTAGATTTAATTTAGCATTGAATGGTTTATGATAATCCATGTTAAACCATTTGTTATTTCATAACTGAGATATTCACAATGCATGTATTATCATTAAATTCATAATAACGACTGTTAATAAATAAACCACTACATATTTGTAAATCTATTTCCATATGGATAGTATGTCTGAGTGTATTAGATGTAACTTACCATTGAATGGCTTATGATAAACCATGTTAAACCATAAGTGTCATTTCTAAACTGAGATACTCACAATACATGTAGTATCATAAAAATCATATTAAGGACTTTTAATAATTAAACCATTACATATTAGTAAATCTATTTCCATATGCACAGAATGTCAGAGTTTATAAGATTTAAATTACCATTGAATGGTTTATGATAAACCATGTTAAACCATAAGTGTTATTTCTAAACTGAGATATTCACATTGCATGTATTATCATTAATATCATATTAACGACTTTTAATAACTAAACCATTATATAATAGTAAATCTATTTTCATATGGATAGTATGTCTGAGTGTATTAGATTTAATTTACCATTGAATGGTTTATGATAAACCATGTTAAACCATGAGTGTTATTTCTAAACTGAGATATTCCCAATGCATGTATTATCATTAAAATCATAATAACGACTTTTAATAATTAAACCATTACATAATAGTAAATCTATTTCCATATGGATAGTATGTCTGAGTGTATTAGATTTAATTTACCATTGAATGGTTTATGATAAACCATGTTAAACCATAAGTGTTATTTCTAAACAGAGATATTCACAATGCATGTATTATCATTAAAATCAGAATAACGACTTTTCATAATTAAACTATTACACATTAGTACATCTATTTCCTTATGGATAGTATGTCTGAGTGTATTAGATTTAATTTACCATTGAATGGTTTATGATAAACCATGTTAAACCATAAGTGTTATTTCTAAACTGAGATATTCATAATGCATGTATTATCATTAAAATCATAATAACGACTTTTAATAATTAAACCATTACATAATAGTAAATTTATTTCCATATGGATAGTATGTCTGAGTGTATTAGATTTAATTTACCATTGAATGGTTTAAGATAAACCATGTTAAACAATAAGTGTTATTTCTAAACTGAGATATTCACAATGCATGTATTATCATTAAAATCATAATAACGACTTTTAATAATTAAACCATTACATAATAGTAAATCTATTTCCATATGGATAGTATGTCTGAGTGTATTAGATTTAACTTACCATTGAATGGTTTATGATAAACCATGTTAAACCATAAGTGTCATTTCTAAACTGAGATATTCACAATGCATGTATTATCATTAAAGTCATAATAACGACTGTTAATAGTTAAACCATTACATAATAGTAAATCTATTTCCATATGGATAGTATGTCTGAGTGTATTAGATTTAATTTACCATTGAATGGTTTATGATAAACCATGTTAAACCATAAGTGTTATTTCTAAACTGAGATATTCACAATGCATGTATTATCATTAAAATCATAATAACGACTTTTCATAATTAAACTATTACACATTTGTAAGTCTATTTCCGTATGGATAGTATATCTGAGTGTATTAGATTTAATTTAGCATTGAATGGTTTATGATAATCCATGTTAAACCATTTGTTATTTCATAACTGAGATATTCACATTGCATGTATTATCATTAATATCATATTAACGACTTTTAATAACTAAACCATTACATATTAGTTAATCTATTTCCATACGGATAGTATGTCTAAGTGTATTAGATTTAATTTAGCATTGAATGGTTTATGATAAACCATGTTAAACCATAAGTGTTATTTCTATACTGAGATATTCACAATGCATGTATTATCATTAAAATCATAATGACGACTGTTAATATTTACACTATTACACATTAGTAAATCTATTTCCATATGGATAGTATGTCTGAGTGTATTAGGTTCAATTTAGCATTGAATGGTTTATGATAAACCATGTTAAACCATAAGTGTTATTTCTATACTGAGATATTCACAATGCATGTATTATCATTAAAATCATAATGACGACTGTTAATATTTACACTATTACACATTAGTAAATCTATTTCCATATGGATAGTATGTCTGAGTGTATTAGATTTTATTTACCAATGAATGGTTTATGATAAACCATGTTAAACCATAAGTGTTATTTCTAAACTGAGATATTCACAATGCATGTTTTATCATTAAAATCATAATAATAATTAAACCATTACATAATAGTAAATCTATTTCCATATGGATAGTATGTCTGAGTGTATTAGATTTAATTTACCTTTGAATGTTTATGATAAACCATGCTAAACCATAAGTGTTATTTCTAAACTGAGATATTCACAATGCATGTATGATCATTAAAATCATAATAACGACTTTTCATAATTAAACTATTGTATTAGATTTAAGTTACCATTGAATGGCTTATGATTAACCATGTTAAACCATGTATTTCTAAACTGTGATATTCACAATGCATGTATTATCATTAAAATCATAATAACGACTGTTGGTAATTAAACCATTACATAATAGTAAATCTTTTTCCATATGGATAGTATGTCTGAGTGTATTAGATTTAATTTACCATTGAATGGTTTATGATAAACCATGTTAAACCATAAGTGTTATTTCTAAACTGAGATATTCACAATGCATGTATTATCATTAAAATCATAATAACGACTTTTCATAAATAAACTGTTACACATTTCTAAATCTATTTCATATGGATAGTATGTCTGAGTGTATTGGATTTAATTTACCATTGAATGGTTTATGATAAACCATGTTAAACCAAAAGTGTTATTTCTAAACTGAGATATTCACAATGCATTTATTATCATTATGTTTAAACATTAGCTTTACATGTTAAACACAAATTTCAATATTTAACTAGCAAACTATGTAACTATGTATGAGTCAACTATCTAAGTAGAGATCTGAGAGTTTAGCACGCCCTTGCAAGTAATGCTCTGGCATTCGAGCGCACAAGGGAAAGGTTTAGTCTCGAATAAATGCTGTCCAGAGTGGTGGAAGTGGAGGAGTTAACCTGAACTGAAAGGCGGGAAGCAAGTTTCTTGAAGGTGTCAGAGGCAAGTTGGCCCCATGCCCCGAATGAAACGACAACAAGCGGTATGCAGCTCCAGCCTAGTTCAGCACAAATCCCAGAATTTGCTAGTAGTAGTGTATTATCATTAAAATCATAATAACGACTTTTCATAAGTAAATTATTACACATTAGTAAATCTATTTCCGTATGGATAGTATGTCTGAGAATATTAGATTTATTTTACCATTGAATGGCTTATGATTAACCATGTTAAACCATCAGTGTTATTTCTAATCTGAGATATTCACAATGCATGTATTATCTTTAAAACCATAATAACGACTTTTCATTATTAAACTATTACACATTAGTAAATCTATTTACGTATGGATAGTATGTCTGAGTGTATTAGATTTAATTTACCAATGAATGGTTTATGATAAACCATGTTAAACCATAAGTGTCATTTCTAAACTGAGTTATTCACAATGTATGTATTATCATTAGAATCATAATAACGACTGTTAATAATTAAACCGTTACATAATAGTAAATCTATTTCCATATGGATAGTATGTCTGAGTGTATTAGATTTAATTTACCATTGAATGGTTTATGATAAACCATGTTAAACCATAAGTGTTATTTCCAAACTGCATGTATTATCATTAAAATCATAATAACGACTTTTAATAATTAAACCATTACATAATAGTAAATCTATTTCCATATATACAGTTTGTCTAAGTGTATTAGATTTAATTTACCATTGAATTGTTTATGATAAACCATGTTGAAACATAAGTGTTATTTCTAAACTGAGATAATCACAATGCATGCATTATCATTAAAATTATAATAACGACTTTTAATAATTAAACCATTACATAATAGTAAATCTATTTCCATATATACAGTTCGTCTAAATGTATTAGATTTAATTTACCATTGAATGGTTTATGATAAACCATGTTGAAACATAAGTGTTATTTCTAAACTGAGATAATCACAATGCATGCATTATCATTAAAATCATAATAACAACTTTTAATAAATAAACCATTACATAATAGTAAATCTATTTCCATATGGATAGTATGTCTGAGTGTATTAGATTTAATTTACCATTGAATGGTTTATGATAAACCATGTTAAACCATAAGTGTTATTTCTAAACTGAGATATTCACAATGCATGTATTATCTCAATTTAGTAATAACACTTATGGTTTAACATGGTTTATCTTAAACCATTCAATGGTAAATTAAATCTATTATACTCAGCCATACTATCCATATGGACATAGATTTACTAATATGTAATGGTTTAATTATTAAAAGTCGTTATTATGATTTTAATGATAATACATGCATTGTGAATATCTCAGTTTAGAAATAACACTTATGGTTTAACATGGTTTATCATAAACCATTCAATGGTAAATTAATCTAATACACTCAGACATACTATCCATACGGAAATAGATTTACTAATGTGTAATAGTTTAATTATGAAAAGTCGTTATTATGATTTTAATGATAATACATGCATTGTGAATATCTCAGTTTAGAAATAACACTTATGGTTTTACATGGTTTATCATAGACCATTCAATGGTAAATTAAATCTAATACACTCAGACATACTATCCAAATGGAAATATATTTACTATTATGTAATGGTTTAATTATTAAAAGTCGTTATTATGATTTTAATGATAATACATGCATTGTGAATATCTCAGTTTAGAAATAACACTTATGGTTTAACATGGTTTATCATAAACCATTCATTGGTAAATTAAATCTAATACACTCAGACATACTATCGAAATGGAAATAGATTTACTAATATGTAATGGTTTAATTATTAAAAGTCGTTATTGTGGTTTTAATGACAATACATGCATTGTGAATATCTCAGTTTGGAAATAACACTTATGGTTTAACATGGTTTATCATAAACCATTTAATGGTAAATTAAATCTAATACACTCAGACATACTATCCATATGGAAATAGATTTACTATTATGTAATGGTTTAATTATTAAAAGTCGTTATTATGATTTTAATGATAATACATGCATTGTGAATATCTCAGTTTAGAAATAACACTTATGGTTTAACATGGTTTATCATAAACCATTCATTGGTAAATTAAATCTAATACACTCAGACATACTATCCAAATGGAAATAGATTTACTAATATGTAATGGTTTAATTATTAAAAGTCGTTATTGTGGTTTTAATGACAATACATGCATTGTGTATATCTCAGTTTGGAAATAACACTTATGGTTTAACATGGTTTATCATAAACCATTTAATGGTAAATTAAATCTAATACACTCAGACATACTATCCATATGGAAATAGATTTACTATTATGTAATGGTTTAATTATTAAAAGTCGTTATTATGATTTTAATGATAATACATGCATTGTGAATATCTCAGTTTAGAAATTACACTTATGGTTTAACATGGTTTATCATACACCATTCAATGGTAAATTAAATCTAATACACTCAGATATACTATCCATATGGAAATAGATTTACAATTACGTAATTTTTTGATTATTAAAAGTCGCTATTATGATTTTAATGATAATACATGCATTGTGATTATCGAAGTTTAGAAATAACACTAATGGTTTAACATGGTTTATCATAAACCATTCAATGGTAAATTAAATCTAATACACTCAGACATACTATCCATATGGAAATAGATTTACTATTATGTAATGGTTTAATTATTAAAAGTCGTTATTATGATTTTAATGATAATACATGCATTGTGAATATCTCAGTTTAGAAATAACACTTATGGTTTAACATGGTTTATCATAAACCATTCAATGGTAAATTAAATCTAATACCCTCAGACATACTATCCATACGGAAATAGATTTACTAATATGTAATGGTTTAATTATTAAAAGTTGTTATTATGGTTTTAATGATAATACATGCATTGTGAATATCTCAGTTTGGAAATAACACTTATGGTTTAACATGGTTTATCATAAACCATTCAATGGTAAATTAAATCTAATACACTCAGACATACTATCCATACGGAAATAGATTTACTAATGTGTAATAGTTTAATTATGAAAAGTCGTTATTATGTTTTTAATGATAATACATGCATTGTGAATATCTCAGTTTAGAAATAATACTTATGGTTTAAAATGGTTTATCATAAACCATTCAATGGTAAATTAAATCTAATACGCTCAGACATACTATCCATATGAAAATAAATTTACTAATATGTAATGGTTTAATTATTAAAAGTCGTTATTATGATTTTAATGCATTGTGAATATCTCAGTTTTGAAATAACACATGGTTTAACATGGTTTATCATAAACCATTCAATGGTACATTAAATCTAATACACTCAGACATACTATCCATATGGAAATAGATTTACTAATATGTAATGGTTTAATTATTAAAAGTCGCTATTATGGTTTTAATGATAATACATGCATTGTGAATATCTCAGTTTGGAAATAACACTTATGGTTTAACATGGTTTATCATAAACCATTCAATGGTAAATTAAATCTAATACACTCAGACATACTATCCATATGGAAATAGATTTACTATTATGTAATGGTTTAATTATTAAAAGTCTTTATTATGATTTTAATGATAATACATGCATGTGATTATCTCAGTTTAGAAATAACACTTATGGTTTAAAATGGTTTATCATAAACCATTCAATGGTAAATTAAATCTAATACACTCAGACATACTATCCATATGAAAATTGATGTCCTAATATGTAACGGTTTAATTATTAAAAGTCGTTATTATGGTTTTAATGATAATACATGCATTGTGATTATCTCAGTTTGGAAATAACACTTATGGTTTAACATGGTTTATCATAAACCATTCAATGGTAAATTAAATCTAATACACTTAGACATACTATCCATATGGAAATAGATTTACTATTATGTAATGGTTTAATTATTAAAAGTCGTTATTATGATTTTAATGCATTGTGAATATCTCAGTTTTGAAATAACACATGGTTTAACATGGTTTATCATAAACCATTCAATGGTACATTAAATCTAATACACTCAGACATACTATCCATATGGAAATAGATTTACTAATATGCAATGGTTTAATTATTAAAAGTCGTTATTATGGTTTTAATGATAATACATGCATTGTGAATATCTCAGTTTGGAAATAACACTTATGGTTTAAAATGGTTTATCATAAACCATTCAATGGTAAATTAAATCTAATTTTCTTGGGAGGGGCCAACTTGCATTGGTCCTTCATGATTTCCCTCTACGTCCATGTTTGTCTTGTATTGTTTGGGGTAGAGGGGTACTAAAAAGGGTGAGGGAGGTGAGATGAGTGAGGTGTTGGTTGGTCTGGGGATACCCTTTTGTAGTTGGGGGAGTATGCATTTGGTGTAGGTAGTAAGGGTGGCCGTCTCTTGAAGTTGAGGGACATGAGTGGGGGAGGTGTATTGAACACAATCGACATTAGTCGTATTGGTTTTGTTCTCTCAGGTTGTGTTTGTTTCTGGGGGTATTTGTGTGCTTGTGGAGCGTGATCGTACTGGTTTCTTTTGTTCTGGTTGGACTTGTTGGTGGCAGGGTTTTTGGGCTTGTTGGTGGCAGGGTTTTTGGGTGTGTGCTGTTGTGCTTGATGTGGGTGGGACCTTTTTTCTGTGGGCCGGGGATGGGGTGGTCCCATGGGTGGGTTCTGTGGTCTCTTGTTTGGAGCAGGTTCTGACTTTCTTGGCGGTTTTGGCGGTTGCGGTGCAGGCAGGAGGTGAGAGTTGGTGGATTGGTTTCTGGTTTGGCTTGATGGTTTGGCGCAAGCTGACACGTGTTGGTCCGTTCTTGGTGTTGTTTGGTGGTTTGTGTAGACCTTGCCTAGCTTGTGCGCTTTTAATGTTTTGGTCATCTTGTTAATTCTCTGTATTTTGAGGTCGTCGTGCAGTGTTTTTAGGTTTTGTTGTGTTGTTGTTTGAGTGGTTTTCCATAAGCTTGAAATTTCTGTGTCTGTTTGTGAGTCTAGTTGTTTTTCTATATCTGTTAGTGCTGTGTCTAGTTGAGTTGTCAGTCTGTTGAGGTGTTGCACGTTTGCTGCAGTAAGTTCCATACTTGCCTTAGTAAGTATTTGTGTGTACTTACTCTTGAGCTCTTCATCAGCCCCTAGGGTGGCACAGGTAGCGTTTGCTTTGACCCCTAGTGGGAAAATCCCTTCGTCGAGGCATTGTTGATTGAATGTAAGGTGGTGCTGTGCAAGTTCATAGTATTTTCTCATTTTTTTGTATTTGTCCATTGTCACTTTGTATTGTTTGTCTGTGAGTGGTAGGTCTGGGGGTGGGGTCGTGGTGTTAGTGTCTGGAGTAAGGGTTGCGCCGTGGTCCGCAGATCTGGTGGGGTTTACAGGCGAGGCTCCAGGTGTGTTTTGATCTTGGGGTTGGCTTGTAGTTGCTAGAGAGGGAAGCACGGGTCTGGTTTGTTGCAATTCAGTAGTTGAGGTGTGTTTTGGGAGTTGGGTTGTGGTGGTGGGGTCTGGGGGTTGGGTTGTGGTATGATCCTTGAGTTGAGTTGTGATTGGAGGTGTGGTTTTAAGTGTGCTTTGCTCCTGGGGTTGGTTTGGCACTGCTGGAGAGGGGAGTGTGGGCATCAGTGGGTTGGTTTCATTTGTTAGATCGGCATTTGCAGTGTGGTCAGGGGAAGAGGTGGAGGTGTGGTCTGGGGAACCGGTAGACTCGACAATTGCCGTGTCTGGGGAGGTGGCAGAATAGTAGTGGCCTGGGGACACGGTATGGTCGGCTTCGTTTGTCTGATCGACCATTGCTGTGTGGTCTGGGGGGGAGGTGGAGTTGTGGCCTGGGGACAGGGTGGGCGTGGCTTTGTTTGTCGGATCGACAGTTGCCTTGTTTGGGGAGGAGGCGGGATTGTGCTCAGTATGAGTGGTTTCGTTTGTCGGATCGACATTTGCAGTGTGGTCTGGGGAAGAGGTGGAATTTTGGCCTGGGGACAGGGTAGACGTTGTCTGATCGACGATTGCAGTGTGGTCTGGGGAAGGCGTTGAATTGTGGCCTGGGGACACGGTATAGGTGGACTGCAGCGGGTCTATGTCCTTAGGTTGGGCTCGAGTTGGTTTGGGGGAAGAGGTTGGCGATGGTGTAGAAAGTGGATTCTGGCGACGATGACGTACTTTGCGCTGAGGTTTGGGAGGTGTCATTACCAAAGGACAGATCGGGGTCGTCGGTTCATGCACTTTTTTCTGATTGTCCGAGCGCCCTCTATTTCGGGTGACGGGCATCCCTTGGTACCTGTAGGAACTACTTCAATGGGTTAGCTTTAACTTACTTATCCTGTATCGCTATCGCTCGCTCGCTTGCTTGCGCATTTGAGTATCCTTTCAGTCAAAACTTTATCACAGATGCATTTCGGCTGGTTAGGCCTTCTTCAGTGCGAACAAAGTTGACAGAAAAGGATACTGTTGTGCAGTGTGCTTAAATACTAGGGTGGAAGCATGGTGCAGCTGGTGCGGTGAGTGTTGGCAGCTGGTGTATATATGTGTTTGCATGTATTGTTATTATAGGTATATATCGTTCAGCCCTTCAGGTGTTCTGGTTCTGAGTTTGTTGATCCACCACTGTTCTACTGCCATTCTCTGTGAGGGGTGTGTGTGCGTCAGAGGTATGATTTGTGCATTGAATGTACCGTGTGTATCGAAATGTTTGTAAAGCAGCATTCTGGGTTGTCTTGTAGAGCGAAAACTGCTTCTGTGTTGGGACATTCTTTCTCTCAGACTTCTGGTGGTTTGTCCCACGTACTGGAGTTTGCATGTTTTGCATTGTAGAATGTATATGATGTTCATACTGCTACATGTGAGCCTGCTTCTTATGTGTATTTTTTCGTTTGTTGTAGTGCTTCTAAATGCATTGGCCTCGATCAACATGGGGCACACGAGGCAGTCTCTTCTATTGCATTTTGTCGGGAGTAGTGGTATAGAATAACTTTTGTCTGACGGTTGTATGCCTGTTTTCTTTATATCTGTGTCAAGCGGTGATCTTGTTATAATCTTCTTTAAATTTGGAAAAATTTTATACGCCGTTATTGGTTTATTTAGGGAGAGTGGGAAGGTTGTTGCTTCTCGTTGTAGTATGTCGATGTGTTGTTGTAGGTGTGGTCTTGTATGTTGTCGTCTAGCGTCATATTCAATTATTAATGGGTATATTTTCTTTTTTTGCGTAATTTTAGGTTGGCTGGACAATGCTTGAATTACTTGGTTAATTTTCTTAAACGCATATCCTCTGTTGAGAAAGTGTTCAATAAGTTGTTGCTTCAGTTTTGCGAATTGCTTTGGGTCAGAGCATTGTTTTTGGTATCTTAAAAGTTCAGCTTTTATAATTGCGGTCTTTGTATGGTGTGGGTGGTGACTGGTGTAATGTATATATTGAAAAGAATTTGTTGGTTTGAGGTGTGTTTTGTAAGACAGTTTTTTTGTTCGTTCGAAGTTAGTATCTTTGTATATTGTTAGATCGAGGTAGTCTATTGCTGTGTCAGATATGTTCCATTCAAATTTTATAGTGGGATGGTGGTTATTAAGGTTAGTCAAAAAGGTGTCTAAATCTCCTCTTGAGTGTGTCCATATCATGAATATATCGTCGATGTATCGTTTGTAAGTATGTGGTCGTTTGTCTTGTGTGCTCAGAAAGCTTTCTTCCAGACTAGACATGAATATGTTTGCTAGTGTGGGTGCCAATGGTGTTCCCATGGCTACTCCTGTAAGCTGATGGTACGGTTGTCCGTTAAAAGTAAATGTGTTGTTTTTAAGTACGAAGTTGAGTAATTGTCTTGTCACGTGTTTTGGGAGTCCAATGATTTCGTTGTATTGCAGAAGTGCATTTATGCCTTGCTCTTGCGGAATGGTAGTATATAGACTCTTTACGTCTATAGATACTAGGAGCACCTGTTCAGATGGTGGTATTGTTGTCTTGCTAAGTATATTAATGAGGGCTTGAGAATTTTTCAGGTGTGATGGTGCTAGGGGGACGATATTTTTGAAATAATGTTCAATGTATTTTGAAATATTTGTTGTTGCTCCGTTGATGCCTGCCACTACAGGTCTTACCGTAATTGGGTTTTTGTGTATTTTATATGGAAAGTATATATATTGGGTTTGAACTGGATTGGGTGGCTTCATAAACTCATATTCAAATTTATCTATATATCCTGTAGAGTATAATTCTTTTATGTAATTTGTTATATTTGCTGCAAGTAATGGTGTTGGATCCTGGTCCAGTTTTGAATATGTCGTTTCGTCTGAAAGGTGATTGTTACCGTCAGTAATGTATTTGTCTCTGTTTGTTATAGTAAGGGTAGATCCTTTATCAGCTTTTTTAATAATTATTTCTTCTTTTCTTTGTTTAAGTAATTTTATTGCTTTTCTTTCTTGAACTGTTAAATTATCTGTTATTTTGAAGTGTGGCTTGTTGCAATGGGTCATGATCTCAGTTTCTGTCATCTTAAGGTATTTTTCTAATGATGGATTGTTTGATGTGGTGGGGTTATAATTGGATTTCTTTTTGAATGGATTTGGTTGTTGAGTGTTGTCTTGAAATAAATAGTCAAGTCTTATTGTTCTTTTATATTGTTCAATTGGTTTCTGTAAGGGTCTCAAGTTGCCTGTTGGTGTTGGGATAAAAAGGAGTCCTTTGTCTAAAATTGCTATTTCATCATCTGTGAGCGATACATTTGATAAGTTCATAATGTGTGTCAACTTTTGGTTTCTGCTTTTATTGTTAGGTATCCTATTTTTGGGGTGACGTTTTCGTGTGGGTCTTGTTTTTGTTTGTATGTTCTTTTCGGCGGAGCCATCAAATGGTTCGGGGTAATCACATATCATATAATTTACGTGGGAGGGGCCAACTTGCATTGGTCCTTCATGATTTCCCTCTACGTCCATGTTTGTCTTGTATTGTTTGGGGTAGAGGGGTACTAAAAAGGGTGAGGGAGGTGAGATGAGTGAGGTGTTGGTTGGTCTGGGGATACCCTTTTGTAGTTGGGGGAGTATGCATTTGGTGTAGGTAGTAAGGGTGGCCGTCTCTTGAAGTTGAGGGACATGAGTGGGGGAGGTGTATTGAACACAATCGACATTAGTCGTATTGGTTGTGTTCTCTCAGGTTGTGTTTGTTTCTGGGGGTATTTGTGTGCTTGTGGAGCGTGATCGTACTGGTTTCTTTTGTTCTGGTTGGACTTGTTGGTGGCAGGGTTTTTGGGCTTGTTGGTGGCAGGGTTTTTGGGTGTGTGCTGTTGTGCTTGATGTGGGTGGGACCTTTTTTCTGTGGGCCGGGGATGGGGTGGTCCCATGGGTGGGTTCTGTGGTCTCTTGTTTGGAGCAGGTTCTGACTTTCTTGGCGGTTTTGGCGGTTGCGGTGCAGGCAGGAGGTGAGAGTTGGTGGATTGGTTTCTGGTTTGGCTTGATGGTTTGGCGCAAGCTGACACGTGTTGGTCCGTTCTTGGTGTTGTTTGGTGGTTTGTGTAGACCTTGCCTAGCTTGTGCGCTTTTAATGTTTTGGTCATCTTGTTAATTCTCTGTATTTTGAGGTCGTCGTGCAGTGTTTTTAGGTTTTGTTGTGTTGTTGTTTGAGTGGTTTTCCATAAGCTTGAAATTTCTGTGTCTGTTTGTGAGTCTAGTTGTTTTTCTATATCTGTTAGTGCTGTGTCTAGTTGAGTTGTCAGTCTGTTGAGGTGTTGCACGTTTGCTGCAGTAAGTTCCATACTTGCCTTAGTAAGTATTTGTGTGTACTTACTCTTGAGCTCTTCATCAGCCCCTAGGGTGGCACAGGTAGCGTTTGCTTTGACCCCTAGTGGGAAAATCCCTTCGTCGAGGCATTGTTGATTGAATGTAAGGTGGTGCTGTGCAAGTTCATAGTATTTTCTCATTTTTTTGTATTTGTCCATTGTCACTTTGTATTGTTTGTCTGTGAGTGGTAGGTCTGGGGGTGGGGTCGTGGTGTTAGTGTCTGGAGTAAGGGTTGCGCCGTGGTCCGCAGATCTGGTGGGGTTTACAGGCGAGGCTCCAGGTGTGTTTTGATCTTGGGGTTGGCTTGTAGTTGCTAGAGAGGGAAGCACGGGTCTGGTTTGTTGCAATTCAGTAGTTGAGGTGTGTTTTGGGGGTTGAGTTGTGGTGGTGGGGTCTGGGGGTTTGGTCGCAATGCATGTATTGTCATTAAAACCACAATAACGACTTTTAATAATTAAACCATTACATATTAGTAAATCTATTTCCATTTGGATGTTATGTCTGAGTGTATTAGATTTAATTTACCATTGAATGGTTTATGATAAACCATGTTAAACCATTAGCGTTATTTCTAAACTGAGATATTCACAATGCATGTACTATCATTAAAATCATAATAACGACTTTTAATAATTAAACCATTACATGATAGTAAATCTATTTCCATATGAATAGTATGTCTGAGTGTATTAGATTTAATTTACCAATGAATGGTTTATGATAAACCATGTTAAACCATGTGTTATTTCTAAACTGAGATATTCACAGTGCATGTATTATCATTAAAATCATAATAACGACATTTAATAATTAAACCATTACATATTAGTAAATCTATTTCCATATAGATAGTATGTCTGAGTGTATTAGATTTAATTTACCATTGAATGATTTATGATAAACCATGTTAAACCATAAGTCTTACTTCTAAACTGTGATATTCACAATGCATGTATTATCATTAAAATCCTAATAACGACATTTAATAATTAAACCATTACATAATAGTAAATCTATTTCCAAAAGGATAGAATGTCTGAGTGTATTAGATTTAATTTAGCATTGAATGGTTTATGATAAACCATGTTAAACCATAATAGTTATTTCTAAACTGAGATATTTACAATGCATGTATTATCATTAAAATCATAATAACGACTTTTAATAATTAAACCATTACATATTAGTAAATCTATTTCCATTTGAAAAGTATGTCTGAGTGTATTAGATTTAATTTACCATTATTCAGTTTATGATAAACCATGTTAAACCATAAGTGTTATTTCTAATCTGAGATATTTACAATGCATGTATTACCATTAAAATCATAATAACGACTTTCAATAATTAAACCATTACATATTAGTAAATCTATTTCCATATAAATAGTATGTCTAAGTGCATTAGATTTAATTTAGCATTATTCGGTTTATGATAAACCATGTTAAACCATAAGTGTTATTTCTAAACTGAGATATTAACAATGCATGTATTATCATTAAAATCCTAATAACGACTTTTAAAAATTAAACCATTACATATTAGAAAATCTATTTCAGAATGGATAGTATGTCTGAGTGTATTAGATTTAATTTAGCATTGAATGGTTTATGATAAACCATGTTAAACCATAAGTGTTATTTCTAAACTGAGATATTCACAATGCATGTATTATCATTAAAATAATAGTAACGACTGTTAATAATTAAACCATTACATAATAGTAAATCTATTTCCAAAAGGATAGAATGTCTGAGTGTATTAGATTTAATTTAGCATTGAATGGTTTATGATAAACCATGTTAAACCATAATAGTTATTTCTAAACTGAGATATTTACAATGCATGTATTATCATTAAAATCATAATAACGACTTTTAATAATTAAACCATTACATATTAGTAAATCTATTTCCATTTGAAAAGTATGTCTGAGTGTATTAGATTTAATTTACCATTATTCAGTTTATGATAAACCATGTTAAACCATAAGTGTTATTTCTAATCTGAGATATTTACAATGCATGTGTTACCATTAAAATCATAATAACGACTTTCAATAATTAAACCATTACATATTAGTAAATCTATTTCCATATAAATAGTATGTCTAAGTGCATTAGATTTAATTTAGCATTATTCGGTTTATGATAAACCATGTTAAACCATAAGTGTTATTTCTAAACTGAGATATTCACAATGCATGTATTATCATTAAAATCATAATAATAATTAAACCATTACATAATAGTAAATCTATTTCCATATAGATAGTATGTCTGAGTGTATTTGATTTAATTTAGCATTGAATGGTTTATGATAAACCATGTTAAACCATAAGGGTTATTTCCAAACGGAGATATTCACAATGCATGTATTATCATTAATATCATATTAACGACTTTTAATAACTAAACCATTACATATTAGTAAATCTATTTCAGAATGGATAGTATGTCTGAGTGTATTAGATTTAATTTAGCATTGAATGGTTTATGATAAACCATGTTAAACCATAATAGTTATTTCTAAACTGAGATATTTACAATGCATGTATTATCATTAAAATCATAATAACGACTTTTAATAATTAAACCATTACATATTAGTAAATCTATTTCCATTTGAATAGTATGTCTGAGTGTATTAGATTTAATTTACCATTATTCGGTTTATGATAAACCATGTTAAACCATAAGTGTTATTTCTAAACTGAGATATTCACAATGCATGTATTATCATTAAAATCATAATAACGATTTTCAATAATTAAACCATTACATATTAGTAAATCTATTTCCATATAGATAGTATGTCTAAGTGCATTAGATTTAATTTACCATTATTCGGTTTATGATAAACCATGTTAAACCATAAGTGTTGTTCCATAACTGAGATATTCACAATGCATGTACTATCATTAAAATCATAATAACGACTTATAATAATTAACCATTTCATACTAGTAAATCTATTTCCATATGAATAGTATGTCTGAGTGTATTAGATTTATTTTACCAATGAATGGTTTATGATAAACCATGTTAAACCATAAGTGTTATTTCTAAACTGAGATATTCGCAATGCATGTATTATCTTTAAAATCATAACAACGACTTTTAATAAATAAACCATTACATATTAGAAAATCTATTTCCATATGCATAGTTCGTCTGAGTGTATTAGATTTAGTTTACCATTGAATGGTTAATGATAAACCATGTTAAACCATAAGTGTTATTTCTAAATTGAGATATTCACAATGCATGTATTATCATTAAAATCATAATAACGACTGTTAATAAATAAACTATTACACATTAGTAAATCTATTTCCGTATGGATAGTATGTCTGAGTGTATTAGATTTATTTTACCATTGAATGGTTTATGATAAACCATGTTAAACCATAAGTGTTATTTCTAAACTGAGATATTCACAATGCATGTATTATTATTAAAATCATAATAACGACTGTTAATAAATAAACTATTACACATTAGTAAATCTATTTCCGTATGGATAGTATGTCTGAGTGTATTAGATTTAATTTACCATTGAATGGTTTATGATAAACCATGCTATACCATAAGTGTTATTTCTAAACTGAGATATTCACAATGCATGTATATAAATAAATTATTTTTTTAATTTTTATTTATTTAAATTTATATTTATAATGTGGCTAACAACAACACAGCCTAACATATACAATGTACTGGCACACTAACACACTCGATCACTCACACACAGAACTAAAAGTCATCTAAACCATCAAAGGAACTTAATGTTCCCAAGACGGAGGTGTAATTTCCTCTCTGGATTGCCACAGAAAGGCGCTGGAGTAAGAATTGGTAGGATTGTGAGTCTCCAGTGGTTTTGTGCAGACGATGGCCAAGGTCCTTAAGAAAGGACAATGTTTCAGCACCAAACACACCAAGAGACTCACATGCTATGGGAACAAAGAAGTATTTAGCTTCAAGAGAGGAATACTTCTTCCTCTTTTGAGATTCAGCATGTATTATCATTAAAATCATAATAACGACTTTTAATAATTAAACCATTACATATTAGTTAATCTATTTCCATATGGATAGTATGTCTGAGTGTATTAGATTTAATTTAGCATTGAATGGTTTATGATAAACCATGTTAAACCATAAGTGTTATTTCTAAACTGAGATATTCACATTGCATGTATTGTCATTAAAATTATAATAACGACTTATAATTACTAAACCATTACATATTAGTAAATCTATTTCCAAATATACAGTTTGTCTATGTGTATTAGATTTAGTTTTCCATTGAATAGTTTATGATAAACCATGTTAAACCATAAGTGTTATTTCTAAACTGAGATATTCACAATGTATGTAAGATCTTTACAATCATACTAACGACTTTTCATTATTAAACTATTACACATTAGAAAATCTATTTCCGTATGGATAGTATGTCTGAGTGTATTAGATTTAATTTAGCATTAAATGGTTTATGATAAACCATGTTAAACCATAAGTGTCATTTCTAAACTGAGATATTCAGAATGCATGTATTATCATTAAAATTATAATAACGACTTTTAATAATTAAACCATTACATAATAGTAAATCTATTTCCATATGGATAGTATGTCTGAGTGTATTAGATTTAATTTACCATTGAATGGTTTATGACAAACCATGTTAAACCATGAGTGTTATTTCTAAACTGAGATATTCACAATGCATGTATTATCATTAAAATCATAATAACGACTTTTAATAATTAAACCATTACATAATAGTAAATCTATTTCCATATGGATAGTATGTCTGAGTGTATTAGATTTAATTTACCATTGAATGGTTTATGATAAACCATGTTAAACCATAAGTGTTATTTCTAAACAGAGATATTCACAATGCATGTATTATCATTAAAATCAGAATAACGACTTTTCATAATTAAACTATTACACATTAGTACATCTATTTCCTTATGGATAGTATGTCTGAGTGTATTAGATTTAATTTACCATTGAATGGTTTATGATAAACCATGTTAAACCATAAGTGTTATTTCTAAACTGAGATATTCACAATGCATGTAATATCATTAAAATCATAATAACAACTTTTAATAATTAAACCAAAACATAATAGTAAATTTATTTCCATATGGATAGTATGTCTGAGTGTATTAGATTTAATTTACCATTGAATGGTTTAAGATAAACCATGTTAAACAATAAGTGTTATTTCTAAACTGAGATATTCACAATGCATGTATTATCATTAAAGTCATAATAACGACTGTTAATAGTTAAACCATTACATAATAGTAAATCTATTTCCATATGGATAGTATGTCTGAGTGTATTAGATTTAATTTACCATTGAATGGTTTATGATAAACCATGTTAAACCATGAGTGTTATTTCTAAACTGAGATATTCACAATGCATGTATTATCATTAAAATCATAATAACGACTTTTCATAATTAAACTATTACACATTTGTAAGTCTATTTCCGTATGGATAGTATATCTGAGTGTATTAGATTTAATTTAGCATTGAATGGTTTATGATAATCCATGTTAAACCATTTGTTGTTTCATAACTGAGATATTCACAATGCATGTATTATCATTAAATTCATAATAACGACTGTTAATAAATAAACCATTACATATTAGTAAATCTATTTCCATATGGATAGTATGTCTGAGTGTATTAGATGTAACTTACCATTGAATGGCTTATGATAAACCATGTTAAACCATAAGTGTCATTTCTAAACTGAGATACTCACAATACATGTAGTATCATAAAAATCATATTAAGGACTTTTAATAATTAAACCATTACATATTAGTAAATCTATTTCCATATGCACAGAATGTCAGAGTTTATAAGATTTAAATTACCATTGAATGGTTTATGATAAACCATGTTAAACCATAAGTGTTATTTCTAAACTAAGATATTCACATTGCATGTATTATCATTAATATCATATTAACGACTTTTAATAACTAAACCATTACATATTAGTTAATCTATTTCCATACGGATAGTATGTCTAAGTGTATTAGATTTAATTTAGCATTGAATGGTTTATGATAAACCATGTTAAACCATAAGTGTTATTTCTATACTGAGATATTCACAATGCATGTATTATCATTAAAATCATAATGACGACTGTTAATATTTACACTTTTACACATTAGTAAATCTATTTCCATATGGATAGTATGTCTGAGTGTATTAGATTTTATTTACCAATGAATGGTTTATGATAAACCATGTTAAACCATAAGTGTTATTTCTAAACTGAGATATTCACAATGCATGTTTTATCATTAAAATCATAATAATAATTAAACCATTACATAATAGTAAATCTATTTCCATATGGATAGTATGTCTGAGTGTATTAGATTTAATTTACCTTTGAATGGTTTATGATAAACCATGCTAAACCATAAGTGTTATTTCTAAACTGAGATATTCACAATGCATGTATGATCATTTAAATCATAATAACGACTTTTCATAATTAAACTATTGTATTAGATTTAAGTTACCATTGAATGGTTTATGATAAACCATGTTAAACCATCAGTGTCATTTCTAATCTGAGATATTCACAATGCATGTATTATCTTTAAAACCATAATAACGACTTTTCATAATTAAACTATTACACATTAGTAAATCTATTTACGTATGGATAGTATGTCTGAGTGTATTAGATTTAATTTACCAATGAATGGTTTATGATAAACCATGTTAAACCATAAGTGTCATTTCTAAACTGAGTTATTCACAATGTATGTATTATCATTAGAATCACAATAACGACTGTTAATAATTAAACCGTTGCATAATAGTAAATCTATTTCCATATGGATAGTATGTCTGAGTGTATTAGATTTAATTTACCATTGAATGGTTTATGATAAACCATGTTAAACCATAAGTGTTATTTCCAAACTGAGATATTCACAATGCATTAAAATCATAATAACGACTTTTAAAAATTAAACCATTACATATTAGTAAATTTATTTTCATATGGATAGTATGTCTGAGCGTATTAGATTTAATTTACCATTGAATGGTTTATGATAAACCATTTCAAACCATAAGTGTTATTTCTAAACTGAGATATTCACAATGCATGTATTATCATTAAAAACATAATAACGACTTTTCATAATTAAACTATTACACATTAGTAAATCTATTTTCGTATGGATAGTATGTCTGAGTGTATTAGATTTAATTTACCATTGAATGGTTTATGATAAACCATGTTAAACCATAAGTGTTATTTCCAAACTGAGATATTCACAATGCATGTATTATCATTAAAACCATAATAACAACTTTTAATAATTAAACCATTACATATTAGTAAATCTATTTCCGTATGGATAGTGTGTCTGAGTGTATTAGATTTAATTTACCATTGAATGGTTTATGATAAACCATGTTAAACCATAAGTGTTATTTCTAAACTGAGATATTTACAATGCATGTATTATCATTAAAATCATAATAACGACTTTTCATAATTAAACTATTACACATTAGTAAATCTATTTCCGTATGGATAGTATGTCTGAGTGTATTAGATTAATTTACCATTGAATGGTTTATGATAAACCATGTTAAACCATAAGTGTTATTTCTAAACTGAGATATTCACAATGCATGTATTATCATTAAAATCATAATAACGACTTTTAATAATTAAACCATTACATATTAGTAAATCTATGTCCATATGGATAGTATGGCTGAGTATAATAGATTTAATTTACCATTGAATGGTTTAAGATAAACCATGTTAAACCATAAGTGTTATTACTAAATTGAGATAGTATATGCATTGTGAATATCTCAGTTTAGAAATAACACTTATGGTTTAACATGGTTTATCATAAACCATTCAATGGTAAATTAAATCTAATACACTCAGACATACTATCCATATGGAAATAGATTTACTATATGTAATGGTTTAATTATTAAAAGTCGTTATTATGATTTTAATGAGAATATCATCATTGTGATTATCTCAGTTTAGAAATAACACTTATGGTTTAACATGGTTTATGATCAACCATTCAATGGTAAATTAAATCTAATACACTCAGACATACTATCCATATAAAAATAGATTTATTAATATGTAATGGTTTAATTATTTAAAGTCGTTATTATGGTTTTAATGATAATACATGCATTGTGAATATCTCAGTTTGGAAATAACACTTATGGTTTAACATGGTTTATCATAAAAAATTCAATGGTAAATTAAATCTAATACACTCGGACATACTATCCATATGGAAATAGATTTTCAATTACGTAATGGTTTAATTATTAAAAGTCGTTTTTATGATCTTAATGATAATACATGCATTGTGATAATCTCAGTTCAGTAATAACACTTATGGTTTAACATGGTTTATCATAAACCATTCAAAGGTAAATTAAATCTAATACACTCAGATATACTATCCATACGGAAATAGATTTACTAATGTGTAATAGTTTAATTATGAAAAGTCGTTATTATGATTTTAATGATAATACATGCATTGTGAATATCTCAGTTTAGAAATAACCCTTATAAATTAACAATGTTTATCATAGACCATTCAATGGTAAATTAAATCTAATACACTCAGACATTTTACGCATATGGAAATATATTTACTATTAGGTAATGGTTTTATTATTAAAAGTCGTTTTTATGATTTTAATGATAATACATGCGTTGTGATTATCTCAGTTTAGAAATAACACTTATGGTTTAACATGGTTTATCATAAACCATTCAATGGTAAATTAAATCTAATACACTCAGACATACTATTCATATGGAAATAGATTTACTATTATGTAATGGTTTAATTATTAAAAGTCGTTATTATGATTTTAATGATAATACATGCATTGTGATTATCTCAGTTTAGAAATAACACTTATGGTTTAAAATGGTATATCATAAACCATTCAATGGTAAAATAAATCTAATACACTCAGACATACTATCCATACGGAAATAGATTTACTAATGTGTAATATTTTACTTATGAAAAGTCGTTATTATGATTTTAATGATAATACATGCATTGAGAGTATCTCAGTTTAGAAATAACACTTATGGTTTAACATGGTTTATCATAAACCATTCATTGGTAAATTAAATCTAATACACTCAGATATACTATCCGTACGGAAATAGATTTACTAATGTGTAATATTTTACTTATGAAAAGACGTTTTTATGATTTTAATGATAATACATGCATTGTGAATATCTCAGTTTAGAAGTACCACTTATGGTTTAAAATGGTTTATCATAAACCATTCAATGGTAAATTAAATCTAATACACTCAGACATACTATCCATATGGAAATACATTTACTTATATGTAATTGTTTAATTATTAAATCTCGTTATTATGATTTTAATGATAATACATGCATTGTGAATATCTCAGTTTAGAAATAACACATGGTTTAAAATGGTTTATCATAAACCATTCAATGGTAAATTAAATCTAATACACTCAGACATACTATCCATACGTAAATAGATTTACTAATGTGTAATAGTTTAATTATGAAAAGTCGTTATTATGATTTTAATGATAGTACATGCATTGTGAAGATCTCAGTTTAGAAATAACACTTATGGTTTAACATGGTTTATCATAAACAATTCAATGGTAAAATAAATCTAATACACTCAGACATACTATCCATACGGAAATAGATTTACTAATGTGTAACGGTTTAATTATTAAAAGTCGTTATTATGATTTTAATGATAATACATGCATTGTGAATATCTCAGTTTGGAAATAACACTTATGGTTTAACATGGTTTATCATAAAAAATTCAATGGTAAATTAAATCTAATACACTCGGACATACTATCCATATGGAAATAGATTTACAATTACGTAATGGTTTAATTATTAAAAGTCGTTATTATGATCTTAATGATAATACATGAATTGTGATTATCTCAGTTCAGTAATAACACTTATGGTTTAACATGGTTTATCATAAACCATTCAATCGTAAATTAAATCTAATACACTCAGATATACTATCCACACGGAAATAGATTTACTAATGTGTAATATTTTACTTATGAAAAGTCGTTTTTATGATTTTAATGATAATACATGCATTGTGATTATCTCAGTTTAGAAATAACACTTATGGTTTAAAATGGTTTATCATAAACCATTCAATGGTAAATTAAATCTAATACACTCAGACATACTATCCATACGTAAATAGATTTACTAATATGTAATTGTTTAATTATTAAATCTCGTTATTATGATTTTAATGATAATACATGCATTGTGAATATCTCAGTTTGGAAATAACACTTATGGTTTAACATGGTTTATCATAAACCATTCAATGGTAAATTAAATCTAATACACTCAGACATACTATCCATATGGAAATAGAATTACTATTATGTAATGGTTTAATTATTAAAATTCGTTATTATGATTTTAATGATAATACATGCATTGTGAATATCTCAGTTTAGAATTAACACTTATGGTTTAACATGGTTTATCATAAACCATTCAATGGTAAATTAAATCTAATACACTCAGACATACTATCCATATGGAAATAGAATTACTATTATGTAATGGTTTAATTATTAAAATTCGTTATTATGATTTTAATGATAATACATGCATTGTGAATATCTCAGTTTAGAATTAACACTTATGGTTTAAAATGGTTTATCATAAACCATTCAATTGTAAATTAAATCTAATACACTCAGACCTACTATCCATATGGAATTAGATTTACTACTAGGTAATGGTTTAATTATTAAAAGTCGTTATTATGATTTTAATGATAATACATGCATTGTGAATATCTCAGTTTAGAAATAACACTTATGGTTTAACATGGTTTATCATAAACCATTCATTGGTAAATTAAATCTAATACACTCAGACATACTATCCAAATGGAAATAGATTTACTAATATGTAATGGTTTAATTATTAAAAGTCGCTATTGCGGTTTTAATTACAATACATGCATTGTGAATATCTCAGTTTGGAAATAACACTTATGGTTTAACATGGTTTATCATAAACCATTCAATGGTAAATTAAATCTAATAGAATGGTTTAATTATTAAAAGTCGTTATTATGATTTTAATGATAATACATGCGTTGTGAATATCTCAGTTTTGAAATAACACTTATGGTTTAACATGGTTTATCATAAACCATTCAATGGTAAAATAAATCTAATACACTCAGACATACTATCCATACGAAAATAGATTTTCTAATGTGTAATGGTATAATTATTAAAAGTCGTTATTATGATTTAATGCATTGTGAATATTTCAGTTTAGAAATAACAAATGGTTTAACATGGTTTATCATAGACCATTCAATGGTACATTAAATCTAATACACTCAGACATACTATCCATATGGAAATAGATTTACTATTAGGTAATGGTTTAATTATTAAAAGTCGTTATTATTATTTTAATGATAATACATCCATTGTGAATATCTCAGTTTAGATATAACACTTATGGTTTAACATGGTTTATCATAGACCATTCAATGGTAAATTAAATCTAATACACTTAGACAAACTGTATATATGGAAATAGATTTACTATTATGTAATGGTTTAATTATTAAAAGTCGTTATTATGATTTTAATGCATTATGAATATCTCAGTATGGAAATAACACATGGTTTAACATGGTTTATCATAAACCATTCAATGGTAAATTAAATCTAATACACTCAGACATACTATCCATATGGAAATAGATTTACTAATATGTAATGGTTTAATTATTAAAAGTCGTTATTATGGTTTTAATGATAATACATGCATTGTGAATATCTCAGTATGGAAATAACACTTATGGTTTAACATGGTTTATCATAAACCATTCAATGGTAAATTAAATCTAATACACTCAGACATACTATCCATATGGAAATAGATTTACTATTATGTAATGGTTTAATTATTAAAAGTCGTTATTATGATTTTAATGATAGAACATGCATAATATCTCAGTATAGAAATAACACTTATGGTTTAAAATGGTTTATCATAAACCATTCAATGGTAAATTAAATCTAATACACTCAGACATACTATTCAAATGGAAATAGATTTACTATTATGTAATGGTTTAATTATTAAAACTCGTTATTATGATTTTAATGATAATACATGCATTGTGAATATCTCAGTTTAGAAATAACACATATCGTTTAACATGGTTTATCATAAACCATTCAATGGTAAATTAAATCTAATACACTTAGACATACTATCCATATGAAAATAGATTTACTAAGATGTAATGGTTTAATTATTAAAAGTCGTTATTATGATCTTAATGATAATACATGCATTGTGATAATCTCAGTTCAGTAATAACACTTATGGTTTAACATGGTTTATCATAAACCATTCAAAGGTAAATTTAATCTAATACACTCAGATATACTATCCATACGGAAATAGATTTACTAATGTGTAATAGTTTAATTATGAAAAGTCGTTATTATGATTTTAATGATAATACATGCATTGTGAATATCTCAGTTTAAAAATAACCCTTATAAATTAACAATGTTTATCATAGACCATTCAATGGTAAATTAAATCTTATACACTCAGACGTATTACGCATATGGAAATATATTTACAATTAGGTAATGGTTTTATTATTAAAAGTCGTTTTATGATTTTAATGATAATACATGCGTTGTGATTATCTCAGTTTAGAAATAACACTTATGGTTTAACATGGTTTATGATCAACCATTCAATGGTAAATTAAATCTAATACACTCAGACATACTATCCATATAAAAATAGATTTATTAATATGTAATGGTTTAATTATTAAAAGTCGTTATTATGGTTTTAATGATAACACATGCATTGTGAATATCTCAGTTTGGAAATAACACATGGTTTAACATGGTTTATCATAAACCATTCAATGGTAAATTAAATCTAATACACTCAGACATACTATTCATATGGAAATATATTTACTATTAGACAATGGTTTAATTATTAAAAGTCGTTATTATGATTTAATGATAATACATGCATTGTGAATATCTCAGTTTAGAAATAACACTTATGGTTTAACATGGTTTATCATAAACCATTCAATGGTAAATTAAATCTAATACACTCAGACATACTATTCATATGGAAATATATTTACTATTAGGTAATGGTTTAATTATTAAAAGTCGTTATTATGATTTTAATGATAATACATGCATTGTGAATATCTCAGTTTAGAAATAACACTTATGGTTTAACATGGTTTATCATAAACCATTCAATGGTAAATTAAATCTAATACACTCAGACATACTATCCATACGGAAATAGATTTACTAATGTGTAATAGTTTAATTATGAAAAGTCGTTATTATGTTTTTTATGATAATACATGCATTGTGAATATCTCAGTTTAGAAATAACACTTATGGTTTAAAATGGTTTATCATAAACCATTCAATGCTAAATTAAATCTAATACACTCAGACATACTAAAATAGATTTACTAATATGTAATGGTTTAATTATTAAAAGTCTTTGTTATGATTTTAATGCATTGTGAATATCTCAGTTTGGAAATAACACATGGTTTAACATGGTTTATCATAAACCATTCAATGGTAAATTAAATCTAATACACTCAGACATACTATCCATATGGAAATAGATTTACTAATATGTAATGGTTTAATTATTAAAAGTCGTTATTATGGTTTTAATGATAATACATGCATTGTGAATATCTCAGTATGGAAATAACACTTATGGTTTAACATGGTTTATCATAAACCATTCAATGGTAAATTAAATCTAATACACTCAGACATACTATCCATACGGAAATGGATTTACTAATGTGTAATAGTTTAATTATGAAAAGTCGTTATTATGATTTTAATGATAATACATGCATTGTGAATATCTCAGTGTAGAAATAACACTTATGGTTTAACATGGTTTATCATAAACCATTCAAAGGTAAATTAAATCTAATACACTTAGACATACTATCCATATGAAAATAGATTTACTATTATGTAATGGTTTAATTATTAAAAGTCGTTATTATGATTTTAATGCATTATGAATATCTCAGTATAGAAATAACACTTATGGTTTAACATGGTTTATCATAAACCATTCAATGGTAAATTAAATCTAATACACTCAGACATACTATCCATACGGATATAGATTTACTAATGTGTAATAGTTTAATTATGAAAAGTCGTTATTATGTTTTTAATGATAATACATGCATTTTGAATATCTCAGTTTAGAAATAACACTTATGGTTTAAAATGGTTTATCATAAACATTTCAATGGTAAATTAAATCTAATACACTCAGACATACTATCCATACGGAAATGGATTTACTAATGTGTAATAGTTTAATTATGAAAAGTCGTTATTATGATTTTAATGATAATACATGCATTGTGAATATCTCAGTGTAGAAATAACACTTATGGTTTAACATGGTTTATCATAAACCATTCAAAGGTAAATTAAATCTAATACACTCAGACATACTATTCATATGGAAATATATTTACTATTAGGTAATGGTTTAATTATTAAAAGTCGTTATTATGATTTTAATGATAATACATGCATTGTGAATATCTCAGTTTAGAAATAACACTTATGGTTTAACATGGTTTATCATAAACCATTCAATGGTAAATTAAATCTAATACACTCAGACATACTATCCATTCGGAAATAGATTTACTATTATGTATTGGTTTAATTATTAAAAGTCGTTATTATTATTTTAATGCATTATGAATATCTCAGTATAGAAATAACACTTATGGTTTAACATGGTTTATCATAAACCATTCAATGGTAAATTAAATCTAATACACTCAGACATACTATCCATATGAAAATAGATTTACTATTATGTAATGGTTTAATTATTAAAAGTCGTTATTATGATTTTAATGATAATACATGCATTGTGAATATCTCAGTTTAGAAATAACACTTATGGTTTAACATGGTTTATCATAAACCATTCAATGGTAAATTAAATCTAATACACTCAGACATTCTATCCATACGGAAATAGATTTACTAATGTGTAATAGTTTAATTATGAAAAGTCGTTATTATGTTTTTTATGATAATACATGCATTGTGAATATCTCAGTTTAGAAATAACACTTATGGTTTAAAATGGTTTATCATAAACCATTCAATGGTAATTTAAATCTAATACACTCAGACATACTAAAATAGATTTACTAATATGTAATGGTTTAATTATTAAAAGTCTTTGTTATGATTTTAATGCATTGTGAATATCTCAGTTTGGAAATAACACATGGTTTAACATGGTTTATCATAAACCATTCAATGGTAAATTAAATCTAATACACTCAGACATACTATCCATATGGAAATAGATTTACTAATATGTAATGGTTTAATTATTAAAAGTCGTTATTATGGTTTTAATGATAATACATGCATTGTGAATATCTCAGTATGGAAATAACACTTATGGTTTAACATGGTTTATCATAAACCATTCAATGGTAAATTAAATCTAATACACTCAGACATACTATCCATACGGAAATGGATTTACTAATGTGTAATAGTTTAATTATGAAAAGTCGTTATTATGATTTTAATGATAATACATGCATTGTGAATATCTCAGTGTAGAAATAACACTTATGGTTTAACATAGTTTATCATAAACCATTCAAAGGTAAATTAAATCTAATACACTTAGACATACTATCCATATGAAAATAGATTTACTATTATGTAATGGTTTAATTATTAAAAGTCGTTATTATGATTTTAATGCATTATGAATATCTCAGTATAGAAATAACACTTATGGTTTAACATGGTTTATCATAAACCATTCAATGGTAAATTAAATCTAATACACTCAGACATACTATCCATACGGATATAGATTTACTAATGTGTAATAGTTTAATTATGAAAAGTCGTTATTATGTTTTTAATGATAATACATGCATTGTGAATATCTCAGTTTAGAAATAACACTTATGGTTTAAAATGGTTTATCATAAACATTTCAATGGTAAATTAAATCTAATACACTCAGACATACTATCCATACGGAAATGGATTTACTAATGTGTAATAGTTTAATTATGAAAAGTCGTTATTATGATTTTAATGATAATACATGCATTGTGAATATCTCAGTGTAGAAATAACACTTATGGTTTAACATGGTTTATCATAAACCATTCAAAGGTAAATTAAATCTAATACACTCAGACATACTATTCATATGGAAATATATTTACTATTAGGTAATGGTTTAATTATTAAAAGTCGTTATTATGATTTTAATGATAATACATGCATTGTGAATATCTCAGTTTAGAAATAACACTTATGGTTTAACATGGTTTATCATAAACCATTCAATGGTAAATTAAATCTAATACACTCAGACATACTATCCATACGGAAATAGATTTACTATTATGTATTGGTTTAATTATTAAAAGTCGTTATTATGATTTTAATGCATTATGAATATCTCAGTATAGAAATAACACTTATGGTTTAACATGGTTTATCATAAACCATTCAATGGTAAATTAAATCTAATACACTCAGACATACTATCCATACAGAAATGGATTTACTAATGTGTAATAGTTTAATTATGAAAAGTCGTTATTATGATTTTAATGATAATACATGCATTGTGAATATCTCAGTGTAGAAATAACACTCATGGTTTAACATGGTTTATCATAAACCATTCAATGGTAAATTAAATCTAATACACTCAGACATACTATTCATATGGAAATATATTTACTATTAGGTAATGGTTTAATCATTTAAAGTCGTTATTATGATTTTAATGATAATACATGCATTGTTAATATCTCAGTTTAGAAATAACACTTATTGTTTAACATGGTTTATCATAAACCATTCAATGGTAAATTAAATCTAATACACTCAGACATACTATCCATACGGAAATAGATTTACTAATGTGTAATAGTTTAATTATGAAAAGTCGTTATTATGTTTTTTATGATAATACATGCATTGTGAATATCTCAGTTTAGAAATAACAATTATGGTTTAAAATGGTTTATCATAAACCATTCAATGGTAAAATAAATCTAATACACTCAGACATACTATCCATACGGATATAGATTTACTAATGTGTAATAGTTTAATTATGAAAAGTCGTTATTATGTTTTTAATGATAGTACATGCATTGTGAATATCTCAGTTATGGCACAGCACTTATGGTTTAACATGGTTTATCATAAACCGAATAATGGTAAATTAAATCTAATGCACTAAGACATACTATCTATATGGAAATAGATTTACTAATATGTAATGGTTTAATTATTGAAAATCGTTATTATGATTTTAATGATAATACATGCATTGTGAATATCTCAGTTTAGAAATAACACTTATGGTTTAACATGGTTTATCATAAACCGAATAATGGTAAATTAAATCTAATACACTCAGACATACTATTTAAATGGAAATAGATTTACTAATATGTAATGGTTTAATTATTAAAAGTCGTTATTATGATTTTAATGATAATACATGCATTGTGAATGGTTTATCATAAACCATTCAATGGTAAATTAAATCTAATACACTCAGACATACTATTCATATGGAAATATATTTACTATTAGGTAATGGTTTAATTATTAAAAGTCGTTATTATGATTTTAATGATAATACATGCATTGTGAATATCTCAGTTTAGAAATAACACTTATGGTTTAACATGGTTTATCATAAACCATTCAATGGTAAATTAAATCTAATACACTCAGACATACTATCTATACGGAAATAGATTTACTATTATGTATTGGTTTAATTATTAAAAGTCGTTATTATGATTTTAATGCATTGTGAATATCTCAGTATAGAAATAACACTTATGGTTTAACATGGTTTATCATAAACCATTCAATGGTAAATTAAATCTAATACACTCAGACATACTATCCATACAGAAATGGATTTACTAATGTGTAATAGTTTAATTATGAAAAGTCGTTATTATGATTTTAATGATAATACATGCATTGTGAATATCTCAGTGTAGAAATAACACTCATGGTTTAACATGGTTTATCATAAACCATTCAATGGTAAATTAAATCTAATACACTCAGACATACTATTCATATGGAAATATATTTACTATTAGGTAATGGTTTAATCATTAAAAGTCGTTATTATGATTTTAATGATAATACATGCATTGTGAATATCTCAGTTTAGAAATAACACTTATTGTTTAACATGGTTTATCATAAACCATTCAATGGTAAATTAAATCTAATACACTCAGACATACTATCCATACGGAAATAGATTTACTAATGTGTAATAGTTTAATTATGAAAAGTCGTTATTATGTTTTTTATGATAATACATGCATTGTGAATATCTCAGTTTAGAAATAACAATTATGGTTTAAAATGGTTTATCATAAACCATTCAATGGTAAAATAAATCTAATACACTCAGACATACTATCCATACGGATATAGATTTACTAATGTGTAATAGTTTAATTATGAAAAGTCGTTATTATGTTTTTAATGATAGTACATGCATTGTGAATATCTCAGTTATGGCACAGCTCTTATGGTTTAACATGGTTTATCATAAACCGAATAATGGTAAATTAAATCTAATGCACTAAGACATACTATCTATATGGAAATAGATTTACTAATATGTAATGGTTTAATTATTGAAAATCGTTATTATGATTTTAATGATAATACATGCATTGTGAATATCTCAGTTTAGAAATAACACTTATGGTTTAACATGGTTTATCATAAACCGAATAATGGTAAATTAAATCTAATATACTCAGACATACTATTTAAATGGAAATAGATTTACTAATATGTAATGGTTTAATTATTAAAAGTCGTTATTATGATTTTAATGATAATACATGCATTGTGAATATCTCAGTATGGAAATAACACTTATGGTTTAACATGGTTTATCATAAACCATTCAATGGTAAATTAAATCTAATACACTCAGACATACTATTCATATGGAAATATATTTACTATTAGGTAATGGTTTAATTATTAAAAGTCGTTATTATGATTTTAATGATAATACATGCATTGTGAATATCTCAGTTTAGAAATAACACTTATGGTTTAACATGGTTTATCATAAACCATTCAATGGTAAATTAAATCTAATACACTCAGACATACTATCCATACGGAAATAGATTTACTATTATGTATTGGTTTAATTATTAAAAGTCGTTATTATGATTTTAATGCATTATGAATATCTCAGTATAGAAATAACACTTATGGTTTAACATGGTTTATCATAAACCATTCAATGGTAAATTAAATCTAATACACTCAGACATACTATCCATACAGAAATGGATTTACTAATGTGTAATAGTTTAATTATGAAAAGTCGTTATTATGATTTTAATGATAATACATGCATTGTGAATATCTCAGTGTAGAAATAACACTCATGGTTTAACATGGTTTATCATAAACCATTCAATGGTAAATTAAATCTAATACACTCAGACATACTATTCATATGGAAATATATTTACTATTAGGTAATGGTTTAATCATTAAAAGTCGTTATTATGATTTTAATGATAATACATGCATTGTGAATATCTCAGTTTAGAAATAACACTTATTGTTTAACATGGTTTATCATAAACCATTCAATGGTAAATTAAATCTAATACACTCAGACATACTATCCATACGGAAATAGATTTACTAATGTGTAATAGTTTAATTATGAAAAGTCGTTATTATGTTTTTTATGATAATACATGCATTGTGAATATCTCAGTTTAGAAATAACACTTATGGTTTAAAATGTTTTATCATAAACCATTCAATGGTAATTTAAATCTAATACACTCAGACATACTATCCATATGAAAATAGATTTACTAATATGTAATGGTTTAATTATTAAAAGTCGTTGTTATGATTTTAATGCATTGTGAATATCTCAGTTTGGAAATAACACATGGTTTAACATGGTTTATCATAAACCATTCAATGGTAAATTAAATCTAATACACTCAGACATACTATCCATATGGAAATAGATTTACTAATATGTAATGGTTTAATTATTAAAAGTCGTTATTATGGTTTTAATGATAATACATGCATTGTGAATATCTCAGTATGGAAATAACACTTATGGTCTAACATGGTTTATCATAAACCATTCAATGGTAATTTAAATCTAATACACTCAGACATACTATCCATATGGAAATAGATTTACTAATATGTAATGGTTTAATTATTAAAAGTCGTTATTATAATTTTAATGATAATACATGCATTGTGAATATATCAGTTTGGAAATAACACTTATTGTTTAACATGGTTTATCATAAACCATACAATCGTAAATTAAATCTAATACACTCAGACACACTATCCATATGGAAATAGATTTACTACTATGTAATGGTTTAATTAATAAAAGTCGTTATTATGATTTTAATGATAATACATGCATTGTGAATATCTCAGTTTGGAAATAACACTTATTGTTTAACATGGTTTATCATAAACCATTCAATGGTAAATTAAATCTAATACACTCAGACATACTATCCATACGGAAATAGATTTACTAATGTGTAATATTTTACTTATTAAAAGTCGTTATTATGATTTTAATGCATTGTGAATATCTCAGTTTAGAAATAACACTTATGGTTTAACATGGTTTATCATAAACCATTCAATGGTAAATTAAATCTAATACACTCAGACATACTATCCATATGGAAATAGATTTACTATTATGTAATGGTTTAATTATTAAAAGTCGTTATTATGATTTTAATGCATTATGAATATCTCAGTATAGAAATAACACTTATGGTTTAACATGGTTTATCATAAACCATTCAATGGTAAATTAAATCTAATACACTCAGACATACTATCCATATGGAAATAGATTTACTATTATGTAATGGTTTAATTAATAAAAGTCGTTATTATGATTTTAATGATAATATTCGCATTCTGAATATCTCAGTTTAGAAATAACACTTATGGTTTAACATGGTTTATCATAAACCATTCAATGGTAAATTAAATCTAATACACTCAGACATACTATCCATATAAAAATAGATTTACTAATATGTAATGGTTTAATTATGAAAAGTCGTTATTATGATTTTAATGATAACATGCATTGTGAATATCTCAGTTTGGAAATAACACTTATGGTTTAACATGGTTTATCATAAACCATTCAATGGTAAATTAAATCTAATACACTCAGACATACTATCCATATGGAAATAGATTTACAATTACGTAATGGATTAATTATTAAAAGTCGTTATTGTGATTTTAATCATAATACATACATTGTGATTATCTCAGTTTAGAAATAACACTTATGGTCTAACATGGTTTATCATAAACCTTTCAATGGTAAATTAAATCTAATACACTCAGACATACTATCCATATGAAAATAGATTTACTAATATGTAATGGTTTAATTATAAAAAGTCGTTATTATGATTTTAATGATAACATGCATTGTGAATATCTCAGTTTAGAAATAACACTTATGGTTTAACATGGTTTATCATAAACCATTCAATGGTAAATTAAATCTAATACACTCAGACATACTATCCATATGGAAATAGATTTACAATTACGTAATGGTTTAATTATTAAAAGTCGTTATTATGATTTTAATGATAATACATGCATTGTGATTATCTCAGTTTAGAAATAACACTTATGGTTTAACATGGTTTATCATAAACCATTCAATGGTAAATTAAATCTAATACACTCAGACATACTGTCCATACGGATATAGATTTACTAATGTGTAATAGTTTAATTATGAAAAGTCGTTATTATGTTTTTTATGATAATACATGCATTGTGAATATCTCAGTTTAGAAATAACACTTATGGTTTAACATGGTTTATCATAAACCATTCAATAGTAAATTAAATCTAATACACTCAGACATACTATCCATATGAAAATAGATTTACTAATATGTAATGGTTTAATTATGAAAAGTCGTTATTATGATTTTAATGATAACATGCATTGTGAATATCTCAGTTTGGACATAACACTTATAGTTTAACATAGTTTATCATAAACCATTCAATGGTAAATTAAATCTAATACACTTAGACATACTATCCATATGAAAATAGATTTACTAAGATGTAATGGTTTAATTATTAAAAGTCGTTATTATTATTTTAATGCATTGTGAATATCTCAGTTTGGAAATAACACATGGTTTAACATGGTTTATCATAAACCATTCAATGGTAAATTAAATCTAATACACTCAGACATACTATCCATATGGAAATAGATTTACTAATATGTAATGGTTTAATTATTAAAAGTCGTTATTATGGTTTTAATGATAATACATGCATTGTGAATATCTCAGTATGGAAATAACACTTATGGTTTAACACGGTTTATCATAAACCATTCAATGGTAAATTAAATCTAATACACTCAGACATACTATTCATATGGAAATATATTTACTATTAGGTAATGGTTTAATTATTAAAAGTCGTTATTATGATTTTAATGATAATACATGCATTGTGAATATCTCAGTTTAGAAATAACACTTATGGTTTAACATGGTTTACCATAAACCATTCAATGGTAAATTAAATCTAATACACTCAGACATACTATCCATACGGAAATAGATTTACTAATGTGTAATAGTTTAATTGTGAAAAGTCGTTATTATGTTTTTTATGATAATACATGCATTGTGAATATCTCAGTATGGAAATAACACTTATGGTTTAACATGGTTTATCATAAACCATTCAATGGTAAATTAAATCTAATACACTCAGACATACTATTCATATGGAAATATATTTACTAATAGGTAATGGTTTAATTATTAAAAGTCGTTATTATGATTTTAATGATAATACATGCATTGTGAATATCTCAGTTTAGAAATAACACTTATGGTTTAACATGGTTTATCATAAACCATTCAAAGGTAAATTAAATCTAATACACTTAGACATACTATCCATATGAAAATAGATTTACTAATATGTACTGGTTTAATTATTAAAAGTCGTTATTATGATTTTAATGCATTATGAATATCTCAGTTTGGAAATAACACTTATGGTTTAACATGGTTTATCATAAACCATTCAATGGTAAATTAAATCTAATACACTCAGACATACTATCCATATGGAAATAGATTTACAATTACGTAATGGATTAATTATTAAAAGTCGTTATTGTGATTTTAATCATAATACATACATTGTGATTATCTCAGTTTAGAAATAACACTTATGGTCTAACATGGTTTATCATAAACCTTTCAATGGTAAATTAAATCTAATACACTCAGACATACTATCCATATGAAAATAGATTTACTAATATGTAATGGTTTAATTATAAAAAGTCGTTATTATGATTTTAATGATAACATGCATTGTGAATATCTCAGTTTAGAAATAACACTTATGGTTTAACATGGTTTATCATAAACCATTCAATGGTAAATTAAATCTAATACACTCAGACATACTATCCATATGGAAATAGATTTACAATTACGTAATGGTTTAATTATTAAAAGTCGTTATTATGATTTTAATGATAATACATGCATTGTGATTATCTCAGTTTAGAAATAACACTTATGGTTTAACATGGTTTATCATAAACCATTCAATGGTAAATTAAATCTAATACACTCAGACATACTGTCCATACGGATATAGATTTACTAATGTGTAATAGTTTAATTATGAAAAGTCGTTATTATGTTTTTTATGATAATACATGCATTGTGAATATCTCAGTTTAGAAATAACACTTATGGTTTAACATGGTTTATCATAAACCATTCAATAGTAAATTAAATCTAATACACTCAGACATACTATCCATATGAAAATAGATTTACTAATATGTAATGGTTTAATTATGAAAAGTCGTTATTATGATTTTAATGATAACATGCATTGTGAATATCTCAGTTTGGACATAACACTTATAGTTTAACATAGTTTATCATAAACCATTCAATGGTAAATTAAATCTAATACACTTAGACATACTATCCATATGAAAATAGATTTACTAAGATGTAATGGTTTAATTATTAAAAGTCGTTATTATTATTTTAATGCATTGTGAATATCTCAGTTTGGAAATAACACATGGTTTAACATGGTTTATCATAAACCATTCAATGGTAAATTAAATCTAATACACTCAGACATACTATCCATATGGAAATAGATTTACTAATATGTAATGGTTTAATTATTAAAAGTCGTTATTATGGTTTTAATGATAATACATGCATTGTGAATATCTCAGTATGGAAATAACACTTATGGTTTAACACGGTTTATCATAAACCATTCAATGGTAAATTAAATCTAATACACTCAGACATACTATTCATATGGAAATATATTTACTATTAGGTAATGGTTTAATTATTAAAAGTCGTTATTATGATTTTAATGATAATACATGCATTGTGAATATCTCAGTTTAGAAATAACACTTATGGTTTAACATGGTTTACCATAAACCATTCAATGGTAAATTAAATCTAATACACTCAGACATACTATCCATACGGAAATAGATTTACGAATGTGTAATAGTTTAATTGTGAAAAGTCGTTATTATGTTTTTTATGATAATACATGCATTGTGAATATCCCAGTATGGAAATAACACTTATGGTTTAACATGGTTTATCATAAACCATTCAATGGTAAATTAAATCTAATACACTCAGACATACTATTTATATGGAAATATATTTACTAATAGGTAATGGTTTAATTATTAAAAGTCGTTATTATGATTTTAATGATAATACATGCATTGTGAATATCTCAGTTTAGAAATAACACTTATGGTTTAACATGGTTTATCATAAACCATTCAAAGGTAAATTAAATCTAATACACTTAGACATACTATCCATATGAAAATAGATTTACTAATATGTACTGGTTTAATTATTAAAAGTCGTTATTATGATTTTAATGCATTATGAATATCTCAGTTTGGAAATAACACTTATGGTTTAACATGGTTTATCATAAACCATTAAATGGTAAATTAAATCTAATACACTCAGACATACTATCCATATGGAAATAGATTTACAATTACGTAATGGATTAATTATTAAAAGTCGTTATTGTGATTTTAATCATAATACATACATTGTGATTATCTCAGTTTAGAAATAACACTTATGGTCTAACATGGTTTATCATAAACCATTCAAAGGTAAATTAAATCTAATACACTTAGACATACTATCCATATGAAAATAGATTTACTATTATGTAATGGTTTAATTATTAAAAGTCGTTATTATGATTTTAATGCATTATGAATATCTCAGTATAGAAATAACACTTATGGTTTAACATGGTTTATCATAAACCATTCAATGGTAAATTAAATCTAATACACTCAGACATACTATCCATATGGAAATAGATTTACAATTACGTAATGGATTAATTATTAAAAGTCGTTATTGTGATTTTAATGATAATACATACATTGTGATTATCTCAGTTTAGAAATAACACTTATGGTCTAACATGGTTTATCATAAACCATTCAAAGGTAAATTAAATCTAATACACTTAGACATACTATCCATATGAAAATAGATTTACTATTATTTAATGGTTTAATTATTAAAAGTCGTTATTATGATTTTAATGCATTATGAATATCTCAGTATAGAAATAACACTTATGGTTTAACATGGTTTATCATAAACCATTCAATGGTAAATTAAATCTAATACACTCAGACATACTATCCATATGGAAATAGATTTACTAATATGTAATGGTTTAATTATTAAAAGTCGTTATTATGGTTTTAATGATAATACATGCATTGTGAATATCTCAGTATGGAAATAACACTTATGGTTTAACACGGTTTATCATAAACCATTCAATGGTAAATTAAATCTAATACACTCAGACATACTATTCATATGGAAATATATTTACTATTAGGTAATGGTTTAATTATTAAAAGTCGTTATTATGATTTTAATGATAATACATGCATTGTGAATATCTCAGTTTAGAAATAACACTTATGGTTTAACATGGTTTACCATAAACCATTCAATGGTAAATTAAATCTAATACACTCAGACATACTATCCATACGGAAATAGATTTACTAATGTGTAATAGTTTAATTGTGAAAAGTCGTTATTATGATTTTAATGATAATACATGCATTGTGAATATCTCAGTTATGGAACAACACTTATGGTTTAACATGGTTTATCATAAACCATTCAATGGTAAATTAAATCTAATACACTCAGACATACTATTCATATGGAAATATATTTACTAATAGGTAATGGTTTAATTATTAAAAGTCGTTATTATGATTTTAATGATAACACATGCATTGTGAATATCTCAGTTTAGAAATAACACTTATGGTTTAACATGGTTTATCATAAACCATTCAAAGGTAAATTAAATCTAATACACTTAGACATACTATCCATATGAAAATAGATTTACTAATATGTACTGGTTTAATTATTAAAAGTCGTTATTATGATTTTAATGCATTATGAATATCTCAGTTTGGAAATAACACTTATGGTTTAACATGGTTTATCATAAACCATTCAATGGTAAATTAAATCTAATACACTCAGACATACTATCCATATGGAAATAGATTTACAATTACGTAATGGATTAATTATTAAAAGTCGTTATTGTGATTTTAATGATAATACATACATTGTGATTATCTCAGTTTAGAAATAACACTTATGGTCTAACATGGTTTATCATAAACCATTCAAAGGTAAATTAAATCTAATACACTTAGACATACTATCCATATGAAAATAGATTTACTATTATGTAATGGTTTAATTATTAAAAGTCGTTATTATGATTTTAATGCATTGTGAATATCTCAGTATGGTAATAACACTTATGGTTTAACATGGTTTATCATAAACCATTCAATGGTAAATTAAATCTAATACACTCAGACATACTATCCATATGGAAATAGATTTACTAATATGTAATGGTTTAATTATTAAAAGTCGTTATTATGGTATTAATGATAATACATGCATTGTGAATATCTCAGTATGGAAATAACACTTATGGTTTAACATGGTTTATCATAAACCATTCAATGGTAAATTAAATCTAATACACTCAGACATACTATCCATATGGAAATAGATTTACTATTATGTAATGGTTTAATTATTAAAAGTCGTTATTATGATTTTAATGATAATACATGCATTGTGAATATCTCAGTATAGAAATAACACTTATGGTTTAAAATGGTTTATCATAAACCATTCAATGGTAAATTAAATCTAATACACTCAGATATACTATTCATATGAAAATAGATGTACTAATATGTAATGATTTAATTATTAAAAGTCGTTATTATTGTTTTAATGATAATACATGCATTGTGATTATCTCAGTTTAGAAATAACAATTATGGTTTAAAACGGTTTATCATAAACCATTCAATGGTAAATTAAATTTAATACACTCAGACATACTATCCATATGGAAATAGATTTACTATTATGTAATGGTTTAATTATTAAAAGTCGTTATTATGATTTTAATGCATTGTGAATATCTCAGTTTGGAAATAACACTTATGGTTTAACATGGTTTATCATAAACCATTCAATGGTAAATTAAATCTAATACACTCAGACATACTATCCATACGGAAATAGATTTACTAATGTTTAATAGTTTAATTATGAAAAGTCGTTATTATGATTTTAATCATAATACATGCATTGTGAATATCTCAGTTTGGACATAACACTTATGGTTTAACATGATTTATCATAAACCATTCAATGGTAAATTAAATCTAATACACTCAGACATACTATCCATATGGAAATAGATTTACTATTATGTAATGGTTTAATTATTAAAAGTCGTTATTATTGTTTTAATGATAATACATGCATTGTGATTATCTCAGTTTAGAAATAACAATTATGGTTTAAAACGGTTTATCATAAACCATTCAATGGTAAATTAAATTTAATACACTCAGACATACTATCCATATGGAAATAGATTTACTATTATGTAATGGTTTAATTATTGAAAGTCGTTATTTTGATTTTAATGATAATACATGCATTGTGATTATCTCAGTTTAGAAATAACACATGGTTTAAAATGGTATATCATAAACCATTCAATGGTAAAATAAATCTAATACACACAGACATACTATCCATACGGATATAGATTTACTAATGTGTAATAGTTTAATTATGAAAAGTCGTTATTATGTTTTTAATGATAATACATGCATTGTGAATATCTCAGTTTAGAAATAACACTTATGGTTTAAAATGGTTTATCATAAACCTTTCAATGGTAAATTAAATCTAATACACTCAGACATACTATCCATATGAAAATAGATTTAATAATATGTAATGGTTTTATTATTAAAAGTCGTTATTATGATTTTAATGATAATACACACATTGTGATTATCTCAGTTTAGAAATAACACTTATGGTTTAAAATGGTATATCATAAACCATTCAATGGTAAAATAAATCTAATACACTCAGACATACTATCCATACGGATATAGATTTACTAATGTGTAATAGTTTAATTATGAAAAGTCGTTATTATGTTTTTAATGATAGTACATGCATTGTGAATATCTCAGTTATGGAACAACACTTATGGTTTAACATGGTTTATCATAAACCATTCAATGGTAAATTAAATCTAATACACTCAGACATACTATTCATATGGAAATATATTTACTAATAGGTAATGGTTTAATTATTAAAAGTCGTTATTATGATTTTAATGATAATACATGCATTGTGAATATCTCAGTTTAGAAATAACACTTATGGTTTAACATGGTTTATCATAAACCATTCAAAGGTAAATTAAATCTAATACACTTAGACATACTATCCATATGAAAATAGATTTACTAATATGTACTGGTTTAATTATTAAAAGTCGTTATTATGATTTTAATGCATTATGAATATCTCAGTTTGGAAATAACACTTATGGTTTAACATGGTTTATCATAAACCATTCAATGGTAAATTAAATCTAATACACTCAGACATACTATCCATATGGAAATAGATTTACAATTACGTAATGGATTAATTATTAAAAGTCGTTATTGTGATTTTAATCATAATACATACATTGTGATTATCTCAGTTTAGAAATAACACTTATGGTCTAACATGGTTTATCATAAACCATTCAAAGGTAAATTAAATCTAATACACTTAGACATACTATCCATATGAAAATAGATTTACTATTATGTAATGGTTTAATTATTAAAAGTCGTTATTATGATTTTAATGCATTATGAATATCTCAGTATAGAAATAACACTTATGGTTTAACATGGTTTATCATAAACCATTCAATGGTAAATTAAATCTAATACACTCAGACATACTATCCATATGGAAATAGATTTACAATTACGTAATGGATTAATTATTAAAAGTCGTTATTGTGATTTTAATGATAATACATACATTGTGATTATCTCAGTTTAGAAATAACACTTATGGTCTAACATGGTTTATCATAAACCATTCAAAGGTAAATTAAATCTAATACACTTAGACATACTATCCATATGAAAATAGATTTACTATTATTTAATGGTTTAATTATTAAAAGTCGTTATTATGATTTTAATGCATCATGAATATCTCAGTATAGAAATAACACTTATGGTTTAACATGGTTTATCATAAACCATTCAATGGTAAATTAAATCTAATACACTCAGACATACTATCCATATGGAAATAGATTTACTAATATGTAATGGTTTAATTATTAAAAGTCGTTATTATGGTTTTAATGATAATACATGCATTGTGAATATCTCAGTATGGAAATAACACTTATGGTCTAACATGGTTTATCATAAACCATTCAATGGTAATTTAAATCTAATACACTCAGACATACTATCCATATGGAAATAGATTTACTAATATGTAATGGTTTAATTATTAAAAGTCGTTATTATAATTTTAATGATAATACATGCATTGTGAATATATCAGTTTGGAAATAACACTTATTGTTTAACATGGTTTATCATAAACCATACAATGGTAAATTAAATCTAATACACTCAGACACACTATCCATATGGAAATAGATTTACTACTATGTAATGGTTTAATTAATAAAAGTCGTTATTATGATTTTAATGATAATACATGCATTGTGAATATCTCAGTTTGGAAATAACACTTATTGTTTAACATGGTTTATCATAAACCATTCAATGGTAAATTAAATCTAATACACTCAGACATACTATCCATACGAAAATAGATTTACTAATGTGTAATATTTTACTTATTAAAAGTCGTTATTATGATTTTAATGCATTGTGAATATCTCAGTTTAGAAATAACACTTATGGTTTAACATGGTTTATCGTGAACCATTCAATGGTAAATTAAATCTAATACACTCAGACATACTATCCATATGGAAATAGATTTACTATTATGTAATGGTTTAATTATTAAAAGTCGTTATTATGATTTTAATGCATTATGAATATCTCAGTATAGAAATAACACTTATGGTTTAACATGGTTTATCATAAACCATTCAATGGTAAATTAAATCTAATACACTCAGACATACTATCTATATGGAAATAGATTTACTATTATGTAATGGTTTAATTAATAAAAGTCGTTATTATGATTTTAATGATAATACTCGCATTCTGAATATCTCAGTTTAGAAATAACACTTATGGTTTAACATGGTTTATCATAAACCATTCAATGGTAAATTAAATCTAATACACTCAGACATACTATCCATATGAAAATAGATTTACTAATATGTAATGGTTTAATTATGAAAAGTCGTTATTATGATTTTAATGATAACATGCATTGTGAATATCTCAGTTTAGAAATAACACTTATGGTTTAACATGGTTTATCATAAACCATTCAATGGTAAATTAAATCTAATACACTCAGACATACTGTCCATACGGATATAGATTTACTAATGTGTAATAGTTTAATTATGAAAAGTCGTTAGTATGTTTTTAATGATAATACATGCATTGTGAATATCTCAGTTTGGACATAACACTTATAGTTTAACATAGTTTATCATAAACCATTCAATGGTAAATTAAATCTAATACACTTAGACATACTATCCATATGAAAATAGATTTACTAAGATGTAATGGTTTAATTATTAAAAGTCGTTATTATGATTTTAATGCATTGTGAATATCTCAGTTTGGAAATAACACATGGTTTAACATGGTTTATCATAAACCATTCAATGGTAAATTAAATCTAATACACTCAGACATACTATCCAGATTTACTAATATGTAATGGTTTAATTATTAAAAGTCGTTATTATGGTTTTAATACTCAATAGAGTAAGACGCAGAAAGACAAGAAGAAGGCACCCCAATGTTAGACTACCAACGAAAACAACAATCACAACCAAACCCGCACCGGTCATGAATCTTACCGACATAGAACTAACAGAAGATGAAACATCAGTCCTAAAGAAAGGCCTCAGCTTTATCCCGACACCGCACGGAAACCTTAGTACTCTTCAACAATCCATTGACCAGTACAAGAGAACTCTTAGGCTAGACTATCTCTACCAAGGGCAAGACCGTGAATTGAACCCTTTCAAGAAGAAATCGAGTTACACACCAACAACATCCAACAACAAAACACTGGAGAAATATTTAGAAGACACAGAGCTAGCTCTCCACACAACGTGTTCAACCCCTAGTTTCCAAACATCTAGTAACCTCACACCAGGAGAGAGAAGAGCAGTCCAATCACTAAGAGACAAAATGCACGACGTCATAATTAAAAAAGCAGACAAAGGTTCAACAATCACAGTTGTTACCAGAGGCAAATACATCGCTGATGGCTTGCAGCATCTCTCTGACATGACAGCATATGCCAAGCTGGACAATGACCCCACACCAACATTAGCAGCTCATATCAAATCGTACATCTGTGAACTGCAAAACACCGGCTATATCGACAAAACCGAGGCGGAGTACTTACTCCCCCCTGACCCAGTACAAACTCAGTATATATATTTCCCCTACAAAATTCATAAATCACCAATTTCAGTTAGACCTGTCGTGTCAGGTATCAACGGAGCCACCACAGCAATATCCTCGTACTTAGACCACTTCTTTAAATCAAAAGTTCCACTCATTCCATCATTCCTGAAGAACTCTCAGAGCCTAGTCACCATTCTTAAATCCACCCCCATTCCACCATCTGACCATGTTTTTCTAGTTTCCATCGACGTTAAAAGTCTGTATACCACCATCCCGCAAGACGAAGGAATTGAAGCAATCTTGAAACATAATGAAGCTATTGGCCTTCCTAAATTCATCACCAGACAACTACTGAACTTCATTCTGAAAAACAACATCTTCACGTTCAATGCTACACCATATCAGCAGCGCACAGGTGTAGCGATGGGTACACCTCTAGCCCCAACTCTTGCTAACCTGTTCATGGCAACACTAGAGGAACGCTTTCTGAAGACGCAAGACAAACAGCCACTCATCTACAAGCGTTACATTGACGACATTTTCATTGTCTGGACACACTCAATGGCTGACTTCCAAACATTCTTTGCCAACCTCAATGGCTTCCACCCAACAATCAAATATGAGTACTCAATCTCAGAAACATCCATAGATTATCTTGACATTACCATCTACAAAGGAGATCAATTTGCAGCCACACGCCGACTTTCCACCAAAACACATTTCAAGCCAACAAACTCTTTTCAGTATATCCACTACACCAGCCATCACCCACTCAACACAAAAACAGCCATTATCAAAGCAGAAATCCTGAGATACCAGCGTCAATGCTCTGACCCTAAAGACTTCAAACACCTCAAACAGCAACTCATCAACCACTTTATTGATAGAGGCTACCCCTTCAACATCATCAATAAGATCATCATATCAGTCACAAGCCAACCACGAAACCAACTCACAACACTATCAACTTCACCATACCCATTTACAGTCCACTACGATGCCAGAAGGAACCATCCGATCAAAGCCTTAAAGCTAAACCTAGATCACCTTGAAAGGGACGCCACCACATTTCATATGGCTCGCAAACGGCTAGTCATTGCATACAGAAACAAATCAAACATCAAGAAGATCATCACAAAATCACCATTGAATACAGATGCCATTACAAACAACATCACACCCGAGATCAGAAGCTACCACATACCACTACTACCACAGCCATGCAATAAAAGTAACTGCAGGTCATGTCCCGATATCATCACAACCAACACATTCAAGTGCACCACCACGGGCCTAAGGATCCCCATACAGCACCATCTGTCCTGCGAGAGCAGTAATATAATATACGTACTCCAATGCAAAATCTGTAAACTTCAATACGTCGGCGTAACCACGTCCACACTGAGGGAGAGGGTAAACCAGCATAGGAGTAGATTCAGGTCCAGTCGGGAGCCCAGACAGCTTATCTACAAACACTTCGACCAGCACGGGGCATTCAGAGTAAGCATCATCCCACTCATGAGAGTTAATCCAGAGCAAAGATTTGCAACTGAAGAAATCTGGATCAATAGGCTAAACTCAAGAACCCCGTATGGGCTAAATGATGTATACATGTGATGTAACAGCCAGCTGCACACACCTCACATTTAGCACCTGTCGAGAACTATTTATGCACTGCACGAACACCTGTTATTCATTTCGTGTCAATCTTTGCTGTATACTGCACTGAAGAAGGCCAGCACGGCCGAAATGCATTTGTAGTGACATTAAAGTTTGGCACGAGAGAGAATACAGTGAACGCGTCCCCTTTTACGTAAGTCTACACTAATCATTCCCTCCCTCCGTTTAGTGCATGTAGTTGCGGGCACGTAATGCCAACTAACAAACCGGATCGCTACCAGACGCGCAGCGCCAGCAACGCACTCGGGCCCAGTCCACCGCACGCAGCAAAGGGAATGAAACCATCATTGGTGCCACCCTGCCCCCTGACTACCCAAAAACTTCCAACCCGAAACGCTCACGTAGCCCAACCCATGGCTCCAAATGCCAAGCGCAATACGCGACGCAAACAAAACGGGCTCAACACCCCTTCACCCTCTCCCCCACCATCTGCTAGAACGTTCTCCCAACCAACACCTCGTTCCCCAGCCATACCTCGTTCCTCACAACCGACCCTGACCCACGACCATCTGCCACCTAGCGCAAGCTCATCCCCTCAACCATCATCAATTGCAGCTCAAACCACTGTTCAACCCATCCATATCACCCCCTCATCACCTCCATCATCAGCTTCTGATGCCCTACCTTCAACATCAAATGTCAATGACCATTTGCCACCCATTCGAACGAACTTATCCCCACCACCATCACCAGTAACAGCTCAAACTACTGATCAGCCTACCCATACCGCCCCATGTCACTCACTCCCATCAGCACCTAATACCTTAACCCCATCATCAATCAACGACCAATTGCCACCAGTCAGAACTAGTCCACCACCCCCACCATCATCTGCAGTAACCCAAACCATTGATCAACTCACCATCACCATCCCCTCCCCCCCACCACAGTCATCAGCCTCTGATGCCCCAGCTTCACCATCAAATAGCAATGATCAATCACCACTCATCAGAACATGTTCTCCCACACCACCAACAACAGCTCAGACCATCGATCAGCCTACCCACATCACTCCCTTCCCCACACCACCACCATCAGATGCCAATACCATCTCACTACCACATTCACCAGCAGCTCACATGTGTCCCATGCCAACTGTCCAGCCCAACAAAACATCGAAAATAGAAAAGGCACTCCTTGACAAAGAATACCAGTCTGTTATGGACAGGTACCCGGGTATGAGGAAATTTTATGAATTGGCTCGGCACCATTTGGCTTTCAACGAAGAGTGCCTGCAGAAAAACGTATTCCCCCTGGGAATCAGGGCCTTTGCCACATGTGCCACACTTGGAGCTGATGATACACTGAAGACCAAGTACGTTGAAATCCTTACAAGGACCAGCACGGAACTCACCATAGCAAACGTGCAACATCTCCACAAGGTAGCCACACAAACAAACTCAATGCTAGACAAAATTGAAAAAGAGCTCGACTCAGTGAAAGACGAAGTTATCCTGAGCCAGTGGCGCAACACCCAAACAACCTCACTAGAGCACATGACAAAGCTACAGGATGCACTACAGGAGAAGAGGAAAAAGAAGATTCAGAAAACGGTACAAGCACACAAAGCAAACCGAATATACACAGAAGAGTGCCTCAGGACCCGCACCCTACCCTCCAAACTCACACCCCCAGACTCCCAAAGAGAGGTGACAACCCCCCAGGTCCCCCCTCAGCCCCTGCTTCCCGAGTCCACCCGCCCACCAAGGCCTACTGCAACAAACACCAAGACCACCCACCTTCAACAAGTCCCCCCTCAGCCCCTGCTTCCCGAGTCCACCTGCCCACCAAGGCCTACTGCAACAAACACCAAGACCACCCACCCTCAACATCCCCCACACCCAAAAGTACAAGTCCCAGTGAAACAAAAGAACCAACAGAAACAACACCCTAACCCCACCCCACCACTGAACAGTTATCAGCCCAGTCGACAACAGAAGCAACAATACAACCCCACCCCAATCATCCCACCATTGATGTCACTCCGGCCCCAACCAACCTACAAGCCCAACATCCATCAACCCAACCATGATGCGCCATCCTGCAACCCCCTCAGACGAAACACGCCTCTCCTACCCCTCCCACCCCCTCCACTCATGACACTAATGTTTGACAACAGGTGGCCACTAATCCCACCCTGGATGACACCTGTACCACAATCCCTCACAAGCTGGCCATACCCCACTCCGCACCCCTACTACCCACCCATGTACCAATCCCAACCACCATACCTCCACCCTTTTTAGAACCCCTCTACTCCACATTCACATATAAAGACTCCAGTGGCGTAGAGGGCATTCAAGGAGGACCAATGCAAATTGGCCCCTCCCCTTTAAATTATGGTTTAACATGGTTTATCATAAACCATTCAATGGTAAATTAAATCTAATACACTCAGACATACTATCCATACGGAAATAGATTTACTAATGTGTAATAGTTTAATTATGAAAAGTCGTTATTATGTTTTTTATGATAATACATGCATTGTGAATATCTCAGTTTAGAAATAACACTTATGGTTTAACATGGTTTATCATAAACCATTCAATGGTAAATTAAATCTAATACACTCAGACATACTATCCATATGGAAATAGATTTACTATTATGTAATGGTTTAATTATTAAAAGTCGTTATTATGATTTTAATGATAATACATGCATTGTGAATATCTCAGTATAGAAATAACACTTATGGTTTAAAATGGTTTATCATAAACCATTCAATGGTAAATTAAATCTAATACACTCAGACATACTATTCATATGAAAATAGATGTACTAATATGTAATGGTTTAATTATTAAAAGTCGTTATTATTGTTTTAATGATAATACATGCATTGTGATTATCTCAGTTTAGAAATAACAATTATGGTTTAAAACGGTTTATTATAAACCATTCAATGGTAAATTAAATTTAATACACTCAGACATACTATCCATATGGAAATAGATTTACTATTATGTAATGGTTTAATTATTAAAAGTCGTTATTATGATTTTAATGCATTGTGAATATCTCAGTTTGGAAATAACACTTATGGTTTAACATGGTTTATCATAAACCATTTAATGGTAAATTAAATCTAATACACTCAGACATACTATCCATACGGAAATAGATTTACTAATGTTTAATAGTTTAATTATGAAAAGTCGTTATTATGATTTTAATCATAATACATGCATTGTGAATATCTCAGTTTGGACATAACACTTATGGTTTAACATGGTTTATCATAAACCATTCAATGGTAAATTAAATCTAATACACTCAGACATACTATCCATATGGAAATAGATTTACAATTACGTAATGATTTAATTATTAAAAGTCGTTATTATGATTTTAATGAGAATATCATCATTGTGTTTATCTCAGTTTAGAAATAACACTTATGGTTTAACATGGTTTATCATAAACCATTCAAAGGTAAATTAAATCTAATACACTTAGACATACTATCCATATGAAAATAGATTTACTAATATGTACTGGTTTAATTATTAAAAGTCGTTATTATGATTTTAATGCATTATGAATATCTCAGTTTGGAAATAACACTTATGGTTTAACATGGTTTATCATAAACCATTCAATGGTAAATTAAATCTAATACACTCAGACATACTATCCATATGGAAATAGATTTACAATTACGTAATGGATTAATTATTAAAAGTCGTTATTGTGATTTTAATGATAATACATACATTGTGATTATCTCAGTTTAGAAATAACACTTATGGTCTAACATGGTTTATCATAAACCATTCAAAGGTAAATTAAATCTAATACACTTAGACATACTATCCATATGAAAATAGATTTACTATTATGTAATGGTTTAATTATTAAAAGTCGTTATTATGATTTTAATGCATTATGAATATCTCAGTATAGAAATAACACTTATGGTTTAACATGGTTTATCATAAACCATTCAATGGTAAATTAAATCTAATACACTCAGACATACTATCCATATGGAAATAGATTTAAAATTACGTAATGGATTAATTATTAAAAGTCGTTATTGTGATTTTAATGATAATACATACATTGTGATTATCTCAGTTTAGAAATAACACTTATGGTCTAACATGGTTTATCATAAACCATTCAAAGGTAAATTAAATCTAATACACTTAGACATACTATCCATATGAAAATAGATTTACTAATATGTAATGGTTTAATTATTAAAAGTCGTTGTTATGATTTTAATGCATTGTGAATATCTCAGTTTGGAAATAACACATGGTTTAACATGGTTTATCATAAACCATTCAATGGTAAATTAAATCTAATACACTTAGACATACTATCCATATGAAAATAGATTTACTAAGATGTAATGGTTTAATTATTAAAAGTCGTTATTATGATTTTAATGCATTGTGAATATCTCAGTTTGGAAATAACACATGGTTTAACATGGTTTATCATAAACCATTCAATGGTAAATTAAATCTAATACACTCAGACATACTATCCATATATAAATAGATTTACTAATATGTAATGGTTTAATTATTAAAAGTCGTTATTATGGTTTTAATGATAATACATGCATTGTGAATATCTCAGTTTGGAAATAACACTTATGGTTTAACATGGTTTATCATAAACCATTCAATGGTAAATTAAATCTAATACACTCAGACATACTATCCATATGGAAATAGATTTACAATTACGTAATGGTTTAATTATTAAAAGTCGTTATTATGATTTTAATGAGAATATCATCATTGTGTTTATCTCAGTTTAGAAATAACACTTATGGTTTAACATGGTTTATCATAAACCATTCAAAGGTAAATTAAATCTAATACACTTAGACATACTATCCATATGAAAATAGATTTACTAATATGTACTGGTTTAATTATTAAAAGTCGTTATTATGATTTTAATGCATTATGAATATCTCAGTTTGGAAATAACACTTATGGTTTAACATGGTTTATCATAAACCATTCAATGGTAAATTAAATCTAATACACTCAGACATACTATCCATATGGAAATAGATTTACAATTACGTAATGGATTAATTATTAAAAGTCGTTATTGTGATTTTAATGATAATACATACATTGTGATTATCTCAGTTTAGAAATAACACTTATGGTCTAACATGGTTTATCATAAACCATTCAAAGGTAAATTAAATCTAATACACTTAGACATACTATCCATATGAAAATAGATTTACTATTATGTAATGGTTTAATTATTAAAAGTCGTTATTATGATTTTAATGCATTATGAATATCTCAGTATAGAAATAACACTTATGGTTTAACATGGTTTATCATAAACCATTCAATGGTAAATTAAATCTAATACACTCAGACATACTATCCAAATGGAAATAGATTTAAAATTACGTAATGGATTAATTATTAAAAGTCGTTATTGTGATTTTAATGATAATACATACATTGTGATTATCTCAGTTTAGAAATAACACTTATGGTCTAACATGGTTTATCATAAACCATTCAAAGGTAAATTAAATCTAATACACTTAGACATACTATCCATATGAAAATAGATTTACTATTATGTAATGGTTTAATTATTAAAAGTCGTTATTATGATTTTAATGCATTATGAATATCTCAGTATAGAAATAACACTTATGGTTTAACATGGTTTATCATAAACCATTTAATGGTAAATTAAATCTAATACACTCAGACATACTATCCATATGAAAATAGATTTACTAATATGTAATGGTTTAATTATTAAAAGTCTTTGTTATGATTTTAATGCATTGTTAATATCTCAGTTTGGAAATAACACATGGTTTAACATGGTTTATCATAAACCGAATAATGGTAAATTAAATCTAATGCACTTAGACATACTATCCATATGGAAATAGATTTACTAATATGTAATGGTTTAATTATTGAAAATCGTTATTATGATTTTAATGATAATACATGCATTGTGAATATCTCAGTTTAGAAATAACACTTATGGTTTAACATGGTTTATCATAAACCCAATAATGGTAAATTAAATCTAATACACTCAGACATACTATTCAAATGGAAATAGATTTACTAATATGTAATGGTTTAATTATTAAAAGTCGTTATTATGATTTTAATGATAATACATGCATTGTGAATATCTCAGTTTAGAAATAACACATGGTTTAACATAGTTTATCATAAACCATTCAATGGTAAATTAAATCTAATACACTTAGACATACTATCCATATGAAAATAGATTTACTAAGATGTAATGGTTTAATTATTAAAAGTCGTTATTATGATTTTAATGCATTGTGAATATCTCAGTTTGGAAATAACACATGGTTTAACATGGTTTATCATAAACTATTCAATGGTAAATTAAATCTAATACACTCAGACATACTATCCATATGGAAATAGATTTACTAATATGTAATGGTTTAATTATTAAAAGTCGTTATTATGGTTTTAATGATAATACATGCATTGTGAATATCTCAGTATGGAAATAACACTTATGGTTTAACATGGTTTATCATAAACCATTCAATGGTAAATTAAATCTAATACACTCAGACATACTATCCATATGGAAATAGATTTACTATTATGTAATGGTTTAATTATTAAAAGTCGTTATTATGATTTTAATGATAATACATGCATTGTGAATATCTCAGTATAGAAATAACACTTATGGTTTAAAATGGTTTATCATAAACCATTCAATGGTAAATTAAATCTAATACACTCAGACATACTATTCGTATGAAAATAGATGTACTAATATGTAATGGTTTAATTATTAAAAGTCGTTATTATTGTTTTAATGATAATACATGCATTGTGATTATCTCAGTTTAGAAATAACAATTATGGTTTAAAACGGTTTATCATAAACCATTCAATGGTAAATTAAATTTAATACACTCAGACATACTATCCATATGGAAATAGATTTACTATTATGTAATGGTTTAATTATTAAAAGTCGTTATTATGATTTTAATGATAATACATGCATTGTGATTATCTCAGTTTAGAAATAACACATGGTTTAAAATGGTATATCATAAACCATTCAATGGTAAAATAAATCTAATACACACAGACATACTATCCATACGGATATAGATTTACTAATGTGTAATAGTTTAATTATGAAAAGTCGTTATTATGTTTTTAATGATAATACATGCATTGTGAATATCTCAGTTTAGAAATAACACTTATGGTTTAAAATGGTTTATCATAAACCTTTCAATGGTAAATTAAATCTAATACACTCAGACATACTATCCATATGAAAATAGATTTAATAATATGTAATGGTTTTATTATTAAAAGTCGTTATTATGATTTTAATGATAATACATGCATTGTGATTATCTCAGTTTAGAAATAACACATGGTTTAAAATGGTATATCATAAACCATTCAATGGTAAAATAAATCTAATACACTCAGACATACTATCCATACGGATATAGATTTACTAATGTGTAATAGTTTAATTATGAAAAGTCGTTATTATGTTTTTAATGATAGTACATGCATTGTGAATATCTCAGTTATGGAACAACACTTATGGTTTAACATGGTTTATCATAAACCGAATAATGGTAAATTAAATCTAATGCACTTAGACATACTATCTATATGGAAATAGATTTACTAATATGTAATGGTTTAATTATTGAAAATCGTTATTATGATTTTAATGATAATACATGCATTGTGAATATCTCAGTTTAGAAATAACACTTATGGTTTAACATGGTTTATCATAAACCGAATAATGGTAAATTAAATCTAATACACTCAGACATACTATTCAAATGGAAATAGATTTACTAATATGTAATGGTTTAATTATTAAAAGTCGTTATTATGATTTTAATGATAATACATGCATTGTGAATATCTCAGTTTAGAAATAACACATATGGTTTAACATAGTTTATCATAAACCATTCAATGGTAAATTAAATCTAATACACTTAGACATACTATCCATATGAAAATAGATTTACTAAGATGTAATGGTTTAATTATTAGAAGTCGTTATTATGATTTTAATGCATTGTGAATATCTCAGTTTGGAAATAACACATGGTTTAACATGGTTTATCATAAACCATTCAATGGTAAATTAAATCTAATACACTCAGACATACTATTCATATGGAAATATATTTACTATTAGGTAATGGTTTAATTATTAAAAGTCGTTATTATGATTTTAATGATAATACATGCATTGTGAATATCTCAGTTTAGAAATAACACTTATGGTTTAACATGGTTTATCATAAACCATTCAATGGTAAATTAAATCTAATACACTCAGACATACTATCCATACGGAAATAGATTTACTAATGTGTAATAGTTTAATTATGAAAAGTCGTTATTATGTTTTTTATGATAATACATGCATTGTGAATATCTCAGTTTAGAAATAACACTTATGGTTTAAAATGGTTTATCATAAACCATTCAATGGTAATTTAAATCTAATACACTCAGACATACTATCCATATGGAAATAGATTTACTATTATGTAATGGTTTAATTATTAAAAGTCGTTATTATGATTTTAATGCATTGTGAATATCTCAGTTTGGAAATAACACTTATGGTTTAACATGGTTTATCATAAACCATTCAATGGTAAATTAAATCTAATACACTCAGAAATACTATCCATACGGATGTAGATTTACTAATGGGTAATAGTTTAATTATGAAAAGTCGTTATTATGTTTTTAATGATAGTACATGCATTGTGAATATCTCAGTTATGGAACAACACTTATGGTTTAACATGGTTTATCATAAACCGAATAATGGTAAATTAAATCTAATGCACTTAGACATACTATCTATATGGAAATAGATTTACTAATATGTAATGGTTTAATTATTGAAAATCGTTATTATGATTTTAATGATAATACATGCCTTGTGAATATCTCAGTTTAGAAATAACACCTATGGTTTAACATGGTTTATCATAAACCGAATAATGGTAAATTAAATCTAATACACTCAGACATACTATTCAAATGGAAATAGATTTACTAATATGTAATGGTTTAATTATTAAAAGTCGTTATTATGATTTTAATGATAATACATGCATTGTGAATATCTCAGTTTAGAAATAACACTTATGGTTAAACATGGTTTATCATAAACCATTTAATGGTAAATTAAATCTAATACACTCAGACATACTATCCATATGGAAATAGATTTACTAATATGTAATGGTTTAATTATTAAAAGTCGTTGTTATGATTTTAATGCATTGTGAATATCTCAGTTTGGAAATAACACATGGTTTAAAATGGTTTATCATAAACCATTCAAAGGTAAATTAAATCTAATACACTTAGACATACTATCCATATGAAAATAGATTTACTATTATGTAATGGTTTAATTATTTAAAGTCGTTATTATGATTTTAATGCATTATGAATATCTCAGTATAGAAATAACACTTATGGTTTAACATTGTTTATCATAAACCATTCAATGGTAAATTAAATCTAATACACTCAGACATACTATCCATATGGAAATAGATTTACTATTATGTAATGGTTTAATTAATAAAAGTCGTTATTATGATTTTAATGATAATACTCGCATTCTGAATATCTCAGTTTAGAAATAACACTTATGGTTTAACATGGTTTATCATAAACCATTCAATGGTAAATTAAATCTAATACACTCAGACATACTATCCATATGAAAATAGATTTACTAATATGTAATGGTTTAATTATGAAAAGTCGTTATTATGATTTTAATGATAACATGCATTGTGAATATCTCAGTTTAGAAATAACACTTATGGTTTAACATGGTTTATCATAAACCATTCAATGGTAAATTAAATCTAATACACTCAGACATACTATCCATATGGAAATAGATTTACAATTACGTAATGGTTTAATTATTAAAAGTCGTTATTATGATCTTAATGATAATACATGCATTGTGAATATCTCAGTTTAGAAACAACACATGTGGTTTAACATAGTTTATCATAAACCATTCAATGGTAAATTAAATCTAATACACTTAGACATACTATCCATATGAAAATAGATTTACTAAGATGTAATGGTTTAATTATTAAAAGTCGTTATTATGATTTTAATGCATTGTGAATATCTCAGTTTGGAAATAACACATGGTTTAACATGGTTTATCATAAACCATTCAATGGTAAATTAAATCTAATACACTCAGACATACTATCCATATGGAAATAGATTTACTAATATGTAATGGTTTAATTATTAAAAGTCGTTATTATGGTTTTAATGATAATACATGCATTGTGAATATCTCAGTATGGAAATAACACTTATGGTTTAACATGGTTTATCATAAACCATTCAATGGTAAATTAAATCTAATACACTCAGACATACTATTCATATGGAAATATATTTACTATTAGGTAATGGTTTAATTATTAAAAGTCGTTATTATGATTTTAATGATAATACATGCATTGTGAATATCTCAGTTTAGAAATAACACTTATGGTTTAACATGGTTTATCATAAACCATTCAATGGTAAATTAAATCTAATACACTCAGACATACTATCCATACGGAAATAGATTTACTAATGTGTAATAGTTTAATTATGAAAAGTCGTTATTATGTTTTTTATGATAATACATGCATTGTGAATATCTCAGTTTAGAAATAACACTTATGGTTTAAAATGGTTTATCATAAACCATTCAATGGTAAATTAAATCTAATACACTCAGACATACTATCCATATGGAAATAGATTTACAATTACGTAATGGTTTAATTATTAAAAGTCGTTATTATGATTTTAATGAGAATATCATCATTGTGTTTATCTCAGTTTCGAAATAACACTTATGGTTTAACATGGTTTATCATAAACCATTCAAAGGTAAATTAAATCTAATACACTTAGACATACTATCCATATGAAAATAGATTTACTAATATGTACTGGTTTAATTATTAAAAGTCGTTATTATGATTTTAATGCATTATGAATATCTCAGTTTGGAAATAACACTTATGGTTTAACATGGTTTATCATAAACCATTCAATGGTAAATTAAATCTAATACACTCAGACATACTATCCATATGGAAATAGATTTACAATTACGTAATGGTTTAATTATTAAAAGTCGTTATTATGATTTTAATGAGAATATCATCATTGTGTTTATCTCAGTTTCGAAATAACACTTATGGTTTAACATGGTTTATCATAAACCATTCAAAGGTAAATTAAATCTAATACACTTAGACATACTATCCATATGAAAATAGATTTACTAATATGTACTGGTTTAATTATTAAAAGTCGTTATTATGATTTTAATGCATTATGAATATCTCAGTTTGGAAATAACACTTATGGTTTAACATGGTTTATCATAAACCATTCAAAGGTAAATTAAATCTAATACACTTAGACATACTATCCATATGAAAATAGATTTACTAATATGTACTGGTTTAATTATTAAAAGTCGTTATTATGATTTTAATGCATTATGAATATCTTAGTTTAGAAATAACACTTATGGTCTAACATGGTTTATCATAAACCATTCAAAGGTAAATTAAATCTAATACACTTAGACATACTATCCATATGAAAATAGATTTACTATTATGTAATGGTTTAATTATTAAAAGTCGTTATTATGATTTTAATGCATTATGAATATCTCAGTATAGAAATAACACTTATGGTTTAACATGGTTTATCATAAACCATTCAATGGTAAATTAAATCTAATACACTCAGACATACTATCCATATGGAAATAGATTTACTATTATGTAATGGTTTAATTATTAAAAGTCGTTATTATGATTTTAATGATAATACATGCATTGTGAATATCTCAGTATAGAAATAACACTTATGGTTTAAAATGGTTTATCATAAACCATTCAATGGTAAATTAAATCTAATACACTCAGACATACTATTCATATGAAAATAGATGTACTAATATGTAATGGTTTAATTATTAAAAGTCGTTATTATGTTTTTAATGATAATACATGCATTGTGAATATCTCAGTTTAGAAATAACACTTATGGTTTAAAATGGTTTATCATAAACCTTTCAATGGTAAATTAAATCTAATACACTCAGACATACTATCCATATGAAAATAGATTTAATAATATGTAATGGTTTTATTATTAAAAGTCGTTATTATGATTTTAATGATAATACATGCATTGTGATTATCTCAGTTTAGAAATAACACTTATGGTTTAATATAGTATATCATAAACCATTCAATGGTAAAATAAATCTAATACACTCAGACATACTATCCATACGGATATAGATTTACTAATGTGTAATAGTTTAATTATGAAAAGTCGTTATTATGTTTTTAATGATAGTACATGCATTGTGAATATCTCAGTTATGGAACAACACTAATGGTTTAACATGGTTTATCATAAACCGAATAATGGTAAATTAAATCTAATGCACTTAGACATACTATCTATATGGAAATAGATTTACTAATATGTAACAGTTTAATTATTGAAAATCGTTATTATGATTTTAATGATAATACATGCATTGTGAATATCTCAGTTTAGAAATAACACTTATGGTTTAACATGGTTTATCATAAACCCAATAATGGTAAATTAAATCTAATACACTCAGACATACTATTCAAATGGAAATAGATTTACTAATATGTAATGGTTTAATTATTAAAAGTCGTTATTATGATTTTAATGATAATACATGCATTGTGAATATCTCAGTTTAGAAATAACACATATGGTTTAACATAGTTTATCATAAACCATTCAATGGTAAATTAAATCTAATACACTTAGACATACTATCCATATGAAAATAGATTTACTAAGATGTAATGGTTTAATTATTAAAAGTCGTTATTATGATTTTAATGCATTGTGAATATCTCAGTATGGTAATAACACTTATGGTTTAACATGGTTTATCATAAACCATTCAATGGTAAATTAAATCTAATACACTCAGATATACTATTCATATGAAAATAGATGTACTAATATGTAATGGTTTAATTATTAAAAGTCGTTATTATTGTTTTAATGATAATACATGCATTGTGATTATCTCAGTTTAGAAATAACAATTATGGTTTAAAACGGTTTATCATAAACCATTCAATGGTAAATTAAATTTAATACACTCAGACATACTATCCATATGGAAATAGATTTACTATTATGTAATGGTTTAATTATTAAAAGTCGTTATTATGATTTTAATGCATTGTGAATATCTCAGTTTGGAAATAACACTTATGGTTTAACATGGTTTATCATAAACCATTCAATGGTAAATTAAATCTAATACACTCAGACATACTATCCATACGGAAATAGATTTACTAATGTTTAATAGTTTAATTATGAAAAGTCGTTATTATGATTTTAATCATAATACATGCATTGTGAATATCTCAGTTTGGACATAACACTTATGGTTTAACATGATTTATCATAAACCATTCAATGGTAAATTAAATCTAATACACTCAGACATACTATCCATATGGAAATAGATTTACTATTATGTAATGGTTTAATTATTAAAAGTCGTTATTATTGTTTTAATGATAATACATGCATTGTGATTATCTCAGTTTAGAAATAACAATTATGGTTTAAAACGGTTTATCATAAACCATTCAATGGTAAATTAAATTTAATACACTCAGACATACTATCCATATGTAAATAGATTTACTATTATGTAATGGTTTAATTATTGAAAGTCGTTATTTTGATTTTAATGATAATACATGCATTGTGATTATCTCAGTTTAGAAATAACACATGGTTTAAAATGGTATATCATAAACCATTCAATGGTAAAATAAATCTAATACACACAGACATACTATCCATACGGATATAGATTTACTAATGTGTAATAGTTTAATTATGAAAAGTCGTTATTATGTTTTTAATGATAATACATGCATTGTGAATATCTCAGTTTAGAAATAACACTTATGGTTTAAAATGGTTTATCATAAACCTTTCAATGGTAAATTAAATCTAATACACTCAGACATACTATCCATATGAAAATAGATTTAATAATATGTAATGGTTTTATTATTAAAAGTCGTTATTATGATTTTAATGATAATACACACATTGTGATTATCTCAGTTTAGAAATAACACTTATGGTTTAAAATGGTATATCATAAACCATTCAATGGTAAATTAAATCTAATACACTCAGACATACTATCCATAAGGAAATAGATGTACTAATGTGTAATAGTTTAATTATGAAAAGTCGTTATTCTGATTTTAATGATAATACATGCATTGTGAATATCTCAGTTATGGAACAACACTTATGGTTTAACATGGTTTATCATAAACCATTCAATGGTAAATTAAATCTAATACACTCAGACATACTATTCATATGGAAATATATTTACTAATAGGTAATGGTTTAATTATTAAAAGTCGTTATTATGATTTTAATGATAACACATGCATTGTGAATATCTCAGTTTAGAAATAACACTTATGGTTTAACATGGTTTATCATAAACCATTCAAAGGTAAATTAAATCTAATACACTTAGACATACTATCCATATGAAAATAGATTTACTAATATGTACTGGTTTAATTATTAAAAGTCGTTATTATGATTTTAATGCATTATGAATATCTCAGTTTGGAAATAACACTTATGGTTTAACATGGTTTATCATAAACCATTCAATGGTAAATTAAATCTAATACACTCAGACATACTATCCATATGGAAATAGATTTACAATTACGTAATGGATTAATTATTAAAAGTCGTTATTGTGATTTTAATCATAATACATACATTGTGATTATCTCAGTTTAGAAATAACACTTATGGTCTAACATGGTTTATCATAAACCATTCAAAGGTAAATTAAATCTAATACACTTAGACATACTATCCATATGAAAATAGATTTACTATTATGTAATGGTTTAATTATTAAAAGTCGTTATTATGATTTTAATGCATTATGAATATCTCAGTATAGAAATAACACTTATGGTTTAACATGGTTTATCATAAACCATTCAATGGTAAATTAAATCTAATACACTCAGACATACTATCCATATGGAAATAGATTTACTAATATGTAATGGTTTAATTATTAAAAGTCGTTATTATAATTTTAATGATAATACATGCATTGTGAATATATCAGTTTGGAAATAACACTTATTGTTTAACATGGTTTATCATAAACCATACAATGGTAAATTAAATCTAATACACTCAGACACACTATCCATATGGAAATAGATTTACTACTATGTAATGGTTTAATTAATAAAAGTCGTTATTATGATTTTAATGATAATACATGCATTGTGAATATCTCAGTTTGGAAATAACACTTATTGTTTAACATGGTTTATCATAAACCATTCAATGGTAAATTAAATCTAATACACTCAGACATACTATCCATACGAAAATAGATTTACTAATGTGTAATATTTAACTTATTAAAAGTCGTTATTATGATTTTAATGCATTGTGAATATCTCAGTTTAGAAATAACACTTATGGTTTAACATGGTTTATCGTGAACCATTCAATGGTAAATTAAATCTAATACACTCAGACATACTATCCATATGGAAATAGATTTACTATTATGTAATGGTTTAATTATTAAAAGTCGTTATTATGATTTTAATGCATTATGAATATCTCAGTATAGAAATAACACTTATGGTTTAACATGGTTTATCATAAACCATTCAATGGTAAATTAAATCTAATACACTCAGACATACTATCCATATGGAAATAGATTTACTATTATGTAATGGTTTAATTAATAAAAGTCGTTATTATGATTTTAATGATAATACTCGCATTCTGAATATCTCAGTTTAGAAATAACACTTATGGTTTAACATGGTTTATCATAAAACATTCAATGGTAAATTAAATCTAATACACTCAGACATACTATCCATATGAAAATAGATTTACTAATATGTAATGGTTTAATTATGAAAAGTCGTTATTATGATTTTAATGATAACATGCATTGTGAATATCTCAGTTTAGAAATAACACTTATGGTTTAACATGGTTTATCATAAACCATTCAATGGTAAATTAAATCTAATACACTCAGACATACTATCCATATGGAAATAGATTTACAATTACGTAATGGTTTAATTATTAAAAGTCGTTATTATGATTTTAATGATAATACATGCATTGTGATTATCTCAGTTTAGAAATAACACTTATGGTTTAACATGGTTTATCATAAACCATTCAATGGTAAATTAAATCTAATACACTCAGACATACTGTCCATACGGATATAGATTTACTAATGTGTAATAGTTTAATTATGAAAAGTCGTTAGTATGTTTTTAATGATAATACATGCATTGTGAATATCTCAGTTTAGAAATAACACTTATGGTTTAAAATGGTTTATCATAAACCATTCAATAGTAAATTAAATCTAATACACTCAGACATACTATCCATATGAAAATAGATTTACTAATATGTAATGGTTTGATTATGAAAAGTCGTTATTATGATTTTAATGATAACATGCATTGTGAATATCTCAGTTTGGACATAACACTTATAGTTTAACATAGTTTATCATAAACCATTCAATGGTAAATTAAATCTAATACACTTAGACATACTATCCATATGAAAATAGATTTACTAAGATGTAATGGTTTAATTATTAAAAGTCGTTATTATGATTTTAATGCATTGTGAATATCTCAGTTTGGAAATAACACATGGTTTAACATGGTTTATCATAAACCATTCAATGGTAAATTAAATCTAATACACTCAGACATACTATCCATATGGAAATAGATTTACTAATATGTAATGGTTTAATTATTAAAAGTCGTTATTATGGTTTTAATGATAATACATGCATTGTGAATATCTCAGTTTAGAAATAACACATATGGTTTAACATAGTTTATCATAAACCATTCAATGGTAAATTAAATCTAATACACTTAGACATACTATCCATATGAAAATAGATTTACTAAGATGTAATGGTTTAATTATTAAAAGTCGTTATTATGATTTTAATGCATTGTGAATATCTCAGTATGGTAATAACACTTATGGTTTAACATGGTTTATCATAAACCATTCAATGGTAAATTAAATCTAATACACTCAGATATACTATTCATATGAAAATAGATGTACTAATATGTAATGGTTTAATTATTAAAAGTCGTTATTATTGTTTTAATGATAATACATGCATTGTGATTATCTCAGTTTAGAAATAACAATTATGGTTTAAAACGGTTTATCATAAACCATTCAATGGTAAATTAAATTTAATACACTCAGACATACTATCCATATGGAAATAGATTTACTATTATGTAATGGTTTAATTATTAAAAGTCGTTATTATGATTTTAATGCATTGTGAATATCTCAGTTTGGAAATAACACTTATGGTTTAACATGGTTTATCATAAACCATTCAATGGTAAATTAAATCTAATACACTCAGACATACTATCCATACGGAAATAGATTTACTAATGTTTAATAGTTTAATTATGAAAAGTCGTTATTATGATTTTAATCATAATACATGCATTGTGAATATCTCAGTTTGGACATAACACTTATGGTTTAACATGATTTATCATAAACCATTCAATGGTAAATTAAATCTAATACACTCAGACATACTATCCATATGGAAATAGATTTACTATTATGTAATGGTTTAATTATTAAAAGTCGTTATTATTGTTTTAATGATAATACATGCATTGTGATTATCTCAGTTTAGAAATAACAATTATGGTTTAAAACGGTTTATCATAAACCATTCAATGGTAAATTAAATTTAATACACTCAGACATACTATCCATATGGAAATAGATTTACTATTATGTAATGGTTTAATTATTGAAAGTCGTTATTTTGATTTTAATGATAATACATGCATTGTGATTATCTCAGTTTAGAAATAACACATGGTTTAAAATGGTATATCATAAACCATTCAATGGTAAAATAAATCTAATACACACAGACATACTATCCATACGGATATAGATTTACTAATGTGTAATAGTTTAATTATGAAAAGTCGTTATTATGTTTTTAATGATAATACATGCATTGTGAATATCTCAGTTTAGAAATAACACTTATGGTTTAAAATGGTTTATCATAAACCTTTCAATGGTAAATTAAATCTAATACACTCAGACATACTATCCATATGAAAATAGATTTAATAATATGTAATGGTTTTATTATTAAAAGTCGTTATTATGATTTTAATGATAATACACACATTGTGATTATCTCAGTTTAGAAATAACACTTATGGTTTAAAATGGTATATCATAAACCATTCAATGGTAAATTAAATCTAATACACTCAGACATACTATCCATAAGGAAATAGATGTACTAATGTGTAATAGTTTAATTATGAAAAGTCGTTATTCTGATTTTAATGATAATACATGCATTGTGAATATCTCAGTTATGGAACAACACTTATGGTTTAACATGGTTTATCATAAACCATTCAATGGTAAATTAAATCTAATACACTCAGACATACTATTCATATGGAAATATATTTACTAATAGGTAATGGTTTAATTATTAAAAGTCGTTATTATAATTTTAATGATAATACATGCATTGTGAATATATCAGTTTGGAAATAACACTTATTGTTTAACATGGTTTATCATAAACCATACAATGGTAAATTAAATCTAATACACTCAGACACACTATCCATATGGAAATAGATTTACTACTATGTAATGGTTTAATTAATAAAAGTCGTTATTATGATTTTAATGATAATACATGCATTGTGAATATCTCAGTTTGGAAATAACACTTATTGTTTAACATGGTTTATCATAAACCATTCAATGGTAAATTAAATCTAATACACTCAGACATACTATCCATACGAAAATAGATTTACTAATGTGTAATATTTAACTTATTAAAAGTCGTTATTATGATTTTAATGCATTGTGAATATCTCAGTTTAGAAATAACACTTATGGTTTAACATGGTTTATCGTGAACCATTCAATGGTAAATTAAATCTAATACACTCAGACATACTATCCATATGGAAATAGATTTACTATTATGTAATGGTTTAATTATTAAAAGTCGTTATTATGATTTTAATGCATTATGAATATCTCAGTATAGAAATAACACTTATGGTTTAACATGGTTTATCATAAACCATTCAATGGTAAATTAAATCTAATACACTCAGACATACTATCCATATGGAAATAGATTTACTATTATGTAATGGTTTAATTAATAAAAGTCGTTATTATGATTTTAATGATAATACTCGCATTCTGAATATCTCAGTTTAGAAATAACACTTATGGTTTAACATGGTTTATCATAAACCATTCAATGGTAAATTAAATCTAATACACTCAGACATACTATCCATATGAAAATAGATTTACTAATATGTAATGGTTTAATTATGAAAAGTCGTTATTATGATTTTAATGATAACATGCATTGTGAATATCTCAGTTTAGAAATAACACTTATGGTTTAACATGGTTTATCATAAACCATTCAATGGTAAATTAAATCTAATACACTCAGACATACTATCCATATGGAAATAGATTTACAATTACGTAATGGTTTAATTATTAAAAGTCGTTATTATGATTTTAATGATAATACATGCATTGTGATTATCTCAGTTTAGAAATAACACTTATGGTTTAACATGGTTTATCATAAACCATTCAATGGTAAATTAAATCTAATACACTCAGACATACTGTCCATACGGATATAGATTTACTAATGTGTAATAGTTTAATTATGAAAAGTCGTTAGTATGTTTTTAATGATAATACATGCATTGTGAATATCTCAGTTTAGAAATAACACTTATGGTTTAAAATGGTTTATCATAAACCATTCAATAGTAAATTAAATCTAATACACTCAGACATACTATCCATATGAAAATAGATTTACTAATATGTAATGGTTTGATTATGAAAAGTCGTTATTATGATTTTAATGATAACATGCATTGTGAATATCTCAGTTTGGACATAACACTTATAGTTTAACATAGTTTATCATAAACCATTCAATGGTAAATTAAATCTAATACACTTAGACATACTATCCATATGAAAATAGATTTACTAAGATGTAATGGTTTAATTATTAAAAGTCGTTATTATGATTTTAATGCATTGTGAATATCTCAGTTTGGAAATAACACATGGTTTAACATGGTTTATCATAAACCATTCAATGGTAAATTAAATCTAATACACTCAGACATACTATCCATATGGAAATAGATTTACTAATATGTAATGGTTTAATTATTAAAAGTCGTTATTATGGTTTTAATGATAATACATGCATTGTGAATATCTCAGTATGGAAATAACACTTATGGTTTAACATGGTTTATCATAAACCATTCAATGGTAAATTAAATCTAATACACTCAGACATACTATTCATATGGAAATATATTTACTATTAGGTAATGGTTTAATTATTAAAAGTCGTTATTATGATTTTAATGATAATACATGCATTGTGAATATCTCAGTTTAGAAATAACACTTATGGTTTAACATGGTTTACCATAAACCATTCAATGGTAAATTAAATCTAATACACTCAGACATACTATCCATACGGAAATAGATTTACTAATGTGTAATAGTTTAATTGTGAAAAGTCGTTATTATGTTTTTTATGATAATACATGCATTGTGAATATCTCAGTATGGAAATAACACTTATGGTTTAACATGGTTTATCATAAACCATTCAATGGTAAATTAAATCTAATACACTCAGACATACTATTCATATGGAAATATATTTACTATTAGGTAATGGTTTAATTATTAAAAGTCGTTATTATGATTTTAATGATAATACATGCATTGTGAATATCTCAGTTTAGAAATAACACTTATGGTTTAACATGGTTTATCATAAACCATTCAAAGGTAAATTAAATCTAATACACTTAGACATACTATCCATATGAAAATAGATTTACTAATATGTACTGGTTTAATTATTAAAAGTCGTTATTATGATTTTAATGCATTATGAATATCTCAGTTTGGAAATAACACTTATGGTTTAACATGGTTTATCATAAACCATTCATTGGTAAATTAAATCTAATAAACTCAGACATACTATCCATATGGAAATAGATTTACAATTACGTAATGGATTAATTATTAAAAGTCGTTATTGTGATTTTAATGATAATACATACATTGTGATTATCTCAGTTTAGAAATAACACTTATGGTCTAACATGGTTTATCATAAACCATTCAAAGGTAAATTAAATCTAATACACTTAGACATACTATCCATATGAAAATAGATTTACTATTATGTAATGGTTTAATTATTAAAAGTCGTTATTATGATTTTAATGCATTATGAATATCTCAGAATAGAAATAACACTTATGGTTTAACATGGTTTATCATAAACCATTCAATGGTAAATTAAATCTAATACACTCAGACATACTATCCATATGGAAATAGATTTACAATTACGTAATGGATTAATTATTAAAAGTCGTTATTGTGATTTTAATGATAATACATACATTGTGATTATCTCAGTTTAGAAATAACACTTATGGTCTAACATGGTTTATCATAAACCATTCAAAGGTAAATTAAATCTAATACACTTAGACATACTATCCATATGAAAATAGATTTACTATTATGTAATGGTTTAATTATTAAAAGTCGTTATTATGATTTTAATGCATTATGAATATCTCAGTATAGAAATAACACTTATGGTTTAACATGGTTTATCATAAACCATTCAATGGTAAATTAAATCTAATACACTCAGACATACTATCCATACGGAAATGGATTTACTAATGTGTAATAGTTTAATTATGAAAAGTCGTTATTATGATTTTAATGATAATACATGCATTGTGAATATCTCAGTTTAGAAATAACACTTATGGTTTAACATGGTTTATCATAAACCATTCAATGGTAAATTAAATCTAATACACTCAGACATACTATCCATACGGAAATAGATTTACTAATGTGTAATAGTTTAATTATGAAAAGTCGTTATTATGTTTTTTATGATAATACATGCATTGTGAATATCTCAGTTTAGAAATAACACTTATGGTTTAACATGGTTTATCATAAACCATTCAATGGTAAATTAAATCTAATACACTCAGACATACTATCCATATGGAAATAGATTTACAATTACGTAATGGTTTAATTATTAAAAGTCGTTATTATGATTTTAATGAGAATATCATCATTGTGTTTATCTCAGTTTCGAAATAACACTTATGGTTTAACATGGTTTATCATAAACCATTCAAAGGTAAATTAAATCTAATACACTTAGACATACTATCCATATGAAAATAGATTTACTAATATGTACTGGTTTAATTATTAAAAGTCGTTATTATGATTTTAATGCATTATGAATATCTCAGTTTGGAAATAACACTTATGTTTTAACATGGTTTATCATAAACCATTCAATGGTAAATTAAATCTAATACACTCAGACATACTATCCATATGGAAATAGATTTACAATTACGTAATGGATTAATTATTAAAAGTCGTTATTGTGATTTTAATGATAATACATACATTGTGATTATCTTAGTTTAGAAATAACACTTATGGTCTAACATGGTTTATCATAAACCATTCAAAGGTAAATTAAATCTAATACACTTAGACATACTATCCATATGAAAATAGATTTACTATTATGTAATGGTTTAATTATTAAAAGTCGTTATTATGATTTTAATGCATTATGAATATCTCAGTATAGACTTATGGTTTAACATGGTTTATCATAAACCATTCAATGGTAAATTAAATCTAATACACTCAGACATACTATTCATATGGAAATATATTTACTATTAGGTAATGGTTTAATTATTAAAAGTCGTTATTATGATTTTAATGATACTACATGCATTGTGAATATCTCAGTTTAGAAATAACACTTATGGTTTAACATGGTTTATCATAAACCATTCAATGGTAAATTAAATCTAATACACTCAGACATACTATCCATACGGAAATAGATTTACTAATGTGTAATAGTTTAATTATGAAAAGTCGTTATTATGTTTTTTATGATAATACATGCATTGTGAATATCTCAGTTTAGAAATAACACTTATGGTTTAACATGGTTTATCATAAACCATTCAATGGTAAATTAAATCTAATACACTCAGACATACTATCCATATGGAAATAGATTTACTATTATGTAACGGTTTAATTATTAAAAGTCGTTATTATTGTTTTAATGATAATACATGCATTGTGATTATCTCAGTTTAGAAATAACAATTATGGTTTAAAACGGTTTATTATAAACCATTCAATGGTAAATTAAATTTAATACACTCAGACATACTATCCATATGGAAATAGATTTACTATTATGTAATGGTTTAATTATTAAAAGTCGTTATTATGATTTTAATGATAATACATGCATTGTGATTATCTCAGTTTAGAAATAACACATGGTTTAAAATGGTATATCATAAACCATTCAATGGTAAAATAAATCTAATACACTCAGACATACTATCCATACGGATATAGATTTACTAATGTGTAATAGTTTAATTATGAAAAGTCGTTATTATGTTTTTAATGATAATACATGCATTGTGAATATCTCAGTTTAGAAATAACACTTATGGTTTAAAATGGTTTATCATAAACCTTTCAATGGTAAATTAAATCTAATACACTCAGACATACTATCCATATGAAAATAGATTTAATAATATGTAATGGTTTTATTATTAAAAGTCGTTATTATGATTTTAATGATAATACATGCATTGTGATTATCTCAGTTTAGAAATAACACTTATGGTTTAATATAGTATATCATAAACCATTCAATGGTAAAATAAATCTAATACACTCAGACATACTATCCATACGGATATAGATTTACTAATGTGTAATAGTTTAATTATGAAAAGTCGTTATTATGTTTTTAATGATAGTACATGCATTGTGAATATCTCAGTTATGGAACAACACTAATGGTTTAACATGGTTTATCATAAACCGAATAATGGTAAATTAAATCTAATGCACTTAGACATACTATCTATATGGAAATAGATTTACTAATATGTAACGGTTTAATTATTGAAAATCGTTATTATGATTTTAATGATAATACATGCATTGTGAATATCTCAGTTTAGAAATAACACTTATGGTTTAACATGGTTTATCATAAACCCAATAATGGTAAATTAAATCTAATACACTCAGACATACTATTCAAATGGAAATAGATTTACTAATATGTAATGGTTTAATTATTAAAAGTCGTTATTATGATTTTAATGATAATACATGCATTGTGAATATCTCGGTTTAGAAATAACACATATGGTTTAACATAGTTTATCATAAACCATTCAATGGTAAATTAAATCTAATACACTTAGACATACTATCCATATGAAAATAGATTTACTAAGATGTAATGGTTTAATTATTAAAAGTCGTTATTATGATTTTAATGCATTGTGAATATCTCAGTATGGAAATAACACTTATGGTTTAACATGGTTTATCATAAACCATTCAATGGTAAATTAAATCTAATACACTCAGACATACTATCCATATGGAAATAGATTTACTAATATGTAATGGTTTAATTATTAAAAGTCGTTATTATGGTTTTAATGATAATACATGCATTGTGAATATCTCAGTATGGAAATAACACTTATGGTTTAACATGGTTTATTATAAACCATTCAATGGTAAATTAAATCTAATACACTCAGACATACTATCCATATGGAAATAGATTTACTATTATGTAATGGTTTAATTATTAAAAGTCGTTATTATGATTTTAATGATAATACATGCATTGTGAATATCTCAGTATAGAAATAACACTTATGGTTTAAAATGGTTTATCATAAACCATTCAATGGTAAATTAAATCTAATACACTCAGATATACTATTCATATGAAAATAGATGTACTAATATGTAATGGTTTAATTATTAAAAGTCGTTATTATTGTTTTAATGATAATACATGCATTGTGATTATCTCAGTTTAGAAATAACAATTATGGTTTAAAACGGTTTATCATAAACCATTCAATGGTAAATTAAATCTAATACACTCAGACATACTATCCATACGGAAATAGATTTACTAATGTTTAATAGTTTAATTATGAAAAGTCGTTATTATGATTTTAATCATAATACATGCATTGTGAATATCTCAGTTTGGACATAACACTTATGGTTTAACATGGTTTATCATAAACCATTCAATGGTAAATTAAATCTAATACACTCAGACATACTATCCATATGGAAATAGATTTACTATTATGTAATGGTTTAATTATTAAAAGTCGTTATTATTGTTTTAATGATAATACATGCATTGTGATTATCTCAGTTTAGAAATAACAATTATGGTTTAAAACGGTTTATCATAAACCATTCAATGGTAAATTAAATTTAATACACTCAGACATACTATCCATATGGAAATAGATTTACTATTATGTAATGGTTTAATTATTGAAAGTCGTTATTATGATTTTAATGATAATACATGCATTGTGATTATCTCAGTTTAGAAATAACACATGGTTTAAAATGGTATATCATAAACCATTCAATGGTAAAATAAATCTAATACACACAGACATACTATCCATACAGATATAGATTTACTAATGTGTAATAGTTTAATTATGAAAAGTCGTTATTATGTTTTTAATGATAATACATGCATTGTGAATATCTCAGTTTAGAAATAACACTTATGGTTTAAAATGGTTTATCATAAACCTTTCAATGGTAAATCAAATCTAATACACTCAGACATACTATCCATATGAAAATAGATTTAATAATATGTAATGGTTTTATTATTAAAAGTCGTTATTATGATTTTAATGATAATACACACATTGTGATTATCTCAGTTTAGAAATAACACTTATGGTTTAAAATGGTATATCATAAACCATTCAATGGTAAAATAAATCTAATACACTCAGACATACTATCCATACGGATATAGATTTACTAATGTGTAATAGTTTAATTATGAAAAGTCGTTATTATGTTTTTAATGATAGTACATGCATTGTGAATATCTCAGTTATGGAACAACACTTATGGTTTAACATGGTTTATCATAAACCGAATAATGGTAAATTAAATCTAATGCACTTAGACATACTATCTATATGGAAATAGATTTACTAATATGTAATGGTATAATTATTGAAAATCGTTATTATGATTTTAATGATAATATATGCATTGTGAATATCTCAGTTTAGAAATAACACTTATGGTTTAACATGGTTTATCATAAACCGAATAATGGTAAATTAAATCTAATACACTCAGACATACTATTCAAATGGAAATAGATTTACTAATATGTAATGGTTTAATTATTAAAAGTCGTTATTATGATTTTAATGATAATACATGCATTGTGAATATCTCAGTTTAGAAATAACACATATGGTTTAACATAGTTTATCATAAACCATTCAATGGTAAATTAAATCTAATACACTCAGACATACTATCCATATGGAAATAGATTTACTATTACAAAATGGTTTAATTATTAAAAGTCGTTATTATGATCTTAATGATAATACATGCATTGTGAATATCTCAGTTTAGAAATAACACATGTGGTTTAACATAGTTTATCATAAACCATTCAATGGTAAATTAAATCTAATACACTTAGACATACTATCCATATGAAAATAGATTTAGTAAGATGTAATGGTTTAATTATTAAAAGTCGTTATTATGGTTTTAATGATAATACATGCATTGTGAATATCTCAGTATGGAAATAACAATTATGGTTTAACATGGTTTATCATAAACCATTCAATGGTAAATTAAATCTAATACACTCAGACATACTATCCATATGGAAATAGATTTACTAATATGTAATGGTTTAATTATTAAAAGTCGTTATTATGTTTTTTATGATAATACATGCATTGTGAATATCTCAGTTTAGAAATAACACTTATGGTTTAAAATGGTTTATCATAAACCATTCAATGGTAATTTAAATCTAATACACTCAGACATACTATCCATATGGAAATAGATTTACAATTACGTAATGGTTTAATTATTAAAAGTCGTTATTATGATCTTAATGATAATACATGCATTGTGAATATCTCAGTTTAGAAATAACACATGTGGTTTAACATAGTTTATCATAAACCATTCAATGGTAAATTAAATCTAATACACTTAGACATACTATCCATATGAAAATAGATTTACTAAGATGTAATGGTTTAATTATTAAAAGTCGTTATTATGATTTTAATGCATTGTGAATATCTCAGTTTGGAAATAACACATGGTTTAACATGGTTTATCATAAACCATTCAATGGTAAATTAAATCTAATACACTCAGACATACTATCCATATGAAAATAGATTTACTAATATGTAATGGTTTAATTATTAAAAGTCGTTGTTATGATTTTAATGCATTGTGAATATCTCAGTTTGGAAATAACACATGGTTTAACATGGTTTATCATAAACCATTCAATGGTAAATTAAATCTAATACACTTAGACATACTATCCATTTGAAAATAGATTTACTAAGATGTAATGGTTTAATTATTAAAAGTCGTTATTATGATTTTAATGCATTGTGAATATCTCAGTTTGGAAATAACACATGGTTTAACATGGTTTATCATAAACCATTCAATGGTAAATTAAATCTAATACACTCAGACATACTATCCATATATAAATAGATTTACTAATATGTAATGGTTTAATTATTAAAAGTCGTTATTATGGTTTTAATGATAATACATGCATTGTGAATATCTCAGTATGGAAATAACACTTATGGTTTAACATGGTTTATCATAAACCATTCAATGGTAAATTAAATCTAATACACTCAGACATACTATTCATATGGAAATATATTTACTATTAGGTAATGGTTTAATTATTAAAAGTCGTTATTATGATTTTAATGATAATACATGCATTGTGAATATCTCAGTTTAGAAATAACACTTATGGTTTAACATGGTTTACCATAAACCATTCAATGGTAAATTAAATCTAATATACTGAGACATACTATCCATACGGAAATAGATTTACTAATGTGTAATAGTTTAATTATGAAAAGTCGTTATTATGTTTTTTATGATAATACATGCATTGTGAATATCTCAGTTTAGAAATAACACTTATGGTTTAACATGGTTTATCATAAACCATTCAATGGTAAATTAAATCTAATACACTCAGACAAACTATCCATATGGAAATAGATTTACAATTACGTAATGGTTTAATTATTAAAAGTCGTTATTATGATTTTAATGAGAATATCATCATTGTGTTTATCTCAGTTTAGAAATAGCACTTATGGTCTAACATGGTTTATCATAAACCATTCAAAGGTAAATTAAATCTAATACACTTAGACATACTATCCATATGAAAATAGATTTACTAATATGTACTGGTTTAATTATTAAAAGTCGTTATTATGATTTTAATGCATTATGAATATCTCAGTTTGGAAATAACACTTATGGTTTAACATGGTTTATCATAAACCATTCAATGGTAAATTAAATCTAATACACTCAGACATACTATCCATATGGAAATAGATTTACAATTACGTAATGGATTAATTATTAAAAGTCGTTATTGTGATTTTAATGATAATACATACATTGTGATTATCTCAGTTTAGAAATAACACTTATGGTCTAACATGGTTTATCATAAACCATTCAAAGGTAAATTAAATCTAATACACTTAGACATACTATCCATATGAAAATAGATTTACTATTATGTAATGGTTTAATTATTAAAAGTCGTTATTATGATTTTAATGCATTATGAATATCTCAGTATAGAAATAACACATGGTTTAACATGGTTTATCATAAACCATTCAATGGTAAATTAAATCTAATACACTCAGACATACTATCCATATGGAAATAGATTTAAAATTACGTAATGGATTAATTATTAAAAGTCGTTATTGTGATTTTAATGATAATACATACATTGTGATTATCTCAGTTTAGAAATAACACTTATGGTCTAACATGGTTTATCATAAACCATTCAAAGGTAAATTAAATCTAATACACTTAGACATACTATCCATATGAAAATAGATTTACTATTATGTAATGGTTTAATTATTAAAAGTCGTTATTATGATTTTAATGCATTATGAATATCTCAGTATAGAAATAACACTTATGGTTTAACATGGTTTATCATAAACCATTTAATGGTAAATTAAATCTAATACACTCAGACATACTATCCATATGAAAATAGATTTACTAATATGTAATGGTTTAATTATTAAAAGTCTTTGTTATGATTTTAATGCATTGTTAATATCTCAGTTTGGAAATAACACATGGTTTAACATGGTTTATCATAAACCATTCAATGGTAAATTAAATCTAATACACTCAGACATACTATCCATATGAAAATAGATTTACTATTATGTAATGGTTTAATTATTAAAAGTCGTTATTATGGTTTTAATGATAATACATGCATTGTGAATATATCAGTATGGAAATAACACTTATGGTTTAACATGGTTTATCATAAACCATTCAATGGTAAATTAAATCTAATACACTCAGACATACTATCCATACGGAAATGGATTTACTAATGTGTAATAGTTTAATTATGAAAAGTCGTTATTATGATTTTAATGATTATACATGCATTGTGAATATCTCAGTGTAGAAATAACACTTATGGTTTAACATGGTTTATCATAAACCATTCAATGGTAAATTAAATCTAATACACTCAGACATACTATTCATATGGAAATATATTTACTATTAGGTAATGGTTTAATTATTAAAAGTCGTTATTATGATTTTAATGATACTACATGCTTTTTGAATATCTCAGTTTAGAAATAACACTTATGGTTTAACATGGTTTATCATAAACCATTCAATGGTAAATTAAATCTAATACACTCAGACATACTATCCATACGGAAATAGATTTACTAATGTGTAATAGTTTAATTATGAAAAGTCGTTATTATGTTTTTTATGATAATACATGCATTGTGAATATCTCAGTTTAGAAATAACACTTATGGTTTAACATGGTTTATCATAAACCATTCAATGGTAAATTAAATCTAATACACTCAGACATACTATCCATATGGAAATAGATTTACTATTATGTAATGGTTTAATTATTAAAAGTCGTTATTATGATTTTAATGATAATACATGCATTGTGAATATCTCAGTATAGAAATAACACTTATGGTTTAAAATGGTTTATCATAAACCATTCAATGGTAAATTAAATCTAATACACTCAGACATACTATTCATATGAAAATAGATGTACTAATATGTAATGGTTTAATTATTAAAAGTCGTTATTATTGTTTTAATGATAATACATGCATTGTGATTATCTCAGTTTAGAAATAACAATTATGGTTTAAAACGGTTTATTATAAACCATTCAATGGTAAATTAAATTTAATACACTCAGACATACTATCCATATGGAAATAGATTTACTATTATGTAATGGTTTAATTATTAAAAGTCGTTATTATGATTTTAATGCATTGTGAATATCTCAGTTTGGAAATAACACTTATGGTTTAACATGGTTTATCATAAACCATTTAATGGTAAATTAAATCTAATACACTCAGACATACTATCCATACGGAAATAGATTTACTAATGTTTAATAGTTTAATTATGAAAAGTCGTTATTATGATTTTAATCATAATACATGCATTGTGAATATCTCAGTTTGGACATAACACTTATGGTTTAACATGGTTTATCATAAACCATTCAATGGTAAATTAAATCTAATACACTCAGACATACTATCCATATGGAAATAGATTTACAATTACGTAATGGTTTAATTATTAAAAGTCGTTATTATGATTTTAATGAGAATATCATCATTGTGTTTATCTCAGTTTAGAAATAACACTTATGGTTTAACATGGTTTATCATAAACCATTCAAAGGTAAATTAAATCTAATACACTTAGACATACTATCCATATGAAAATAGATTTACTAATATGTACTGGTTTAATTATTAAAAGTCGTTATTATGATTTTAATGCATTATGAATATCTCAGTTTGGAAATAACACTTATGGTTTAACATGGTTTATCATAAACCATTCAATGGTAAATTAAATCTAATACACTCAGACATACTATCCATATGGAAATAGATTTACAATTACGTAATGGATTAATTATTAAAAGTCGTTATTGTGATTTTAATGATAATACATACATTGTGATTATCTCAGTTTAGAAATAACACTTATGGTCTAACATGGTTTATCATAAACCATTCAAAGGTAAATTAAATCTAATACACTTAGACATACTATCCATATGAAAATAGATTTACTATTATGTAATGGTTTAATTATTAAAAGTCGTTATTATGATTTTAATGCATTATGAATATCTCAGTATAGAAATAACACTTACACGGCCAACAATTTGAGTCCGTATCGGAAGCGAATACACTGGCGTGACGTCTACGTGACCATAGTGGCGTATCATTGCCGATCGGCACCGCTTTTTTTTTTTAACGTAAGATTATTTGGCGTATCGGTAGCGTGTACGGGTCCAATTTAGGGGCGTGAACCTTGGCGTAACGCAAGTCTTGAGAAAAATCCGATACGGCAGCGTTTTACGTATCCCTTTCGTCCCTATACTTTCCAGACTCTTTATTATATAAAAACATTTAATAAACAACAAACAAACATAACATTACATACATGTACACGTTCAACAATACAAGTCATTGTTCCAATTATGCAGAAAAACAGCTCTTTTAGCAGACACCTCCTGTCGTTCAACAGTGGTGGTAGTGGCAGTGTCAGCTGTTGTACATCGATGATCACATTGATGAACAGACCTGAGGACTTGGTCCGATGAACCGCACCATTTTTGAAACAGGAGAGGCACTCTGGCAGGTGACGACAGGGTCCATGTGACGCACAATGTCATGTGAACTCCAAGACAGCCAATCAGAGCTCCTATCTCCTGTGTGAGTTGCAAGTGATATTATACACGCTGCATCCTTAATTAGTATAACGTACAATGGAATTGGTTCCAGATTTGTATACAACAAAGTCACAAAGATCAACTGCTTGTCAAGAACCCCTGTAGTATGAGTAAGGAAGTAGTGAGATAGCTAGTTACAAAACGTGTAAATGTGCACACCTTAGACAAAGCCACCCATAGGTCTTGTTCTGATGAAAGAGATGAGCAAATTTTCAGAAATGCGAGCTGACACCTCAATGTATGGAAGACAAACTTCAGGTTTTTTTTTTTTGTCCCTGTGAAGCAACATGCACATGACAACATTACACATACAGGTACATGTACATGCACAAAACCGTTGGTCAAGGATGAGATATGCCATCGCTGCAGCCTTTGACACAAATGGTTCGTACTGGCCATTGAGGTAAGTGTCGCTTAGGATGATGCTTAAATTAGTTCTGCCATCATCTACACCACCATAGAATTGCATACTTACAAATTAAGACGACAGGCTTACCCTTACCTGTACTAGGAGTGTCATTCTCATCCATTAGAAGCGATGTAGCTTCAGCTAGTATCGATCAGCACGCACCATCCATAGTGGAAATTGAATCAATCACGCTATCCCTTTCCGTGAGTTCAAAAACATCGAGATGGGGTTGGGTGTGCAAGTGCTTTTGATTCTTTATTGCTACAGTATACTGCCAAGTGGGGGCACTTACCTTCATGCTCCTCATCTTCCACTTCTGCATCACCTCCAAAAAGTAATGCTGCTAAGTTTTCCATCACCTTTGGGGACGAAAGAAGAAAGTAACTAGCTATGGCTAAGCAATAACCAGCTGTACCTATTATTTTCTTTTCTCACAATATCCAATGAAAATAGTAGCAGTTGAGTGCAGTATCCAAACACACTACTAAATATGTATGTGTATGTGTGTGTGCATCATGTATGTGTATTGTAAATCTGTGTGTTGCACATGTGAGATATACATATGTGTGTGTGCAAATGCTAAGTGTGTACAACACACAGTGTCAGTAACAAGCACACATGACATTCAAAACGAGCACGCATGCAGTACCAGACCTACTGTTTATATCAAAGTGATACCACCATCCCACCTCCCCTACCCCCTCACTCCACTGCTATCGGAATGGAGTCCAGCAGAGAACACACAAACTACATGTAATGATCTTTACGTTTTAAGTAGAAGTACATACTTACATACATTTAAGTGCTGTTGGGGGAGGGGGTAAGAGGTGGGGAGGGGGTAAGAGGTGGGGAGGGGGTAAGAGGTGGGGAGGGGGTAAGAGGTGGGGAGGGGGTAAGAGGTGGGGAGGGGGTAAGAGGTGGGGAGGGGGTAAGAGGTGGAAAGGGGGTAAGAGGTGGGGAGGGGGTAAGAGGTGGGGAGGGGGTAAGAGGTGGGGAGGGGTAAGAGGTGACGAGAAAGACAAAAATAACAATGAAACATTGCTACACAACACATGCACCCCTTCCTGTACCTGTACCCACATGTAGCCTCTATGCACACTTTCTGTACACCATATGCTTACCATTATCCTCATGGGTTCTGAAGAGGTGAACAAGATGGAGTTCTTTTCATCATCTTTCTCGCCATCTAGAGGTAAAACACCAGTCCATTTTACACCATCTCTGTGCAACGACCGTCATCTACCACTTCTTGATAATGTTATTCAAGAAGATACATCACATGATGTACAAATCTACACACACACAAGCACACGCACACACTCACGCATGTACGCCTACACACAATCTTATGCATACTGATCCCAGTCTTCGCACACGTGTTACCCTTTGGCTGGTCGCGAGTAGTGGAATCCAAGAAGTCCGTGGCCGTCATGTACAACAACTTCAGCTAGTATATCGGTAAGCATGCACCATCCATGCCGCATGGTGGAAATTGAAACAGAATCAATCACGCTATCCCTTTCTGCGAGTTCAAAATATTCCAGCCTTTTCACATTAGAGATAGAGTTGACTTTGTAGGTGGCTTTCGTACTTTGACTTCGTCTTGAACTAGAAACCATTCCGACAACTGAAAGCAGCCATTTTTAATAGCACGTTATTATCCATTATTGTGTGTATTAGTTGGGCGTAGCCAGTCGGGCTACAATTTGTTTCCAATACGCTTCTGATATCGCAGCCGTAACGCCGAAGAAATTTATAGCAATTGCGATACGCCAATTATATTACCCGGGCGTATATTACCCGATCGATTCACTGGTGTATTGTTTCCAAAATAAGGTACGTCACGCCAGTGATTTAAAATCACTTGCGTATTCATATACGATCATCATAGGCGTAACGCCAGGGTGTGACTTCCTTTGGCGTACAACGTCCGGTAGGAGTTAGCCGTGTATGGTTTAACATGGTTTATCATAAACCATTCAATAGTAAATTAAATCTAATACACTCAGACATACTATCCATATGGAAATAGATTTAAAATTACGTAATGGATTAATTATTAAAAGTCGTTATTGTGATTTTAATGATAATACATACATTGTGATTATCTCAGTTTAGAAATAACACTTATGGTCTAACATGGTTTATCATAAACCATTCAAAGGTAAATTAAATCTAATACACTTAGACATACTATCCATATGAAAATAGATTTACTATTATGTAATGGTTTAATTATTAAAAGTCGTTATTATGATTTTAATGCATTATGAATATCTCAGTATAGAAATAACACTTATGGTTTAACATGGTTTATCATAAACCATTTAATGGTAAATTAAATCTAATACACTCAGACATACTATCCATATGAAAATAGATTTACTAATATGTAATGGTTTAATTATTAAAAGTCTTTGTTATGATTTTAATGCATTGTTAATATCTCAGTTTGGAAATAACACATGGTTTAACATGGTTTATCATAAACCATTCAATGGTAAATTAAATCTAATACACTCAGACATACTATCCATATGAAAATAGATTTACTATTATGTAATGGTTTAATTATTAAAAGTCGTTATTATGGATTTAATGATAATACATGCATTGTGAATATATCAGTATGGAAATAACACTTATGGTTTAACATGGTTTATCATAAACCATTCAATGGTAAATTAAATCTAATACACTCAGACATACTATCCATACGGAAATGGATTTACTAATGTGTAATAGTTTAATTATGAAAAGTCGTTATTATGATTTTAATGATTATACATGCATTGTGAATATCTCAGTGTAGAAATAACACTTATGGTTTAACATGGTTTATCATAAACCATTCAATGGTAAATTAAATCTAATACACTCAGACATACTATTCATATGGAAATATATTTACTATTAGGTAATGGTTTAATTATTAAAAGTCGTTATTATGATTTTAATGATACTACATGCTTTTTGAATATCTCAGTTTAGAAATAACACTTATGGTTTAACATGGTTTATCATAAACCATTCAATGGTAAATTAAATCTAATACACTCAGACATACTATCCATACGGAAATAGATTTACTAATGTGTAATAGTTTAATTATGAAAAGTCGTTATTATGTTTTTTATGATAATACATGCATTGTGAATATCTCAGTTTAGAAATAACACTTATGGTTTAACATGGTTTATCATAAACCATTCAATGGTAAATTAAATCTAATACACTCAGACATACTATCCATATGGAAATAGATTTACTATTATGTAATGGTTTAATTATTAAAAGTCGTTATTATGATTTTAATGATAATACATGCATTGTGAATATCTCAGTATAGAAATAACACTTATGGTTTAAAATGGTTTATCATAAACCATTCAATGGTAAATTAAATCTAATACACTCAGACATACTATTCATATGAAAATAGATGTACTAATATGTAATGGTTTAATTATTAAAAGTCGTTATTATTGTTTTAATGATAATACATGCATTGTGATTATCTCAGTTTAGAAATAACAATTATGGTTTAAAACGGTTTATTATAAACCATTCAATGGTAAATTAAATTTAATACACTCAGACATACTATCCATATGGAAATAGATTTACTATTATGTAATGGTTTAATTATTAAAAGTCGTTATTATGATTTTAATGCATTGTGAATATCTCAGTTTGGAAATAACACTTATGGTTTAACATGGTTTATCATAAACCATTTAATGGTAAATTAAATCTAATACACTCAGACATACTATCCATACGGAAATAGATTTACTAATGTTTAATAGTTTAATTATGAAAAGTCGTTATTATGATTTTAATCATAATACATGCATTGTGAATATCTCAGTTTGGACATAACACTTATGGTTTAACATGGTTTATCATAAACCATTCAATGGTAAATTAAATCTAATACACTCAGACATACTATCCATATGGAAATAGATTTACTATTATGTAATGGTTTAATTATTAAAAGTCGTTATTATTGTTTTAATGATAATACATGCATTGTGATTATCTCAGTTTAGAGATAACAATTATGGTTTAAAACGGTTTATCATAAACCATTCAATGGTAAATTAAATTTAATACACTCAGACATACTATCCATATGGAAATAGATTTACTATTATGTAATGGTTTAATTATTAAAAGTCGTTATTATGATTTTAATGATAATACATGCATTGTGATTATCTCAGTTTAGAAATAACACATGGTTTAAAATGGTATATCATAAACCATTCAATGGTAAAATAAATCTAATACACTCAGACATACTATCCATACGGATATAGATTTACTAATGTGTAATAGTTTAATTATGAAAAGTCGTTATTATGTTTTTAATGATAATACATGCATTGTGAATATCTCAGTTTAGAAATAACACTTATGGTTTAAAATGGTTTATCATAAACCTTTCAATGGTAAATTAAATCTAATACACTCAGACATACTATCCATATGAAAATAGATTTAATAATATGTAATGGTTTTATTATTAAAAGTCGTTATTATGATTTTAATGATAATACATGCATTGTGATTATCTCAGTTTAGAAATAACACTTATGGTTTAAAATAGTATATCATAAACCATTCAATGGTAAAATAAATCTAATACACTCAGACATACTATCCATATGGATATAGATTTACTAATGTGTAATAGTTTAATTATGAAAAGTCGTTATTATGTATTTAATGATAGTACATGCATTGTGAATATCTCAGTTATGGAACAACACTTATGGTTTAACATGGTTTATCATAAACCGAATAATGGTAAATTAAATCTAATGCACTTAGACATACTATCCATATGGAAATAGATTTACTAATATGTAATGGTTTAATTATTGAAAATCGTTATTATGATTTTAATGATAATACATGCATTGTGAATATCTCAGTGTAGAAATAACACTTATGGTTTAACATGGTTTATCATAAACCATTCAATGGTAAATTAAATCTAATACACTCAGACATACTATTCATATGGAAATATATTTACTATTAGGTAATGGTTTAATTATTAAAAGTCGTTATTATGATTTTAATGATACTACATGCTTTTTGAATATCTCAGTTTAGAAATAACACTTATGGTTTAACATGGTTTATCATAAACCATTCAATGGTAAATTAAATCTAATACACTCAGACATACTATCCATACGGAAATAGATTTACTAATGTGTAATAGTTTAATTATGAAAAGTCGTTATTATGTTTTTTATGATAATACATGCATTGTGAATATCTCAGTTTAGAAATAACACTTATGGTTTAACATGGTTTATCATAAACCATTCAATGGTAAATTAAATCTAATACACTCAGACATACTATCCATATGGAAATAGATTTACTATTATGTAATGGTTTAATTATTAAAAGTCGTTATTATGATTTTAATGATAATACATGCATTGTGAATATCTCAGTATAGAAATAACACTTATGGTTTAAAATGGTTTATCATAAACCATTCAATGGTAAATTAAATCTAATACACTCAGACATACTATTCATATGAAAATAGATGTACTAATATGTAATGGTTTAATTATTAAAAGTCGTTATTATTGTTTTAATGATAATACATGCATTGTGATTATCTCAGTTTAGAAATAACAATTATGGTTTAAAACGGTTTATTATAAACCATTCAATGGTAAATTAAATTTAATACACTCAGACATACTATCCATATGGAAATAGATTTACTATTATGTAATGGTTTAATTATTAAAAGTCGTTATTATGATTTTAATGCATTGTGAATATCTCAGTTTGGAAATAACACTTATGGTTTAACATGGTTTATCATAAACCATTTAATGGTAAATTAAATCTAATACACTCAGACATACTATCCATACGGAAATAGATTTACTAATGTTTAATAGTTTAATTATGAAAAGTCGTTATTATGATTTTAATCATAATACATGCATTGTGAATATCTCAGTTTGGACATAACACTTATGGTTTAACATGGTTTATCATAAACCATTCAATGGTAAATTAAATCTAATACACTCAGACATACTATCCATATGGAAATAGATTTACTATTATGTAATGGTTTAATTATTAAAAGTCGTTATTATGATTTTAATGATAATACATGCATTGTGAATATCTCAGTATAGAAATAACACTTATGGTTTAAAATGGTTTATCATAAACCATTCAATGGTAAATTAAATCTAATACACTCAGACATACTATCCATATGGAAATAGATTTACTAATATGTAATGGTTTAATTATTAAAAGTCGTTATTATGGTTTTAATGATAATACATGCATTGTGAATATCTCAGTATGGAAATAACACTTATGGTTTAACATGGTTTATCATAAACCATTCAATGGTAAATTAAATCTAATACACTCAGACATACTATCCATATGGAAATAGATTTACTATTATGTAATGGTTTAATTATTAAAAGTCGTTATTATGATTTTAATAATAATACATGCATTGTGAATATCTCAGTATAGAAATAACACTTATGGTTTAAAATGGTTTATCATAAACCATTCAATGGTAAATTAAATCTAATACACTCAGACATACTATTCGTATGAAAATAGATGTACTAATATGTAATGGTTTAATTATTAAAAGTCGTTATTATTGTTTTAATGATAATACATGCATTGTGATTATCTCAGTTTAGAAATAACAATTATGGTTTAAAACGGTTTATCATAAACCATTCAATGGTAAATTAAATTTAATACACTCAGACATACTATCCATATGGAAATAGATTTACTATTATGTAATGGTTTAATTATTAAAAGTCGTTATTATGATTTTAATGATAATACATGCATTGTGATTATCTCAGTTTAGAAATAACACATGGTTTAAAATGGTATATCATAAACCATTCAATGGTAAAATAAATCTAATACACACAGACATACTATCCATACGGATATAGATTTACTAATGTGTAATAGTTTAATTATGAAAAGTCGTTATTATGTTTTTAATGATAATACATGCATTGTGAATATCTCAGTTTAGAAATAACACTTATGGTTTAAAATGGTTTATCATAAACCTTTCAATGGTAAATTAAATCTAATACACTCAGACATACTATCCATATGAAAATAGATTTAATAATATGTAATGGTTTTATTATTAAAAGTCGTTATTATGATTTTAATGATAATACATGCATTGTGATTATCTCAGTTTAGAAATAACACTTATGGTTTAAAATGGTATATCATAAACCATTCAATGGTAAAATAAATCTAATACACTCAGACATACTATCCATACGGATATAGATTTACTAATGTGTAATAGTTTAATTATGAAAAGTCGTTATTATGTTTTTAATGATAGTACATGCATTGTGAATATCTCAGTTATGGAACAACACTTATGGTTTAACATGGTTTATCATAAACCGAATAATGGTAAATTAAATCTAATGCACTTAGACATACTATCTATATGGAAATAGATTTACTAATATGTAATGGTTTAATTATTGAAAATCGTTATTATGATTTTAATGATAATACATGCATTGTGAATATCTCAGTTTAGAAATAACACTTATGGTTTAACATGGTTTATCATAAACCGAATAATGGTAAATTAAATCTAATACACTCAGACATACTATTCAAATGGAAATAGATTTACTAATATGTAATGGTTTAATTATTAAAAGTCGTTATTATGATTTTAATGATAATACATGCATTGTGAATATCTCAGTTTAGAAATAACACATATGGTTTAACATAGTTTATCATAAACCATTCAATGGTAAATTAAATCTAATACACTTAGACATACTATCCATATGAAAATAGATTTACTAAGATGTAATGGTTTAATTATTAAAAGTCGTTATTACGATTTTAATGCATTGTGAATATCTCAGTTTGGAAATAACACATGGTTTAACATGGTTTATCATAAACCATTCAATGGTAAATTAAATCTAATACACTCAGACATACTATTCATATGGAAATATATTTACTATTAGGTAATGGTTTAATTATTAAAAGTCGTTATTATGATTTTAATGATAATACATGCATTGTGAATATCTCAGTTTAGAAATAACACTTATGGTTTAACATGGTTTATCATAAACCATTCAATGGTAAATTAAATCTAATACACTCAGACATACTATCCATACGGAAATAGATTTACTAATGTGTAATAGTTTAATTATGAAAAGTCGTTATTATGTTTTTTATGATAATACATGCATTGTGAATATCTCAGTTTAGAAATAACACTTATGGTTTAAAATGGTTTATCATAAACCATTCAATGGTAATTTAAATCTAATACACTCAGACATACTATCCATATGGAAATAGATTTACTATTATGTAATGGTTTAATTATTAAAAGTCGTTATTATGATTTTAATGCATTGTGAATATCTCAGTTTGGAAATAACACTTATGGTTTAACATGGTTTATCATAAACCATTCAATGGTAAATTAAATCTAATACACTCAGAAATACTATCCATACGGATGTAGATTTACTAATGGGTAATAGTTTAATTATGAAAAGTCGTTATTATGTTTTTAATGATAGTACATGCATTGTGAATATCTCAGTTATGGAACAACACTTATGGTTTAACATGGTTTATCATAAACCGAATAATGGTAAATTAAATCTAATGCACTTAGACATACTATCTATATGGAAATAGATTTACTAATATGTAATGGTTTAATTATTGAAAATCGTTATTATGATTTTAATGATAATACATGCCTTGTGAATATCTCAGTTTAGAAATAACACCTATGGTTTAACATGGTTTATCATAAACCGAATAATGGTAAATTAAATCTAATACACTCAGACATACTATTCAAATGGAAATAGATTTACTAATATGTAATGGTTTAATTATTAAAAGTCGTTATTATGATTTTAATGATAATACATGCATTGTGAATATCTCAGTTTAGAAATAACACTTATGGTTAAACATGGTTTATCATAAACCATTTAATGGTAAATTAAATCTAATACACTCAGACATACTATCCATATGGAAATAGATTTACTAATATGTAATGGTTTAATTATTAAAAGTCGTTGTTATGATTTTAATGCATTGTGAATATCTCAGTTTGGAAATAACACATGGTTTAAAATGGTTTATCATAAACCATTCAAAGGTAAATTAAATCTAATACACTTAGACATACTATCCATATGAAAATAGATTTACTATTATGTAATGGTTTAATTATTTAAAGTCGTTATTATGATTTTAATGCATTATGAATATCTCAGTATAGAAATAACACTTATGGTTTAACATTGTTTATCATAAACCATTCAATGGTAAATTAAATCTAATACACTCAGACATACTATCCATATGGAAATAGATTTACTATTATGTAATGGTTTAATTAATAAAAGTCGTTATTATGATTTTAATGATAATACTCGCATTCTGAATATCTCAGTTTAGAAATAACACTTATGGTTTAACATGGTTTATCATAAACCATTCAATGGTAAATTAAATCTAATACACTCAGACATACTATCCATATGAAAATAGATTTACTAATATGTAATGGTTTAATTATGAAAAGTCGTTATTATGATTTTAATGATAACATGCATTGTGAATATCTCAGTTTAGAAATAACACTTATGGTTTAACATGGTTTATCATAAACCATTCAATGGTAAATTAAATCTAATACACTCAGACATACTATCCATATGGAAATAGATTTACAATTACGTAATGGTTTAATTATTAAAAGTCGTTATTATGATCTTAATGATAATACATGCATTGTGAATATCTCAGTTTAGAAACAACACATGTGGTTTAACATAGTTTATCATAAACCATTCAATGGTAAATTAAATCTAATACACTTAGACATACTATCCATATGAAAATAGATTTACTAAGATGTAATGGTTTAATTATTAAAAGTCGTTATTATGATTTTAATGCATTGTGAATATCTCAGTTTGGAAATAACACATGGTTTAACATGGTTTATCATAAACCATTCAATGGTAAATTAAATCTAATACACTCAGACATACTATCCATATGGAAATAGATTTACTAATATGTAATGGTTTAATTATTAAAAGTCGTTATTATGGTTTTAATGATAATACATGCATTGTGAATATCTCAGTATGGAAATAACACTTATGGTTTAACATGGTTTATCATAAACCATTCAATGGTAAATTAAATCTAATACACTCAGACATACTATTCATATGGAAATATATTTACTATTAGGTAATGGTTTAATTATTAAAAGTCGTTATTATGATTTTAATGATAATACATGCATTGTGAATATCTCAGTTTAGAAATAACACTTATGGTTTAACATGGTTTATCATAAACCATTCAATGGTAAATTAAATCTAATACACTCAGACATACTATCCATACGGAAATAGATTTACTAATGTGTAATAGTTTAATTATGAAAAGTCGTTATTATGTTTTTTATGATAATACATGCATTGTGAATATCTCAGTTTAGAAATAACACTTATGGTTTAAAATGGTTTATCATAAACCATTCAATGGTAATTTAAATCTAATACACTCAGACATACTATCCATATGAAAATAGATTTACTAATATGTAATGGTTTAATTATTAAAAGTCTTTGTTATGATTTTAATGCATTGTGAATATCTCAGTTTGGAAATAACACATTGTTTAACATGGTTTATCATAAACCATTCAATGGTAAATTAAATCTAATACACTCAGACATACTATCCATATGGAAATAGATTTACTAATATGTAATGGTTTAATTATTAAAAGTCGTTATTATGGTTTTAATGATAATACATGCATTGTGAATATCTCAGTATGGAAATAACACTTATGGTTTAACATGGTTTATCATAAACCATTCAATGGTAAATTAAATCTAATACACTCAGACATACTATCCATACGGAAATGGATTTACTAATGTGTAATAGTTTAATTATGAAAAGTCGTTATTATGATTTTAATGATAATACATGCATTGTGAATATCTCAGTGTAGAAATAACACTTATGGTTTAACATGGTTTATCATAAACCATTCAAAGGTAAATTAAATCTAATACACTTAGACATACTATCCATATGAAAATAGATTTACTATTATGTAATGGTTTAATTATTAAAAGTCGTTATTATGATTTTAATGCATTATGAATATCTCAGTATAGAAATAACACTTATGGTTTAACATGGTTTATCATAAACCATTCAATGGTAAATTAAATCTAATACACTCAGACATACTATCCATACGGAGATGGATTTACTAATGTGTAATAGTTTAATTATGAAAAGTCGTTATTATGATTTTAATGATAATACATGCATTGTGAATATCTCAGTGTAGAAATAACACTTATGGTTTAACATGGTTTATCATAAACCATTCAATGGTAAATTAAATCTAATACACTCAGACATACTATTCATATGGAAATATATTTACTATTAGGTAATGGTTTAATTTAAAGGGGAGGGGCCAATTTGCATTGGTCCTCCTTGAATGCCCTCTACGCCACTGGAGTCTTTATATGTGAATGTGGAGTAGAGGGGTTCTAAAAAGGGTGGAGGTATGGTGGTTGGGATTGGTACATGGGTGGGTAGTAGGGGTGCGGAGTGGGGTATGGCCAGCTTGTGAGGGATTGTGGTACAGGTGTCATCCAGGGTGGGATTAGTGGCCACCTGTTGTCAAACATTAGTGTCATGAGTGGAGGGGGTGGGAGGGGTAGGAGAGGCGTGTTTCGTCTGAGGGGGTTGCAGGATGGCGCATCATGGTTGGGTTGATGGATGTTGGGCTTGTAGGTTGGTTGGGGCCGGAGTGACATCAATGGTGGGATGATTGGGGTGGGGTTGTATTGTTGCTTCTGTTGTCGACTGGGCTGATAACTGTTCAGTGGTGGGGTGGGGTTAGGGTGTTGTTTCTGTTGGTTCTTTTGTTTCACTGGGACTTGTACTTTTGGGTGTGGGGGATGTTGAGGGTGGGTGGTCTTGGTGTTTGTTGCAGTAGGCCTTGGTGGGCAGGTGGACTCGGGAAGCAGGGGCTGAGGGGGGACTTGTTGAAGGTGGGTGGTCTTGGTGTTTGTTGCAGTAGGCCTTGGTGGGCGGGTGGACTCGGGAAGCAGGGGCTGAGGGGGGACCTGGGGGGTTGTCACCTCTCTTTGGGAGTCTGGGGGTGTGAGTTTGGAGGGTAGGGTGCGAGTCCTGAGGCACTCTTCTGTGTATATTCGGTTTGCTTTGTGTGCTTGTACCGTTTTCTGAATCTTCTTTTTCCTCTTCTCCTGTAGTGCATCATGTAGCTTTGTCATGTGCTCTAGTGAGGTTGTTTGGGTGTTGCGCCACTGGCTCAGGATAACTTCGTCTTTCACTGAGTCGAGCTCTTTTTCAATTTTGTCTAGCATTGAGTTTGTTTGTGTGGCTACCTTGTGGAGATGTTGCACGTTTGCTATGGTGAGTTCCGTGCTGGTCCTTGTAAGGATTTCAACGTACTTGGTCTTCAGTGTATCATCAGCTCCAAGTGTGGCACATGTGGCAAAGGCCCTGATTCCCAGGGGGAATACGCTTTTCTGCAGGCACTCTTCGTTGAAAGCCAAATGGTGCCGAGCCAATTCATAAAATTTCCTCATACCCGGGTACCTGTCCATAATAGACTGGTATTCTTTGTCAAGGAGTGCCTTTTCTATTTTCGATGTTTTGTTGGGCTGGACAGTTGGCATGGGACACATGTGAACTGCTGGTGATTGTGGTAGTGAGATGGTATTGGCATCTGATGGTGGTGGTGTGGGGAAGGGAGTGATGTGGGTAGGCTGATCGATGGTCTGAGCTGTTGCTGGTGGTGTGGGAGAACATGTTCTGATGAGTGGTGATTGATCATTGCTATTTGATGGTGAAGATGGGGCATCAAAGGCTGATGACTGTGGTGGGGGGGAGGGGATGGTGATGGTGAGTTGATCAATGGTTTGGGTTACTGCAGATGATGGTGGGGGTGGTGGACTAGTTCTGACTGGTGGCAATTGGTCGTTGATTGATGATGGGGTTAAGGTATTAGGTGCTGATGGGAGTGAGTGACATGGGGCGGTATGGGTAGGCTGATCAGTAGTTTGAGCTGTTACTGGTGATGGTGGTGGGGATAAGTTCGTTCGAATGGGTGGCAAATGGTCATTGACATTTGATGTTGAAGGTAGGGCATCAGAAGCTGATGATGGAGGTGATGAGGGGGTGATATGGATGGGTTGAACAGTGGTTTGAGCTGCAATTGATGATGGTTGAGGGGATGAGCTTGCGCTAGGTGGCAGATGGTCATGGGTCAGGGTCGGTTGTGGGGAACGAGGTATGGTTGGGGAACGAGGTGTTGGTTGGGAGAGCGTTCTAGTAGATGGTGGGGGAGAGGGTGAAGGGGTGTTGAGCCCGTTTTGTTTGCGTCGCGTATTGCGCTTGGCATTGTGGGCCATGGGCTGGGTTACGTGAGCATTTCGAGTTGGGAGTTTTTGGGTAGTCAGGGGGCAGGGTGGCACCAATGATGGTTTCATTCCCTTTGCTGCGTGCGGTGGACTGGGCCCGAGTGCGTTGCTGGCGCTGCGCGTCTGGTAGCGATCCGGTTTGTTAGTTGACATTACGTATCCGCCACTACATGCACTAACGGGGGGAGGGAATGATTAGTGTAGACTTACGTAAACGGGGACGCGTTCACTGTATTCTCTCTCGTGCCAAACTTTAATGTCACTACAAATGCATTTCGGCCATGCTGGCCTTCTTCAGTGCAGTATACAGCAAAGATTGACACGAAATGAATAACAGGTGTTCGTGCAGTGCATAAATAGTTCTCGACAGGTGCTAAATGTGAGGTGTGTGCAGCTGGCTGTTACATCACATGTATACATCATTTAGCCCATACGGGGTTCTTGAGTTTAGCCTATTGATCCAGATTTCTTCAGTTGCAAATCTTTGCTCTGGATTAACTCTCATGAGTGGGATGATGCTTACTCTGAATGCCCCGTGCTGGTCGAAGTGTTTGTAGATAAGCTGTCTGGGCTCCCGACTGGACCTGAATCTACTCCTATGCTGGTTTACCCTCTCCCTCAGTGTGGACGTGGTTACGCCGACGTATTGAAGTTTACAGATTTTGCATTGGAGTACGTATATTATATTACTGCTCTCGCAGGACAGATGGTGCTGTATGGGGATCCTTAGGCCCGTGGTGGTGCACTTGAATGTGTTGGTTGTGATGATATCGGGACATGACCTGCAGTTACTTTTATTGCATGGCTGTGGTAGGAGTGGTATGTGGTAGCTTCTGATCTCGGGTGTGATGTTGTTTGTAATGGCATCTGTATTCAATGGTGATTTTGTGATGATCTTCTTGATGTTTGATTTGTTTCTGTATGCAATGACTAGCCGTTTGCGAGCCATATGAAATGTGGTGGCGTCCCTTTCAAGGTGATCTAGGTTTAGCTTTAAGGCTTTGATCGGATGGTTCCTTCTGGCATCGTAGTGGACTGTAAATGGGTATGGTGAAGTTGATAGTGTTGTGAGTTGGTTTCGTGGTTGGCTTGTGACTGATATGATGATCTTATTGATGATGTTGAAGGGGTAGCCTCTATCAATAAAGTGGTTGATGAGTTGCTGTTTGAGGTGTCTGAAGTCTTTAGGGTCAGAGCATTGACGCTGGTATCTCAGGATTTCTGCTTTGATAATGGCTTTTTTTGTGTTGAGTGGGTGATGGCTGGTGTAGTGGATATACTGAAAAGAGTTTGTTGGCTTGAAATGTGTTTTGGTGGAAAGTCGGCGTGTGGCTGCAAATTGATCTCCTTTGTAGATGGTAATGTCAAGATAATCTATGGATGTTTCAGAGATTGAGTACTCGTATTTGATTGTTGGGTGGAAGCCATTGAGGTTGGCAAAGAATGTTTGGAAGTCAGCCATTGTGTGTGTCCAGACAATGAAAATGTCGTCAATGTAACGCTTGTAGATGAGTGGCTGTTTGTCTTGCGTCTTCAGAAAGTGTTCCTCTAGTGTTGCCATGAACAGGTTAGCAAGAGTTGGGGCTAGAGGTGTACCCATTATTAACACTTATGGTTTAACATGGTTTATCATAAACCATTCAATGGTAAATTAAATCTAATACACTCAGACATACTATCCATACGGAAATGGATTTACTAATGTGTAATAGTTTAATTATGAAAAGTCGTTATTATGATTTTAATGATAATACATGCATTGTGATTATCTCAGTTTAGAAATAACACATATGGTTTAAAATGGTATATCATAAACCATTCAATGGTAAAATAAATCTAATACACTCAGACATACTATCCATACGGATATAGATTTACTAATGTGTAATAGTTTAATTATGAAAAGTCGTTATTATGTTTTTAATGACAATACATGCATTGTGAATATCTCAGTTTAGAAATAACACTTATGGTTTAAAATGGTTTATCATAAACCTTTCAATGGTAAATTAAATCTAATACACTCAGACATACTATCCATATGAAAATAGATTTAATAATATGTAATGGTTTAATTATTAAAAGTCGTTATTATGATTTTAATGATAATACATGCATTGTGATTATCTCAGTTTAGAAATAACACTTATGGTTTAAAATGGTATATCATAAACCATTCAATGGTAAAATAAATCTAATACAATCAGACATACTATCCATACGGATATAGATTTACTAATGTGTAATAGTTTAATTATGAAAAGTCGTTATTATGTTTTTAATGATAGTACATGCATTGTGAATATCTCAGTTATGGCACAACACTTATGGTTTAACATGGTTTATCATAAACCGAATAATGGTAAATTAAATCTAATGCACTTAGACATACTATCTATATGGAAATAGATTTACTAATATGTAATGGTTTAATTATTGAAAATCGTTATTATGATTTTAATGATAATACATGCATTGTGAATATCTCAGTTTAGAAAGAACACTTATGGTTTAACATGGTTTATCATAAACCGAATAATGGTAAATTAAATCTAATACACTCAGACATACTATTCAAATGGAAATAGATTTACTAATATGTAATGGTTTAATTATTAAAAGTCGTTATTATGATTTTAATGATAATACATGCATTGTGAATATCTCAGTTTAGAAATAACACATATGGTTTAACATAGTTTATCATAAACCATTCAATGGTAAATTAAATCTAATACACTCAGACATACTATTCATATGGAAATATATTTACTATTAGGTAATGGTTTAATCATTAAAAGTCGTTATTATGATTTTAATGATAATACATGCATTGTGAATATCTCAGTTTAGAAATAACACTTATGGTTTAACATGGTTTATCATAAACCATTCAATGATAAATTAAATCTAATACACTCAGACATACTATCCATACGGAAATAGATTTACTAATGTGTAATAGTTTAATTATTAAAAGTCTTTGTTATGATTTTAATGCATTGTGAATATCTCAGTTTGGAAATAACACATGGTTTAACATGGTTTATCATAAACCATTCAATGGTAAATTAAATCTAATACGCTCAGACATACTATCCATATGGAAATAGATTTACTAATATGTAATGGTTTAATTATTAAAAGTCGTTATTATGGTTTTAATGATAATACATGCATTGTGAATATCTCAGTATGGAAATAACACTTATGGTTTAACATGGTTTATCATAAACCATTCAATGGTAAATTAAATCTAATACACACAGACATACTATCCATACGGAAATGGATTTACTAATGTGTAATAGTTTAATTATGAAAAGTCGTTATTATGATTTTAATGATAATACATGCATTGTGAATATCTCAGTGTAGAAATAACACTTATGGTTTAACATGGTTTATCATAAACCATTCAAAGGTAAATTAAATCTAATACACTTAGACATACTATCCATATGAAAATAGATTTACTATTATGTAATGGTTTAATTATTAAAAGTCGTTATTATGATTTTAATGCATTATGAATATCTCAGTATAGAAATAACACTTATGGTTTAACATGGTTTATCATAAACGACTCAATGGTAAATTAAATCTAATACACTCAAACATACTATCCATACGGAAATGGATTTACTAATGTGTAATAGTTTAATTATGAAAAGTCGTTATTATGATTTTAATGATAATACATGCATTGTGAATATCTCAGTGTAGAAATAACACTTATGGTTTAACATGGTTTATCATAAACCATTCAATGGTAAATTAAATCTAATACACTCAGACATACTATTCATATGGAAATATATTTACTATTAGGTAATGGTTTAATTATTAAAAGTCTTTGTTATGATTTTAATGCATTGTGAATATCTCAGTTTGGAAATAACACATGGTTTAACATGGTTTATCATAAACCATTCAATGGTAAATTAAATCTAATACACTCAGACATACTATCCATATGGAAATAGATTTACTAATATGTAATGGTTTAATTATTAAAAGTCGTTATTATGGTTTTAATGATAATACATGCATTGTGAATATCTCAGTATGGAAATAACACTTATGGTTTAACATGGTTTATCATAAACCATTCAATGGTAAATTAAATCTAATACACTCAGACATACTAACCATATGGAAATAGATTTACTATTATGTAATGGTTTAATTATTAAAAGTCGTTATTATGATTTTAATGATAATACATGCATTGTGAATATCTCAGTATAGAAATAACACTTATGGTTTAAAATGGTTTATCATAAACCATTCAATGGTAAATTAAATCTAATACACTCAGACATACTATTCATGTGAAAATAGATGTACTAATATGTAATGGTTTAATTATTAAAAGTCGTTATTATTGTTTTAATGATAATACATGCATTGTGATTATCTCAGTTTAGAAATAACAATTATGGTTTAAAATGGTTTATCATAAACCATTCAATGGTAAATTAAATCTAATACACTCAGACATACTATCCATATGAAAATAGATTTACTATTATGTAATGGTTTAATTATTAAAAGTCGTTATTATGATTTTAATGCATTATGAATATCTCAGTATAGAAATAACACTTATGGTTTAACATGGTTTATCATAAACCATTCAATGGTAAATTAAATCTAATACACTCAGACATACTATCCATATGAAAATAGATTTACTATTATGTAATGGTTTAATTATTAAAAGTCGTTATTATGATTTTAATGATAATACATGCATTTTGAATATCTCAGTTTAGAAATAACACTTATGGTTTAACATGGTTTATCATAAACCATTCAATGGTAAATTAAATCTAATACACTCAGACATACTATCCATACGGAAATAGATTTACTAATGTGTAATAGTTTAATTATGAAAAGTCGTTATTATGTTTTTTATGATAATACATGCATTGTGAATATCTCAGTTTAGAAATAACACTTATGGTTTAAAATGGTTTATCATAAACCATTCAATGGTAATTTAAATCTAATACACTCAGACATACTATCCATATGAAAATAGATTTACTAATATGTAATGGTTTAATTATTAAAAGTCTTTGTTATGATTTTAATGCATTGTGAATATCTCAGTTTGGAAATAACACATGGTTTAACATGGTTTATCATAAACCATTCAATGGTAAATTAAATCTAATACACTCAGACATACTATCCATATGGAAATAGATTTACTAATATGTAATGGTTTAATTATTAAAAGTCGTTATTATGGTTTTAATGATAATACATGCATTGTGAATATCTCAGTTTGGAAATAACACTTATGGTTTAACATGGTTTATCATAAACCATTCAATGGTAAATTAAATCTAATACACTCAGACATACTATCCATACGGAAATGGATTTACTAATGTGTAATAGTTTAATTATGAAAAGTCGTTATTATGATTTTAATGATAATACATGCATTGTGAATATCTCAGTGTAGAAATAACACATGGTTTAACATGGTTTATCATAAACCATTCAAAGGTAAATTAAATCTAATACACTTAGACATACTATCCATATGAAAATAGATTTACTATTATGTAATGGTTTAATTATTAAAAGTCGTTATTATGATTTTAATGCATTATGAATATCTCAGTATAGAAATAACACTTATGGTTTAACATGGTTTATCATAAACCATTCAATGGTAAATTAAATCTAATACACTCAGACATACTATCCATATGAAAATAGATTTACTATTATGTAATGGTTTAATTATTAAAAGTCGTTATTATGATTTTAATGCATTATGAATATCTCAGTATAGAAATAACACTTATGGTTTAACATGGTTTATCATAAACCATTCAATGGTAAATTAAATCTAATACACTTAGACATACTATCCATATGGAAATAGATTTACTATTATGTAATGGTTTAATTATTAAAAGTCGTTATTATGATTTTAATGATAATACATGCATTGTGATTATCTCAGTTTAGAAATAACACATATGGTTTAAAATGGTATATCATAAACCATTCAATGGTAAAATAAATCTAATACACTCAGACATACTATCCATACGGATATAGATTTACTAATGTGTAATAGTTTAATTATGAAAAGTCGTTATTATGATTTTTAATGATAGTACATGCATTGTGAATATCTCAGTTATGGAACAACACTTATGGTTTAACATGGTTTATCATAAACCGAATAATGGTAAATTAAATCTAATGCACTTAGACATACTATCTATATGGAAATAGATTTACTAATATTAAATGGTTTAATTATTAAAAGTCGTTATTATTGTTTAAATGATAATACATGCATTGTGATTATTTCAGTTTAGAAATAACAATTATGGTTTAAAATGGTTTATCATAAACCATTCAATGGTAAATTAAATTTAATACACTCAGACATACTATCCATATGGAAATAGATTTACTATTATGTAATGGTTTAATTATTAAAAGTCGTTATTAAGATTTTAATGCATTGTGAATATCTCAGTTTGGAAATAACACTTATGGTTTAACATGGTTTATCATAAACCATTCAATGGTAAATTAAATCTAATACACTCAGACATACTATCCATACGGAAATAGATTTACTAATGTGTAATAGTTGAATTATGAAAAGTCGTTATTATGATTTTAATGATAATACATGCATTGTGAATATCTCAGTTTAGAAATAACACTTACTTTTTAACATGGTTTATCATAAACCATTCAATGGTAAATTAAATCTAATACACTCAGACATACTATCCATATGGAAATAGATTTACTAATATGTAATGGTTTAATTATTAAAAGTCGTTATTATGATTTTAATGATAACACATGCATTGTGAATATCTCAGTTTGGACATAACACTTATGGTTTAACATGGTTTATCATAAACCATTTAATGGTAAATTAAATCTAATACACTCAGACATACTGTCCATACGGAAATAGATTTACTAATGTGTAATAGTTTAATTATGAAAAGTCGTTATTATGTTTTTAATGATAATACATGCATTGTCAGTTTAGAAATAACACTTATGGTTTAAAATGGTTTATCATGAACCATTCAATAGTAAATTAAATCTAATACACTCAGACATACTATCCATATGAAAATAGATTAACTAATATGTAATGGTTTAATTATGAAAAGTCGTTATTATGATTTTAATGATAACATGCATTGTGAATATCTCAGTTTGGACATAACACTTATTGTTTAACATGGTTTATCTTAAACCATTCAATGGTAAATTAAATCTAATACACTCAGACATACTATCCATATGGATATAGATTTACTATTGTGTAGTTGTTTAATTAATAAAAGTCGTTATTATGATTTTAATGATAATACTCGCATTCTGAATATCTCAGTTTAGAAATAACACTTATGGTTTAACATGGTTTATCATAAACCATTCAATGGTAAATTAAATCTAATACACTCAGACATACTATCCATATGGAAATAGATTTACAATTATGTAATGGTTTAATTATTAAAAGTCGTTATTATGATTTTAATGAGAATATCATCATTGTGATTATCTCAGTTTAGAAATAACACTTATGGTTTAACATGGTTTATCATAAACCATTCAAAGGTAAATTAAATCTAATACACTTAGACATACTATCCATATGAAAATAGATTTACTAATATGTACTGGTTTAATTATTAAAAGTCGTTATTATGATTTTATTGCATTATGAATATCTCAGTTTGGAAATAACACTTATGGTTTAACATGGTTTATCTTAAACAATTCAATGGTAAATTAAATCTAATACACTCAGACATACTATCCATATGGAAATAGATTTACTATTATGTAGTGGTTTAATTAATAAAAGTCGTTATTATGATTTTAATGATAACATGCATTGTGAATATCTCAGTTTGGACATAACACTTATTGTTTAACATGGTTTATCTTAAACCATTCAATGGTAAATTAAATCTAATACACTCAGACATACTATCCATATGAAAATAGATTTACTATTATGTAATGGTTTAATTATTAAAAGTCGTTATTATGATTTTAATGCATTATGAATATCTCAGTATAGAAATAACACTTATGGTTTAACATGGTTTATCATAAACCATTCAATGGTAAATTAAATCTAATACACTCAGACATACTATCCATACGGAAATGGATTTACTAATGTGTAATAGTTTAATTATGAAAAGTCGTTATTATGATTTTAATGATTATACATGCATTGTCAGTGTAGAAATAACACTTATGGTTTAACATGGTTTATCATAAACCATTCAATGGTAAATTAAATCTAATACACTCAGACATACTATTCATATGGAAATATATTTACTATTAGGTAATGGTTTAATTATTAAAAGTCGTTATTATGATTTTAATGATACTACATGCATTGTGAATATCTCAGTTTAGAAATAACACTTATGGTTTAACATGGTTTATCATAAACCATTCAATGGTAAATTAAATCTAATACACTCAGACATACTATCCATACGGAAATAGATTTACTAATGTGTAATGGTTTAATTATTAAAAGTCGTTATTATGATTTTAATGCATTGTGAATATCTCAGTTTGGAAATAACACTTATGGTTTAAAATGGTTTATCATAAACCATTCAATGGTAAATTAAATCTAATACACTCAGACATACTATCCATATGAAAATAGATTTACTAATATTAATGGTTTAATTATTAAAAGTCGTTGTTATGATTTTATGCATTGTGAATATCTCAGTTTGGAAATAACACATGGTTTAACATGGTTTATCATAAACCATTCAATGGTAAATTAAATCTAATACACTCAGACATACTATCCATATGGAAATAGATTTACTAATATGCAATGGTTTAATTATGAAAAGTCGTTATTATGATTTTAATGCATTATGAATATCTCAGTATGGAAATAACACTTATGGTTTAACATGGTTTATCATAAACCATTCAATGGTAAATTAAATCTAATACACTCAGACATACTATCCATATGGAAATAGATTTACTATTATGTAATGGTTTAATTAATAAAAGTCGTTATTATGATTTTAATGATAATACTCGCATTCTGAATATCTCAGTTTAGAAATAACACTTATGGTTTAACATGGTTTATCATAAAAAATTCAATGGTAAATTAAATCTAATACACTCGGACATACTATCCATATGGAAATAGATTTACAATTACGTAATGGTTTAATTATTAAAAGTCGTTATTATGATCTTAATGATAATACATGCATTGTGATTATCTCAGTTCAGTAATAACACTTATGGTTTAACATGGTTTATCATAAACCATTCAATGGTAAATTAAATCTAATACACTCAGATATACTATCCACACGGAAATAGATTTACTAATGTGTAATATTTTACTTATGAAAAGTCGTTTTTATGATTTTAATGATAATACATGCATTGTGATTATCTCAGTTTAGAAATAACACTTATGGTTTAACATGTTTTATCATAAACCATTCAATGGTAAATTAAATCTAATACACTCAGACATACTATCCATACGGAAATAGATTTACTAATGTGTAATAGTTTAATTATGAAAAGTCGTTATTATGATTTTAATGATAATAAATGCATTGTGAATATCTCAGTTTAGAAATAACACTTATGGTTTAACATGGTTTATCATAAACCATTCAATGGTAAAATAACTCAGACTTACTATCCATATGGAAATAGATTTATTATTATGTAATGGTTTAATTATTAAAAGTTGTTATTATGATTTTAATGATAATACATGCATTTTTAATATCTCAGTTTAGAAATAACACTTATGGTTTAACATGGTTAATCATAAACCATTCAATGGTAAATTAGATCATTAAAATCATAATAACGACTTTTAATAATTAAACCATTACATAATGGTAAATCTATTTCCATACGGATAGTATGTCTAAGTGTATTCGATTTAATTTTCCATTGAATGGTTTATGATAAACCATGTTAAACCATAAGTGTTATTTCTAAACTGAGATATTCACAATGCATGTATTATCATTCAAATCATAATAACGACTTTTCATAAGTAAATTATTACTCATTAGTAAATCTATTTCCGTATGGATAATATGTCTGAGTGTATTAGATTTAATTTACCATTGAATAGTTTATGATAAACCATGTTAAACCGTAAGTGTTACTTCTAAACTGAGATGTTCACAATGCATGTTGTATCATTAAAATCATAATAACGACTTTTAATAATTAAACCATTACATAGTAGTAAATCTATTTGTAAATGGATAGTATGTCTGAGTGTATTAGATTTAATTTACCAATGAATGGTTTATGATAAACCATGTTAAACCATAAGATTTATTTCTAAACTGAGATATTCACAATGCATGTATTATCATTATAATCATAATAACGACTGTTAATAATTAAACCATTACCTAATAGTAAATCTATTTCCATATGGATAGTATGTTTGAGTGTATTAGATTTAATTTACCATTGAATGGTTTATGATAAACCATGTTAAACCATAAGTGTTACTTCTAGACTGAGATATTTACATTGCATGTACTATCATTAAAATCATTATAACGACTTTTCATAATTAAACAATTAGACATTAGTAAATCTATTTCCGTATGGATAGTGTGTCTGAGAGTATTAGATTTAATTTACCATTGAATGGTTTATGATAAACCATGTTAAACCATAAGTGTCATTTCTAAACTGAGATATTCACAATGTATGTATTATCATTATAATCATAATAACGACTGTTAATAATTAAACCATTACATAACAGTAAATCTATTTCCTTATGGATAGTATGTCTGAGTGTATTAGATTTAATTTACCATTGAATGGTTTATGATAAACCATGTTAAACCTTAAGTGTTATTTCAAAACTGAGATAATCACAATGCATGTATTATCATTAAAATCATAATAAAGACTTTTAACAATTAAACCATTACATAATAGTGAATCTATTTCCATATGGATAGTATGTCTGAGTGTATTAGATTTAATTTACCTTTGTATGGTTTATGATAAACCATGTTAAACCATAAGTGTTATTTCTAAACTGAGATATTCACAATGCATGTATAATCATTAAAATCATAATAACGACTTTTCATAATTAAACTATTACACATTATTAAATCTATTTCCGTATGGATAGTATGTCTGAGTGTATTAGATTTAATTTACTATTGATTGATTTATGATAAACCATGTTAAACCATAAGTGTCATTTCTAAACTGAGATATTCACAATGTATGTATTATCATTAAAATCATAATAACGACTGTTAATAATTAAACCATTACATGACACTAAATCTATTTCCTTATGGATAGTATGTCTGAGTGTATTTGATTTAATGTACCATTGAATGGTTTATGATAAACCATGTTAAACCATAAGTGTTATTTTCAAACTGAGATATTAACAATGCATGTATTATCATTTAAATCATAATAACGACTGTTAATAATTAAACCATTACATAATAGTAAATCTTTTTCCATAAGGATAGTATGTCTAAGTATATTAGATATAATTTACCATTGAATGGTTTATGATAAACCATGTTAAACCATAAGTGTTATTTCTAGACTGAGATATTCACAATGCATGTATAATCATTAAAATCATAATAACGACTTTTCATATTTAAACTATTACAGATTATTAAATCCATTTCCATTTGAAAAGTATGTCTGACAGTATTAGATTTAACATACCTTTGAATGGTTTATGATAAACCATGTTAAACCAAATGTGTCATTTCTAAACTGAGATATTCACAATGCATGTATAATCATTAAAATCATAATAACGACTTTTCATAATTAAACTATTACAGATTAATAAATCTATTTTCATATGGATAGTATGTATGAGTGTATTAGATTTAATTTACCATTGAATGGTTTATGATAAACCATGTTAAACCATCAGTGTTATTTCTAAACTGAGATATTCACAATGCATATATTATCATTAAAATCATAATTACGACTTTTCATAATTAAACTATTACACATTAGTAAATCTATTTCCATATGGATAGTATGTCTGAGTGTATTAGATTTAATTTAGCATTGAATGGTTTATGATAAACCATGTTAAACCATAAGTGTTATTTCTAAACTGAGATATTCACAATGCATGTATTGTCATTAAAATCATAATAACGACTTTTAATAATTAAACCATTACATAATAGTTAATCTATTTCCATATGGATAGTATGTCTGAGTGTATTAGATTTAATTTATCATTGAATGGTTTATGATAAACCATTTTAAACCATAAGTGTTATTTCTAATCTGAGATATTCACAATGCATCTATTATCATTAAAATCATAATAACGACTTTTCATAATTAAACTATTACACATTAGTAAATCTATTTTCGTATGGATAGTATGTCTGAGTGCATTAGATTTAATTTACCATTGAATGGTTTATGATAAACCATATTAAACCATAAGTGTTATTTCTAAACTGAGATATTCACAATGCATGTATTATCATTAAAATCATAATAACGACTTTTCATAAGTAAATTATTACACATTAGTAAATCTATTTCCGTATGGATAGTATGTCTGAGTGTATTAGATTTAATTTACCATTGAATGGTTTATGACAAACCATGTTAAACCATAAGCGTTATTTCTAAACTGAGATATTAATATATGCCATTACTTGCCTATGTGTATATCACATGCACATGAAATTATTATTATTATTATTATTTTTTATTTTATTTTTTTATTTTTTTTGTAATGAAATTATTATTATTATCATTATTATTATTAAAATAACAACAATAACTACAATACATATTACTAATTACAACTAAACTACTAATAGTAAGTTAGGAGGGTGGAAGCTCCCTGGCCAGGATGGCTCTAGCGATGGACCGAACCAGGACCACATTCAACCGGCCATAAATTTCAGCCACAACTAATGCCTTGGGGGAGGACTGGTGAATGGCCAGGAAGGATGCCAGCCTGGAGAAAGTATCATGTGCCAGCTTGCCCCAATTGCCATAAGTCTCCACTGCCAATGGGATGCAGGACCAGCCCAACTCTTGGCACTTGGGACCTATTATTATTATTATTATTATTATATTCACAATGGATGTATTATCATTAAAATCATAATAACGACTTTTAATAATTAAACCATTACATATTAGTGAATCTAATTCCATATGAATAGTATGTCTGACTGTATTAGATTCAACTTAACATTGAATGGTTTATGATAAACCATGTTAAACCATAATAGTTATTTCTAAACCGAGATATTCACAATGCATGTATTATCATTAAAATCATAATAACGACTTTTAATAATTAAACCATTACATATTAGTCAATCTATTTCCATATGTATAGTATGTCTGAGTGTATTAGATTTAATTTACCATTGAATGGTTGATGATAAACTATTTTAAACCATAAGTGTTCTTTCTAAACTGAGATATTCACAATGCATGTATTATCATTAAAATCATAATAACGACTTTTAACAATTAAACCATAAGTGTTCTTTCTAAACTGAGATATTCACAATGCATGTATTATGATTAAAATCATAATAACGACTTTTAATAATTTAACCATTACATACTAGTAATTCTATTTCCTTATGTATAGTATGTCTAGTGTATTAGATTTAATTTACCATTGAATGGTTGATGATAAACTATTTTAAACCATAAGTGTTCTTTCTAAACTGAGATATTCACAATGCATGTATTATCATTAAAATCATAATGACGACTTTTAACAATTAAACCATAAGTGTTCTTTCTAAACTGAGATATTCACAATGCATGTATTATCATTAAAATCATAATAACGACTTTTAATAATTGAACCATTACATACTAGTAAATCTATTTCCTTATGTATAGTATGTCTGAGTGTATTAGATTTAATTTACCATTGAATGGTTGATGATAAACTATTTTAAACCATAAGTGTTCTTTCTAAACTGACAATGCATGTACTATCATTAATATCATAATAACGACTTTTGTAATTAAGCCATTATGTATTAGTAAATCTATATCCAATTGGATAGTATGTCTGAGTGTATTAGATTTAATTTACCATTGAATGGTTTATGATAAACTATTTTAAACCAAAAGTGTTTCTAAACTGAGATATTCACAATGCTTGTACTGTAGCGCACATGCGCATTAGTAATTAGGGCGTGGTGTGCACATGCGCGGGAGGTAGAACTCGTAGTATTTAATCATATTCTATTTGTACTGTGTGTGTCTTTCCTGATTGATATATCCGCTACACTGGTGTCAGAAGTGGGATCATGGACGAAGAAGAAAAAGCGGACAGCTCACAGGGAGTCACCGGGAGTCGGGTCATGACAAAAGACAGCGCGCAGCCGGGAGTCACCGGCAGTAGGGTCATGACTGAAGACAGCCCGCGGAGAGTCACCCGATACAGTGTTCGGCCTCCGTCACGTTTTGCAGGCAAGGGGGCTGACTTCAGGTTATGGATGCAGCGCGTAGAGCTCTACTTCATGGAAGCTGAGGTTCCCGAGGATAAGAGAGGGCAGGAGTTAGCCTCCTTATTGGACGACGAACCATTTCGTATCGTGAGTCAGATGGGTTTGTTGAATTTTTACAGCGGTATAGATTATGCAGCTGTGAAGGAGTGCCTTGAAAAGCAGTTTGCACCTTCTGGAATACAGTTGGAGTGGCAACGCAAATTCCACACGGGACAGCAAGGGCAGGCCGAGTCGCTGATAGAATTTTCGGCAAGGCTGCGTATGCTTGTGGACAAGGCATATCCATCATGGGCGGCGGAAGAACGCCTGGAACTAGTTCGTAATCAGTTTATTCACGGCATTCTTTCCTCTTCTATCCAGCTTAAGCTTCTGCAAGAACAAGTGGATACACTGGAAGCTGCTATTGAGTTGGCCTGCAGATTGGAGTCTGTTGAATTGGCACTGAAGTCCTTTCAGACTGCGAAGACAGCGGCAGGTGTCACAACGACTCTGGACTGTTCTGAGGGAGCTGGTGCGGGACCTCACGCGGATAGTGGGAGTTATCAGGAACTGGTCGCGCAAGTTAAATCCCTGTCGCAACAACTGGATACCTTCCGCAAGGGAAAGACAGGGCCACGTTCGTTCAGGGGCTCATGCTGGGAATGCGGAAGACCTGGCCACGTACGTAGGAATTGTCCACAACGGCGCCGTGACCAAAACACAAAAGACAGGGGAGACAGGTCAGTACAGTTTACATCAGCAGTTGCATGTACATTAACGCTTCGGGGAGCTGTGGAAGGTCACCCTAAAGTCATGCTAGTAGACACAGGTTCATCTGTCACCATATTGCACGAGAGCATCTGGAAGATGGCTGTAAAGGGGAAGAAGGAGCTCAAGCAGGCTACGTGCCCGGTGATGGCAGTTAATGGGGAGAGTCTTCCCTTATGTGGACAAGCAGAGGTTAATTTACAAGTAGGCAGCTATAGTGGGGTGCACAATGTTCTAGTGGTGCGTGACATGACCCAGCAGTGTTTGCTTGGTACTGACTTCCTGGAACAATGCCATTGTATTATCAACATGGGCGCCAAGACTTTAACAATTGGTGGTATGAAACAACAGGTTCCTCTATTGTCTGGCAAAAAGGGCACTGCATGTCACGTGGCAGTGCAGGAAACTACTGTTATTCCTCCCCTTCACCAAGTCCGGCTTCCAGTCCACCTCGAGACTGATAATGACTTTCTTGAGGATGGTATGGGGTTATTTGAACCTAAACCAGTATTTTCTGACGATCATTCTGGTCTATTGGTTGCTCACTCAGTATCTCGTGTTTCATCACAAGGGGACACCGTTATACAGTTGATGAATGTGACTTCCACCCCAATTAGTGTGTATGCTGGGGAGAGAGTGGGCATGCTATCTTTGTTGCAGGAAGAGAATTCGGCTAACGCTGTGAAGCCGTCAAGGGATGGTCAACCGGTTGCTCGGACTCAGAATGCCATAGACAAGTCAATTGGTGTGCTCCTTTCTGATGTACAAGGTTTGAATAAGGGTGAACGGGAAAGGCTTAGATCTTTGTTACAGACAGTGGGTGATGTAATCTCTGTTGGGGATGGGGACTTGGGTCGTACAAGTATGTTACGTCATAAAATTGACACGGGTAATACCTTGCCTATCCGGCAGCAGAGTCGCAGGTTGCCCTTTCATCAGCGCGGCGTAGTGAAGGACATGATCGACGGGATGCTGCAGCAAGGAATCATAGAACCTTCTGAGGGTGCATGGGCGTCTCCTATTGTGTTGGCTAGAAAGAAGGACGGTTCGTTTCGATTCTGTGTTGATTTTCGTCGCGTAAATGATGTCACTAAAAAGGACGTACACCCTCTTCCAAGAATAGACGATGCGCTGGACAGTTTGGCGGGAGCAAAATGGTTTTCTACCCTTGACTTGGCTTGTGGCTATTGGCAGGTTGAGATGGATCCTGCTGATAAAGAGAAGACTTCGTTCACCACACCGTTCGGGCTTCACCAGTTCCGAGTGATGCCTTTTGGGTTAACGAATGCTCCCAGTACTTTTCAGAGGCTCATGAGCTTGGTATTGTCGGGTTTGTGTTGGAGCACTTGTTTGGTTTATCTGGATGACATAATTATTTTTAGCCAGACAGTGGACGAGCACCTCCAGCGTCTGAGAGATGTACTCCAGAGATTGAAGGACGCTGGACTTAAAATCAAGCCAAGCAAGTGCCAGTTATTGCGGAAGAGTGTACTATATTTGGGGCATATTGTGTCAGAGAAGGGGGTGGAAGTAGATCCCGAAAAGACAAGCTGCGTCCGTAGTTGGCCTGTGCCCAATGACCGGGAGAGTTTGCCCGTCTTCTCCTTGTCGGTGATTTACGGGAGGCACATTTCGCGCAGGCCTTACACCAATTTTCAACATCATGTCGTTGACCAGGCCAGTAAAACCGAGAACGAATCTTTTCCATGGTCTTTCGAAATCCAAAGTGACCCCCAGTGAGCGTATCATGAAATTCCTTCAAAACAGTCTGAATAGAAGTCTTTGGTATCACGAGCTGTAAATGAGGATTGACTCCCTTTCCTGGCACATCCTCCCAACGCCGATACAGAACGCCCCCATCAAGCACCAGGTGATCTTTCTGAGACGAAAGGGTCTGCACCCAGTTACTTTCATGCCTTGGGAAAACAGAAGGGAACATGTTACGTTGTAACCACAGTATCACCTGCCGCAAATCAGGGTCTTCGTCCTGTAGCCGTTTTGGGTCATCACCCGACAGGAAACAAACGGTTCCTTCCTGCCAGAGCGCCGTACCGTCGACAGAATCACCCTCTCTCAGATCCGGTAGACCAGGGGGAGTAGCTGCATTCGGTAGACCCAGGGGAGGGGCTGACGTCTGCAAACCGCATTGTTTACAGGGAAGCCTGGACAGTGCATCAGCGTTACAGTGCTGTAACCCAGGTCGATGTTCAACCGAAAAGTCATACTCAGCCAAAATGTCCATCCAACGAGCCACCTGTCCCTGCGGTTCTTTAATGCATGTAGTATCATTAAAATCATAATAACGACTATTAAGAATTAAACCATTACATATTAGTAAGTCTTATTCCATGTGGATAGTATGTATTAGTGTATTAGATTTAATTTACCAATGAATGGTTTATGATAAACCATTTTAAACCATAAGTGTTGTCTCTAAACTGAGATATTCACAATGCATGTATTATCATTAAAATCATAATAACGACTTTTATTAATTATACTATTACATATTAGTAAATCTATTTCCATATGGATAGTATGTCTGAGTGTATTAGATTTAATTTACCATTGAATGGTTTATCATAAACCACGTTAACCAATAAGTGTTGTTTATAAACTGAGATATTCACAATGCATGTAGTATCATTACAATCATAGTAACGACTTTTAATAATTAAGCCATTACAAATTAGTAAATCTATATCCATATGGATAGTATGTCTGAGTGTATTAAGTTTAATTTATTATTGAATGGTTCATGATAAACCATGTTAATCCATAAGTGTTATTTCTAAACTGAGATATTCACAATACATGTAGTATCATGAAAATCATAATAACGACTATTGATAGTTTAACCATTACTTGTTAGTAAATCTATATTTATACCATAGCACCAACAGTAGGCCTACTACGAGTGCACTAACAGAAGGCAAGCTATCAAAGCACCAAAATGTCGGCCAACTTCCAGAGCACCAATACTACTAGTAGGCCAACTAACGGAGTACCAACAGTAGGTCTATTTCCAGAGCACCAACAGTACTATTAGAGCACCAACAGTATAGGCCTACTATCATAGCACCAACAGCAGGCCTACTATCAGAGCACGAACAGTAGTCCTACCATCAGAGCACTAACAGTAGGCCTACTATGAGAGCACTAACAAAATAGGGCTACTAGGAGATCACCGACAGTAAGGCTTCAACAAGAGCACCAACAGTAAGCCTACTACCGGAGCCCCTATAGTATACGGCTACTCTATGACAACCAAGAGTACTGTAGGCCTACAATCAGAGCATCAACAGTAGGCCTACTATCAGAGCACCAACAGTAGGCCTCCTATCAGATTACCAACAGTATAAGCCTACTATCAGAACACCAAATTTTCTAGTAGGCCTACTATCAGAGCACCAACAGTTGGCCTACTCTAAGAGCACAAACAGTAGGCCTACCATCAGGGCACTAGCAGTAGGCCTACCATCAGAGCACTAACAATATTGGCCTGCTACCAGAGCACAAACAGTAGGTCTTCCACCAGAGCCCCAGTAGTATACGCCTACTATCAGAACACCAACCGTGCTAGTAGGCCTACAATCAGAGCAACAACAGTCGACCTACTATCATAGCACCAACAGTAGACCTTCTATTAGTGCTCTGATGGTAGGCCTACTTTCAGAACAGAAACAGTAGGCCCACTTTTAGAGCACCAAAAGTAGACCTACAACCATAGCACCAACAGTAAGCCTACTGTCAGGGAACCAACAGTACGCCTACTATCAGAGCCCCAGTAGTATACGCCTACTATCAGACCACCAACTGTACTAGTAGGCCTACTATCAGAGCATCAACAGTAGGCCTACTATCATAGCACCAACAGTAGACCTTCAGCTAATGCTCTGATGGTAGGCCTACTAACCGAGCACCAACAGTAGGCCTACTATCAGAGCACAATCAGTAGGCCTACTATCAGAGCACAATCAGTAGGCCCACTTATAGAGCACCAAAAGTAGATCTACAACCAGAGTACCAACAGTAGGCCTACTATCAGAGAACCAACAGTAGGCGTACTACCAGAGCACCAACAGTAGGCCTACTATAAGAGCACCAACAGTAGGCCTATTACCAGAGCACCAACAGTTGGTCTACTACTAGAGGACCAACAGTAGGCCTATAACCAGAGCACCAACAGTAGGCCTATGCAATCAGTGCACCAAAAGTAGGCCTACGATCAGAGCACCAAGCAACAGTAGACCTACTATCAGAACTTCCATAGTAGGCCTACTATCAGTGCACCAACAGTGGGCCTACTACCAGAGCACCATCAGTAGCTCTACTATCAGAGCACCAACAGTAGGCCTATGATCAGAGCACCATCGGTAGGTCTACTACCAGAGCACCAACAGTAGGCTTACTATCAGAGTACTAACAGTAGCCATACTGTCAGAGCGCCAACATTAGGGCTACTACCAGAGCACCAACAGTAGCCCTACTACCAGAGCACCAATAATAGGCTTACTATCATAGCACCAACAGTATAGGCCTACTATCATAGCATCAATAGTAGACTTACTATCAGAGCACCACAATACGCCTACTACCAGAGCATCAACTGTAGGCCTACTACCAGTTCACTAACAGTAAGCCTACTATTAGAGCGCCTTCAGTAGGCCTACTATCAGAGCACCAACAGTATAGGCCTACTATCAAAACACCAGCAGTACCAGTAGGACTACTATCAGAGCACCAACAGTAGGCCTACTATCAGAGCACCAACAGTAGGCCTAGTACCATAGCAGCAACAGTAGGCCTACTACCTGAGTACCAAATGTAGGCCTACTATCAGAACACCAACAGTACTAGCAGGCCTGCTATCAGAGCACCAAAAGTAGGTCTTATACCAGAGCACCAACTACGCGTAGACCTACTATCAGAGCACCAATATTAGGCTCATTACCGGAGCACCAACAGTGAATAAACTACCAGAGGACCTACTGTAGGCCTACTACCAGAGCACCAACAGTAGGTCTACTATTAGAGCACCAATAGTAGGCCTACTATCAGAGCACCAACAGTAGGCCTACTATCGGAGCACAAACAGTAGGTTTACTACCAGAGCACCAGCAGTAGGCCTACTATCGGAGCACCAACAGTATAGGCCTACTATCATAGCACCAACAGTAGACCTTCTATCAGAGCACCAAAAGTAGGCCTACTACCAGAGTATCATCACTAGGCCTATTACCAGTTCACTAACAGTAAAGCTACTATCAGAGCACAACAGTAAGGGTGAAAATCCATTTAAGAACCGCATTTACTTTCAGAAATCATAGCTCTCTGCGCACACCGAGTTTTGATGTGATTTCTTTTTTTATGATTTCTTTTGAAACCCATTTCCAAATTCATTGAAGAACACTCGTAAACTATTCACTTGTCTCCATCTGGTATTGTTGGTCCGTTTTTGACCCCTTAGTGATCAGGGGGGGTTGGGTGTACATGACCTAATAAGAACCAATGGACTCTAGGTGGCAAACGTACTTCAATTTAATTTAGGGGCCTCTGATTAGACTTGATTCATAACATGAACTGTTTTTTTTTCGCTTACTAGCTCAACCAATGATCGATACTTAGCTGTGGATGCAGATGCATGCGGATGTATACATTCGCAAGCACACGCACACAACTACTACTAACCTTCCAGCCATATTTTCATTTGATGGGTTGTAACACATTGCAAGTTAGAAATATTGGTGGGAGGGGGCTACACATCATGCAGGTTTTAAGTGACATATCTATATAGGAGCCACCACAGTCTCCATACTGGTAGCAGTGGTTTATGTCTTGGCAAGCCACTGGTGCCCTGACTGCTTCTCCGTGACATCATTTAGGAAGGGAATAAGCATACTGGAGGTCACTCCCTTTTGAAAGCATCAAGTCTAATTTCTTCGTAGTGACACGTACATGACTCTACTTATTTAACTTTTGGGACTTTAATGAACTGACTCAAGGTAACATATAAAAAGCCCTGGGACCCTAGAAGAGTGGCAACCATGTGCTGCTCATCTATTATTAGGTCATCTGCAGTCAAGCATCCTTCTCAAGTATGGTAAAGCATTCATCCCTCCAGCCCTTTAATTTTATGGCAAGCTCTGGATAACTGCAGAAAAGGCCAGCCAGCCTTGGCCTTGAACCCCTGCATTCAGCCACATTATTTTCTTTATTTTTTGGCCAAAGCCATGGTCATCATGTTGGTAGCATACTCCATGAATATCCTTCCCTACAACACACCAGTAGCACAGACTAGCCACTTATACTTCATGGCAATTCAATTCTGAGATGGCCATACTAGCTCCTACCTATTCCTGAGGTTCAACCTCACTGGTCATTTATCCTAAGTGCCTTCAATTTCCTCAACACATTTGATAGCTTTGATCAATCGAACATGGGCATCACCTAGAGAATAGTTAGTCACCTCCTGACCGTCACTCCCTTCTTTGGGTTGTTCTCCTTACCAGTAGATCTGGTTGAATAAGTAAGGCATTAGAGGCTAGGCCAATAAGCTGGGCCAGGGGCTCCCTCCCTTCACCCTTAGCATTCTTATAGGCGGTCTCCCGGGCCCACACCTGGACGACTGGGGCTGTTCTTGTTCTTTCCCAATCAACGCCCTAGTTGCTTCCTTCTGTAAGAGAATCGTAGCCATATCCAGCTGAGCTTTATCATGGGTCAGAAATAACTAGTTGAAAGCGACGGGCCTCGATAAAAGTGTACTAACGCTCCTTAATTCATGACACCAATTGGCAACATTAACACCCTTTTCGTGACACAAGCGTACGCTGATCATGAAACTCACCGGCTCAATATTGGAGTAGTATGCTTACCGTATGGCCATGATGGTTAGCTCCAAGTGGACGATAAACAAACGAGTGGTCGAAGCCAACAAGGCTGGTTTCAAATGTTTTCGCCCAAATACAGTCCCCCCGATCGTAATAGAAGTTAAACAAGAGAGAGCCACCCGTCACGAACACACACGCATACACTCGTAGTAGAAGTTTTAAAAAAGAGAGAAGGAAGCTAACAAGGCTGCACACGTTTTGTTGTTTCGCTTTTAAAAACTTACGTGTTATACACAGACCCTACCCCCCCCCCTTGGTTCATATTGGGACACCGGATCTTAAATAGATAATTACCCTTATAAGCGTACTATCAGACCACCAGTAGTACTAGTAGGCCTACTATCAGAGCACCAACAGTATAGCAACTATCAGAGCACCAACAGTAGGCCTATTACCAGAGCACCAACAGTAGCCCTACTACCAGAGTACCAAATGTAGGCCTACTATCAGAGCACCAACAGTACTAGTAGGCCTACTATCACAGGACCAGCAGTAGGTCTACTACCAGAGCACCAACCGTAGGCCTACTAACAGAGCACCAACAGTAGGCCCACTACCAGAGCACAAACAGTAGGCCTATACTATCAGAGCACCAACAGTAGGCCTACTATCATAGCACCATGTAACTGTAGGCCTACTATCAGAACTCTAACAGTAGGCCTACTATCAGAGCACCAACAGATCTAGAGGGCCTACTACCACCATCAGAGCACCAACCATAGGCCTACTATCAGAGCACCAACAGTAGGCCCACAACCAGAGCACCAACAGTAGGCCTATACTATCAGAGCACCAACAGTAGCCCTACGCTCATTGAATCGGCCGAAGGCGGACAGCACCCCCCCACTCGTTGTATCGGCCGAATCGCGTGACGCAAGGTCACCTTGTATAAAATTTCGACCCCCCCTGTCCAGAAGGCTGCGTACGCCCATGCAGCAGTGGGCCTACTACTAGAGCACTAACTACCAGAGCTACTAACTACCAGAGCACTAACAGTAGGCCTGCTACTAGAGCACTAAATATAGGCCTAATATCAAAGCACCAAACGTAGGCCTACTACCATAGCACCGAATGTAGTCCTACTATCCGAGCACCACCAGTTCTAGTAGGTCTACTATCAGAGCGCCAACAGTAGGTCTACTACCAGAGCACCAACAGTAGGCCTACTATCAAAGAACCAGCGGTAGGTCCACTATCAGAGCACCAACAGTAGACCTACTGTTATAGTGCTCTGATGGTGGGCCTACTACCAGAGCACCAACAGTAGCCCTGCTATCAGAGCACAAACAGTAGGCCTACTCAAAGAGCACCAACAGAAGGCCTACTACCAGAGCACTAACAGTAGGCCTACTACTAGAGCACTAAACGTAGGCCTACTATCAAAGCACCAACGTAGGTCTACTACCAGAGCATCAACAGTTCTAGTGGGCCTACTATTGGAGCGCCAACAGTAGGCCTACTATCAGAACTCCAATAGTAGGCCTACTATCAGAGCACCAACAAAGGGCTTAAAACAAGAGCACCAATAGTGGGCCTATATACCATCAAGTCACCAACAAAATGTCCACTTTCAGAGCAACAACAGTAACCCTACTATCCGAGCATCAACAGTAGGTCTACTATCAGAGCACCTGTTGTAGGCCTACTATCAGAGCACCAACAGTATGCCTATACTATCAGAGCACCAACAGTAGGCCTACTATCAGAGCACCAACACTTGGTCTACTACCAAGTCACCAACAGTATAGGCCTACTATCAGACCACCAACACTACTAGTAGGCCTACTATCAGAGCACCATCATTAGGCCTACTACCAGAATACCAACAGTCGTGGGTAGGATATAGTGGTATAGGCATATATAAACTGTCTCTTACAGGGTTTTTTAACCTTTAACAAAATAGGCTCAGTACATGTACTTATAACCTTAAAGATGGTCAAAGTTCACTACTCTAAAACTCGTTCCCGTGGAAGTTGGCTAGCTAGCCTCGTGGACACTGGCGTTGCGAGTCAGTTGCACTGCAGGTGGTTTATATTATGCTTCTAGAGCGAATTGAACGGCAAATGGGGTGTTTGCCCACCTGTCCGGGAGGTATGCCCTCTGTATGGGAGCTATGCCCACTTGTATATCGGCTTGGGCTAATAGTGATTAAGTGGGCCCCTCAAAAGCCTAACATACAAAATGTTGTGAAATCCACAGCTTTCTTCATTTCGTAATTGGGGGGGGATAGCTTAATTGTACGCAACAAACAAACACTAAGCTACAGGTGGGGTGCCTGGTGTATGAAAAATAGGCCATGTGCTTTAAAAAGATGGAAAATGTACGAAAAGGATCTCAGGTAACGGTATCGACGCACACTATCTCTCCGTGTTTTAATAATAATCACGCGCACGAGTACATGTAAATTACACAATCAATTCTAACACTCCCCCGCGTTGACAAGTGTCAACTAGTCAACGATAGATAAATCCAATATTCAGTTTAGACAAAGTCTAATCTTCTCTAAGGCGAGACTTGAGGCCTTTCTTGGTTGACCTCTTCAGTTCTCTACATTCTGCTCCGTACTGGAATCTTGGGGATCCACTGGTTCTGTCACATCATCTGTGACATCATTTGGTGCTTGACCTTGTGCAGACATCTCCAGTGGGTAGAGAAATTGGAGTGGGCATCTCAAAGTTACAGTGCCCCTTGCAGATGATAGGCGGACAACTGCTCCTCGTGCGACTCCATCCCGTCCAGTTATCAGCTTCTCCACAATGCCAGTTTTCCTGAGTACTCGGGAATGGTCAGCGTCATGTACTATCACCATATCACCAACTCCAATGTAGCCAGATCCCCGAGGTTGTTTCGCATAACGATGTGCATCTCTCAACTCCTTCAGATATTTGTCCAGCCATCGTTTTCAGAAGTGTTCCATCACTGACTTCATGTGTTTCATTCATTGAGTGATCACCGTTGGGGTTGATGTGAGGCTGAAACCAGGATCACTCTGGTCTCCCTCACATTCGGGTAGGCTCAGCAATCTATACCCAACTAGTAAGTGTGATGGAGTGATAGACTCTTCCAAGTCTTCTGACGACACGTAGGTGAGTGGTCCTTAGTTGAGCGTACCTTCTACCTGGGTGGTCATAGTCAGCAGCTCATCATATGAGAGTCAGGCTCCACCTATCGCCTTCTTCAAACACATCTTCATTGAGCGAATCACTGGCTGATTTAAATGTCTTGCTATTGTGTGAAATCACTCTAGATGGGACTCCTCGGCGTCCTGTGAACGTATTAAAACACCGTAAGAAGGCACCATCAGAGGACCAACAGTAGCCCTACTATCAGAGCACCAACAGTAGGCCTACTATCAGGGCACCAACAGAAGGCCTACTACCAGAGCACAAACAGTACGCCTACTACCAGAGTACTAAAAGTAGGCCTACTATCAAAGCACCAATAGTAGGCCTACTACCAGAGGACCGAATGTAGGCCTACTATCAGAGCATCAACAGTACTAGTAGGCCTATTATGAGAGCACCATGCAACAGTAGGCACACTATCAGAACTCCAACAGTAGGCCTACTATCAGAGCACCAACAGTGGGCCTACTACCAGAGCACCAACAGAGGGCCTACTATCAAGTCACCAACAGTAGGTCTACCATCAGAGCACCATCAGTAGCCCTGCTATCAGAGCACTAACAGTAGGCCGACTACCAGAGCACCGACAGTAGGCCTACTATTAGAGCCCCAATTGTAGGTCTACAAGCAGAGCACCAACAGTAGGCCTACTATCAGCGCACCTACAGTTGGCCTACTATCAGAGCACCAACAGTAGGCCTACTACCAGAGCACCAACAGTAGGTCTATTACAAGAGCACCAACAGTAGGCCTACTATCAGAGCACCAACAGTAGGCCTACTATCAGAGCATCAACAGTAGGCCTACTATAAGAGCACCAACAGTAGGTCTACTATCAGAGCACCAACCGTAGGCCTACAGTCAGAGCACCAACAGTTAGCCTATTATCAAGTCATCAAAATTAGGCCTACTACCAGAGCACCAACAATACGCCTACTATCCGAGCACCAATAGTAGGCCCACTAATAGAGCACCAACAGTAGGTCTATTACAAGAGCACCAACAGTAGGCCTACTATCAGAGCATCTACAGTAGGCCTACTACCAGAGCACCAACAGTAGGCCTACTACCAGAGCACCAACAGAAGGCCTACTACCAGAGCACCAACAGTAGCCCTACTATAAGAGCACCAACAGTAGGTCTACTATCAGAGCACCAACAGTTGGTCTACTACCAGAGCACCAAAAGTAGGCCAGAGTACCAACAGTAGGTCTACTACCTGAGCACCAACAGTAGGCCTACTATCAGAGCACCAACAGTAGGCTCATTACCAGAGCACCAACAGTAAGCCTATACTATCAGAGCACCAACAGTTGGCCTGCTATCAGAGCACCATGCAACAATAGGCCTACTATGAGAATTCCAACATTAGGCCTTCCATCAGAGCACCAACAGTGGGCCTACTACCAGAAGTCCAACAGTAGGCCTACTATCAGAGCACCAACAGTAGGCCTACTACCAGAGCACCAACAGTAGGTCTATTACAAGAGCACCAACAGTAGGCCTACTATCAGAGCACCAACAGTAGGCCTACTATCAGAGCATCAACAGTAGGCCTACTACCAGAGCCCCAACAGAAGGCCTACTACCAGAGCACCAACAGTAGCCCTACTATCAGAGCACCAACAGTAGGTCTACTATCAGAGCACCAACCGTAGGCCTACAATCAGAGCACCAACAGTTAGCCTAATATCAAGTCATCAAAATTAGGCCTACTACCAGAGCACCTACAGTACGCCTACTATCCGAGCACCAACAGTAGGCCCACTAATAGAGCACCAACAGTAGGTCTATTACAAGAGCACCAACAGTAGGCCTACTATCAGAGCACCTACAGTAGGCCTACTACCAGAGCACCAACAGTAGGCCTACTACCAGAGCACCAACAGAAGGCCTACTACCAGAGCACCAACAGTAGCCCTACTATAAGAGCACCAACAGTAGGTCTACTATCAGAGCACCAACAGTTGGTCTACTATCAGAGCACCAAAAGTAGGCCAGAGTACCAACAGTAGGTCTACTACCTGAGCACCAACAGTAGGCCTACTATCAGAGCACCAACAGTAGGCTCATTACCAGAGCACCAACAGTAAGCCTATACTATCAGAGCACCTACAGTTGGCCTGCTATCAGAGCACCATGCAACAATAGGCCTACTATCAGAATTCCAACAGTAGGCCTTCCATCAGAGCACCAACAGTGGGCCTACTACCAGAAGTCCAACAGTAGGCCTACTATCAGAGCACCAACAGTGGGCCTACTACCAGATGACCAACAGTAGGCCTACTATCGAGTCAACAACAGTAGGTCTACTATCGGAGCACCAACAGTAGCCCTACGATCAGAGCACCAACTCCGGATCCAGGCCTACTATCAGAGGACCAACAGTAGCCCTACTATCAGTGCACCAATGGTAGGCCTACTACCAGAGCACTAACAAAAGGCCTGCTATGCGAGCACTAACAATATAGGCCTACTACCAGAGCCCCAATAGTATAGGCTTCCTATCAGACCACCAACAGTACTAGTAGGCCTACTATCGGAGCATCAACAGTAGGCCTACTATCAGAGCACCATCAGTAGGCATACTATCAGAGCACCAACAATAGGCCTACTATCACGGCACCAACAGTTGGCCTACTATCAAGTCACCAACAGCAGGCCTACTACCAAAGCACCAACACTAGGCCTACTACCAGAGCACCAGCATTGCGCCTATTATCAGAGCACCAACAGTAGTCCCATTTCCAGAACACCAACAGAAGGTCTACTACAAGAGGACCAACAGTACGCCTACTATCAGAGCACCAACAGTAGGTCTACTACCTGAGCACCAACTGTAGCCCTACTATCAGAGCACTAACAGGTCTACTATCAGAGCACCCACAGTAGGCCTACTACCAGAGCACAAACAGTAGACCTAATATCAGAGGACCAACAATAGCCCTACTATCGGAGCACCAACAGTAAGCCTACTACCTTAGCACCAACAGAAGGCCTACTATCAGAGCACAAACAGTAGGTCTACTGTCAGAGCACCAACAGTAGGCCTACTACCAGAGCACCAACAGTTGGTCTACTCAGTAGGCCTACTATCCTAGCACCAACAGTAGGCCTACTGTAACGAGACAAAGACTTAATCTGAGAACCCCGCATACACTCACATGCACAACATATATAGTTATATGGGACAGTTTCCGCGAAAATGTCACCCTTTTATAACATTATAGTGTTATAAAAATGCTTCTTATTTGAATCGATATATCTTCCGAACGCTAAACGCTATCGACTTCCTATTTTCAATACTTCATACTACGCCATTTCTATACAAATAATAACTTTTTGGAGTCTTACACTTGCTCCACACTAATATTGCAACGTTCGATACCCGACCGGGTTCAAACCCTTCATAACTTTAGGTAGGAGTAATCAAATCACTTCAAAATCGGTTTGTAGGTACAGAGGTCCTATACCTATCGATTTGTTCTGTTCGTTAATTTTTATGCCATTCGTTACGGAGATACATTTGAACAAAGTACGTCCACTTTTCCCGCTCGATTCGCGCCAATGATTTTGGCAAATCGCGTCCCGCTCAATGTATGGGAGGCGGGGATTATAACATTGGCGCGTATCAAGCGGGAAGAAGTGCACGTAGTTTGTTCAACTGTATCTCCGTAACGAATGGCATAAAAATTAACGAACAGAGCAAATCGATAGGTATAGGACCTCTGTACCTACAAACCGAATGTGAAGCGATTTGATAACTCCTACCTAAAGTTATGGAGGGTTTGAACCCGGTCGGGTATCGAACGTTGCAATACTGGCGTGGAGCAAGTGCAAGACTTCAAAATGCAATTTGGCATAGAGAAATAGTGTAGTATGAATTGTTGAAAATAGGAAGTAGATGGCGTTTAGCGTTCGGAAGATATAGCCATTCAAACAAGAAGCATTTTTATAACCTTATAATGTTATAAAAGGGTGACATTTTCGCGGAAACTGTCCCATATTATATAGCTAAGAATGTTCTGGAACAGGCAGGCTTAAACTTGCACTTGAGTGTTGATTGACCAGCTGACTAAGGTTGATGATCTCACATGTCGTTACATAACTCCTCCCTCCAGCTTCTTGCGTCCTCGCAAGATAAGTAATCAACAGATACGTAGTCTCCATAACGTAGAGGTGGGTGACGATTTCTTGGGGGATTTCGTCTTACATCCAAAGGCGGATTTTCCGCTTCTAGCACCTGATCTTCATTTTCAATAGTGGCACCCTCAACTGGTATAATTATGTCATCTTCGGTGACATCTGGTACAGCCTCCGGTTCTTGATATGCTACATCTTGCATGGCCCCCATATCAGTACCACTAGAACCATCACCCTCTGAGATGGTTGCGCGTGCTGTTGCTTCCAGTAGATGGCTATTGGCCTTTTCAGGATTTGGGTCACTAAGGCAGAGTTTCAGTCTGTTGCGATGAACAATCCACTTTTGGGTGCCACCAATCAGTTGCACATGGTAATTCACTGGGCCCACTTTGTCAATAATAGGGTATGGACCCCTCCACAAAGAAGCGAATTTCTTGGTTTGTCCCTTTTTGATTGTTGGAACAAAAAGCCATACACGATCCCCAACTTCAAAGGCCTCTCCACTGATGGTCTGATCCTTCGCTTGCTTTTGTCTTTGGTGAGCCTCATGTGAGCGTTGCCGAACCACAGAAAATGCTGACTTGAGAGACGACTGTATCTTTTTGACGTAATCAGGTGACTCCTGACCTTGAGTTTGGGCTCGTCCAAGTAGTATGTCTATTGGCAAGTTAGGAGAACGACCGGATTTTATGAAATATGGGGTGTACCCAGTTGTATCATGGACAGCAGTTCTATAGGCAAATATGACTTTCTGCAGGTGATCATCCCAGTCCTTCTGATGTTCCTCAATTTCCTTTGACAGCATTGCTTCTAGTGTGCGATTGAAACGTTCTACCTGGCCATTACCTTCCGGATGATATGCAGAAGTTTGTGTACGATTAATGCCTAGGTTAGTGCACAGTGATTGAATTACTTCACTCACAAAATTTGCACCTTGGTCACTGTGAAGTGACTCAGGAACACCATACCGACAAATAACTTCATCTGTAAAGATCTTTGCCAGTGTGACACTGTCAGTTGCAGCAAGTGGGAAAGCTTCCACCAATTTACTGAATAAATCTGTCACAACTAAGATATACTTATGACCCCGAGGTGTAGTAGGCAGTGGGCCCATTATATCCCATGAGAGTCTTTGAAAGTGATGTTCACTCTTAATGGTGCCTAATGGTGCTTGGGGTGCTGGTACTGGTGAATTGCGATGCTGACAGGAATCACAACTCCTAACAGCATCCCGTATTTCTTGCTCGTAACCTGGCCAGAAGAAACGCTCCTTTACCTTTTCCAAAGTTTTGTGTATGCCAAGATGGCCCGACCTGCTGTGCAACATTTCAAACACAAGTGGCCTCAAGGATTTTGGTACCACTGTCTGTGTTTTGGGATTGCTGACATCCTTGGCATGGCGACATAAAATGCCATCTCTAAGAAAGAATGTACTCCATTTCCCATCCCGCGTAGAGAGAGGTGTTCCCTTTTGAATGGCCTGTATTATTTTTAATGTAAACTCATCTGTGGCCTGTTCCCGTTTCAACATCAGCTGATCTCCCAAGTGTGTAATGCTATTCACAACTGCATCATCATTTAACACAGGCACCTCCACCTTCTCTGATCGGTATTTAATTGTGATGTCAAATTGCTGGAGAAACAGCAGCCAACGTGTCAATCTTCCTCCAGAATCCTTTAACCCACGAAGTGAGGTAAGGGGATTGTGGTCTGTGAGCAAAGTGAATGCTTTTCCATACAAGTATGGGAAAAACTCTTTGATTGCTGCTACCACAGCTAGTGCCTCCCATTCTATCGTTGAGTAGTTTCGTTCGGCTTTACTCAACTGACGACTCCAATAGGCTATTACCTTTTCCTCTCCTTGCTGTTCCTGACTCAATACTGCACCTATTGCACAACCAGATGCATCAGTGGCCACTATAAATGGTAAATGGAATTGTGGGTATGCCAATATTGGGGGTCTGACTAAAAGCTGCTTCAGGTGTTCAAATGCATTCTGGCATTCTGTGTTCCACACGTAGCCACCTGCCGTTTTCCGTGTCAGCTTATGCAAAGGTTCTGCTATGCTGGAGTAACCCTTGATAAAACGGCGGTAGTAGTTTGTCAGTCCAAGAAATTGCCTCAATTCCTTGATGTCATTTGGTACTGGAAATGAAACCATGGCACTTGTTTTTTCAGGGTCAGCTTGTATCCCTTGTCTGGATACTACATGGCCAAGATATCGAATTTCAACCTTAGCAAAATGGCACTTATTGGGTTTCAGTTTTAGTCCTGCATTATCAAGGTGCTGAAACACAGCGCTCAGACGCTCTAAATGTTGATCAAAGGTTACACTAAATACCACAATATCATCAAGGTAAATTAAACACTCCTCATAGGTCAAACCTGCCAACACACATTCCATAAGCCTTTGAATCGTGGCTGGGGCATTTGTCATTCCAAACGGCATTACATTAAATTTAAAATGCCCGTCCCTAGTGGAAAATGCTGCCTTCACTCGGTCAGCCTCTTCCATCTCCACCTGCCAATATCCAGAAGCCAAATCTAAAGTTGTGAAAAACTGTGATCCGGCCAGGGCCTCCAATGTTTCATCGATGCGAGGTAAAGGGTAAGCATCTCTCTGGGTCATGCTATTAACCTTTCTAAAGTTTACACAAAAGCGCCATGATCCATCTTTTTTCTTGATCATCACAATTGGTGATGACCATGGGCTACTGCTTTCCCTTATCACACCGTGTTGGAGCATTTTCTCAACTTCTGCCTTAACTGTGTCTTGAAGCATATGTGGTATCCTTCTCAACGGTTCCCAAACTGGCGGGCCATTTGTTACAATATTATGCTTGACCTTTGATGTCCGACCAGTAGGACCGCCCTCCGTGACAAAGAGTCCCCGAAACTCCCCTATCAATTTCTTCAAGTCTCGTTTCTGGGAGTGGGTAAGATCTGCCCCTGTCAAATCAACTTTGGGCATCTCAGTGCTGTGTGATTCACAGGAATGTTTGTCAATGCTCATTATGCATTGACCCAAGCTGAAGTTCGCAACTCGCATGCCCTGGTACAGTGTCACTTCCTTGGATGCAATGTTGGTGATTTGGACATTCACTTCATTAGTACCGCCAACAGTGTCCAGGCTCCTAGCAATCAGCAACCCACTCGAGCTCTACCAATCCCTCCTTTCCTGTTAACAAGCTAGAGTGCTCCACCCTTCCCTTGACCAACATCCCAGATCTTGCCGGTATTTGGATAGTTTCTGCAATGCTAACCGTGAATATACCTTCATGCATTGGCTGTACCACCCCCGCGCTCCCTTGGCTAGGTTTACTGGCGAAAGACAACGTATTTCTTGCGCAATCAAGCACCGCTCCATGACAAGACAAAAAATCAATTCCTAGTAAGCAGTCCACAGTAAGCTTCCTAGCTACAATGAATACATGTGAAGTACAGACATTGTTCACGTTAACCTGAAGATTCACGCTACCCAGCACATCTAATGGGAGGCTGTTTGCTCCCACCGTAAGAGGAGCCGCCTTAGTGATGTCCGCGCGGGCGCTGGTGGATAAAATATCAAGACTGACGACTGATACAGCAGCACCCGAATCTATCAAAAAGTGAACCGGTCGACCCCCGAGCAGCCCGCGTGCACACATCGTGGTGTAACTAAGAGTACAGCCACATACCTGGAATGGTGCCTTACTCCATTCGCCGTACCCACGGCCTGATTCATCAATTTCCGTGTCATTTCCTGTTCGCCGTTGACCCCGCCCTGCAAAAGGACAGTGACGTTGAATGTGGCCTTCTCTGTTGCAACTATAACAGAGATAGTTTGCTGCCGCTCGGCGTCCTGATCCGAATCGCTGCTCCAATGATTCCATACGGTGCAGTACTTGGTCCAGCTTCTCCTGCAACTCGAGCTCGCTCTTTTGACCATGACCCTTCACTGGTGTCTCTACCACTCGCAATGCCTGTACTTGCTGTGTTTCGACGGTCTGGAAACCAAAGGCTCGCTCAATTTCTATCGCACTTTTTACTGCGCCTTCCATCGTGGTCGGGCTACCACGCAGTAACATCTGCCTCGTTATTTCAGGGAGTAACCCAGTGACGAAACGTCCTAACAAGTCGCTAGATTTGCTGGCATCCTCTCCCGGGTAGGCTTCACTAAACAACTTTCTAAGATCCGCTTCAAAGTACCTTACAGACTCTTTCGCATCCTGCTTCTTTTCCGTAAACTTCTTCGCTGACGCTAATGGATCTTTAGTGAGGCCGGCTCGATCACTTAGTGCTCTCTTCAGTGCCGCTAGGTCCTTTTTTTCGTCATCCCTAGCAAAAATACCTATAGGATCTTATCAAGAATTAGAAAGAATCTTATAAGAACTTCATTTCTTATAAGATTCTTATAAGAACGAAACAGGAATCTTATAAGAATAGACGCTGCAGGATTCTTGTAATATAAGAGTCTTGCAAGATTTCTTATAAGATCAAAACAGGAATCTTATAAGAATAGACGATGTAGGATTCTTGTAAGAGTCTTGTAATATTTCTTATAAGAACAAAACCGGAATCTTATAAGAATAGACGCTGCAGGATTCTATAAGAACGAAACAGGAATCTTATAAGAATAGACGCTACAGGATTCTTGTAATATATACGAGTCTTAATTGCAATTATAAGCTTTCTTATAAGATCAAAACAGGAATCTTATAAGAATAGACGCTGTAGGATTCTTGTAAGAGTTTTGTAATATTTCTTATAAGAAAACACAGGAATCTTATAAGAATAGACGCTGCAGGATTCTTGTAAAAGTCTTGCAAGATTTCTTATAAGATCAAAACAGGAATCTTATAAGAATAGACGCTGCAGGATCTTGTAATATTTCTTATAAGAACGAAACAGGAATCTTATAAGAATAGCTAGACGCTGCAGGATTCTTGTAAGAGTCTTGCAAGATTTCTTATAAGATCAAAACAGGAATCTTATAAGAATAGACGCTGCAGGATTCTCGTAAGAGTCTTGGAATATTCCTTATAAGAACAGAACAGGAATCTTATAAGAATAGACGCTTCAGGATTCTTGTAAATATTTCTTATAAGAACAGAACAGGAATCTAATAAGAATAGACGCTGCAGGATTCTCGTAAGAGTCTTGGAATATTTCTTATAAGAACAGAACCGGAATCTTATAAGAATAGACGCTGCAGGATTCTATAAGAATGAAACAGGAATCTTATAAGAATAGACGCTACAGGATTCTTGTAATATATACGAGTCTTAATTGCAATTATAAGCTTTCTTATAAGATCAAAACAGGAATCTTATAAGAATAGACGCTGTAGGATTCTTGTAAGAGTTTTGTAATATTTCTTATAAGAAAAGACAGGAATCTTATAAGAATAGACGCTGCAGGATTCTTGTAAAAGTCTTGCAAGATTTCTTATAAGATCAAAACAGGAATCTTATAAGAATAGACGCTGCAGGATCTTGTAATATTTCTTATAAGAACGAAACAGGAATCTTATAAGAATAGCTAGACGCTGCAGGATTCTTGTAAGAGTCTTGCAAGATTTCTTATAAGATCAAAACAGGAATCTTATAAGAATAGACGCTGCAGGATTCTCGTAAGAGTCTTGGAATATTCCTTATAAGAACAGAACAGGAATCTTATAAGAATAGACGCTTCAGGATTCTTGTAAATATTTCTTATAAGAACAGAACAGGAATCTAATAAGAATAGACGCTGCAGGATTCTCGTAAGAGTCTTGGAATATTTCTTATAAGAACAGAACAGGAATCTTATAAGAATAGACGCTTCAGGATTCTTGCAAGAGTCTTGCAATATTTCTTATAAGAACAGAACAGGAATCTTATAAGAATAGATGCTGCAGGAGTTCTTTTTAGAGTATTGTAATTTTTCTAATAAGAAAAAATAAAAAAATACACATTTCAGGATTCTTGTATGAGCCAAGATTTTTCATAAGAACAAAACTGGAATAGAACTTAGACACTGTAGGATTTAAATGACTTTTTTGAGTCTATTTTTAGCTAGGTGACTAATACATCGCGTCACACCTTTTTAACCAAACGAGTGGGTCGATCTCATGGATATAAGAGTACTCTATGGATACGTTACACGGCAGCGAGTTCATGCCAACCGATCGTTTGTAGGATGTAGAAATGGCAACTAGCGCTTGTACCAATACGTTCGTTACAGATGCTGTGGTAAGCATGGACGCTATCAAGCGGAAATTATGGAAATTGGTTGTTTTTATTATAAAGTAAGTACTTGGGAGTCGGACGGACTAAGTGTTAGACATCGTTTTATTATAAAGTAAGTACTCTGGAGTTGGAATAAGTGTTAGACAATCATGTTGACCACGCGGATTGTGCAGAAGTGTGTATTTCATGGGTACCACCTTTGTGTGTGAATCTTGCGTGTGCATTGTTGACCACGCGGATTGTGCAAAAGTGTGTATTTCATGTGTACCACCTTTGTGTGTGAATCTTGCGTGTGCATGGTGTGTGTACCTTTCGTGTGCACTGTGTATGTACCTTGCTTGTACTTTGCGTATGTGCATGGTGTGTGTACCGTGCATGTACCTTGTGTGTGCATGGTGTGTGTACCTTGCATGTACCTTGTGTGTGCATGGTGTGTGTACCTTGCATGTACCTTGTGTGTGCATGGTGTGTGTACCTTGCATGTACCTTGCTTGTGCATGGTGTGTGTACCTTGTGTGTGTGCATGGTGTGTGTACCTTGTGTGTGCATGGTGTGTGTACCTTGTGTGTGCATGGTGTGTGTACCTTGTGTGTGCATGGTGTGTGTACTTTGTGTGTGCATGGTGTGTGTACCTTGTGTGTGCATGGTGTTGCATGGTGTGTGTACCTTGTGTGTGCATGGTGTGTGTACCTTGTGTGTGCATGGTGTGTGTACCTTGTGTGTGCATGGTGTGTGTACCTTGTGTGTGCGTGGTGTGTGTACCTTGTGTGTGCATGGTGTGTGTACCTTGCGTTTGCATGTAGACATCTGGACAGTAAGAATATTATTAAGGATGTGTGTTTGAGATACTATGGGAAATGTGACAGAGGAAGGGAGAATGGAGGAAAGGGATAAGAGATGAATATGCAGACAAATTTTATAAATAGAATAAAATATGATGAATTTGTGCATCACCTGTGGTGTAAAGCATTGGAATTTTTTTTCATTTCAAGAATGCATAGAAGTGAAATTTGGAAGAGGCACAATTGCTTCCAAGGGAAGTCAAAGTGATGCCAGCTGCAATCAAAAATGCCTGAACACAATAAAGAAATTAAAGAATTGAACTATATATGTAACATTGGAATGCATGTATTATTTTTGTATGTGTAATTTTTGTTGTTTTGTACAAATGAACTTACAAGATTACTTCCAGGATTCCTATCAAGATCTTGGTCCTAAATTTCTTGCATCTTTTAGGATTCCTTTACAGGAATTCATCGCAGGATCCTGAAAGAAAAACCTCCAAGATCCTACGGGATTCCTAATAAGATCATGGTCCCAATTTCTTGTATCTTATAAGATTCCTATATAGGAATAACTAAAAGGATCTTGTACGAATCCTACAAGTTCCTTTAAGAGACCCTTCAAGATTCGATTAAGAAACTTATAAGATTCTTATCAGATCCTACAGGATTCCTAATAAGATCTTGGTCCCAATTTCTTGTACCTTATAAGATTCCTATACAGGAATAACTAAAAGGATCTTGTAAGAATCCTACAAGTTCCTTTAAGAAACTTATAAGATTCTTATCAGATCCTACAGGATTCCTAATAAGATCTTGGTCCCAATTTCTTGTATCTTATAAGATTCCTATATAGGAATAACTAAAAGGATCTTGTAAGAATCCTACAAGTTCCTTTAAGAGACTAGACCCTTCAAGATTCTGTTAAGAAACTTATAAGATTCTTATCAAATCTTATGGGATTCCTAATAAGATCTTGGTTCCAATTTCTTGCATATTCTTAACTCATTATAATTCTTATAAATTCTTACAGGATTGTTTGCTAGGGATCGCTCAGTGTGGTATAGAAGTCCTGGAGTTTTCCCCTAAGCAGTGCCGGCAGTATCACCAGGTCTCAGCCATTATCCCACTTGTTTGCCGCGGCGATAAACTCAAACCTAGTCCAGGAGTGCTCAAAGTTTTCCACACTTATCTCGGGAAGCGCTAAACCGATGATTGCCTTGCCATAACCGACCGCTGCCACCAATGTAACGAGACAAAGACTTAATCTGAGAACCCCGCATACACTCACATGCACAACATATATAGTTATATTATATAGCTAAGAATGTTCTGGAACAGGCAGGCTTAAACTTGCACTTGAGTGTTGATTGAACAGCTGACTAAGGTGATAATCTCACAAGTTGTTACACTACTACCAGAGTACCAATAGTAGGTCTACTACCAGAGCACCAACAGTAAGCCTACTATCAGAGCACCAACAGTAGGTCTACTACCAGAGCAGCAACAGTAGGCCTACCATCAGAGCACCAACATAAGGCTCATTACCAGAGCATCAACAATAGGCCCACTCTATCAGAGCACCACAAGTAGGCCTACAATCAGAGCACCATGCAACAGTAGGCCTACTATCAGAACTCCGACAGAAGGCCTATCATCAGAGCACCAATAGTGTGCCGACTACCAGAACTCCAACAGTAGGCCTACTATCAGAGGACCAACAGTGGGCCTACTACCAGATCACCAACAGTAGGCCTACTATCAAGTCACCAACAGTAGGTCTACTATCGGAGCACCAACAGTAGCCATACTCTCAGAGCACCAACTGTAGGCCTACTATCAGAGGACCAACAGAAGCCCTACTATCAGAGCACCAACGTAGACCTACTACCAGAGCACCAACAGTAGGCCTACTACCAGAGACCTAACAAAAAGCCAGCTATAAGAGCACTAACGATATAATCCTACTACCAGAGCACCAACAGTATAGGCTTACTATCAGACCACCAACAGTACTGGTAGGCCTACTATCGAAGCATCAACAGTAGGCCTACTATCAGAGCACCAACAATAGGCCTACTATCAGGGCACCAACAGTTGGCCTACTATCAAGTCACCAACAGAATGCCTACTACCAGAGCACCAACAGTAGGCTTACAACCAGAGCACCAACAGTACGCCTTCTATCGGAGCACCAACAGTAGGTCCACTATCTGCATGAGCACGAACTGCAGCCCTACTATCAGAGCACCAACAGTAGGCTTACTACCAGAGCACCAACTTTAGGCCTACTAAAACAGGACCAACAGTAGCCCTACTATCAGAGCACCAACAGTAGGCCTACTACCAGAGCACCAACAGAATGCCTACTACCAGAGCACCAACTGTAGGCCTAATAACAGAGGTCTAACAGTAGCCCTACTATCAGAGCACCAAGAGTAGGCCTACTACCAGAGCACCAAGAGTAGGCCTATTACCAGAGCACCAACAGAAGGCCTACTACCAGAGCACCAACAGTAGCCCTACTATCAGAGCACCAACACTATCATAGCACCACCAGTAGCCCTACTATCAGAGCACCAACACTATCATAGCACCAACAGTAGCCCTACTATCAGAGCACCAACAGTAGGTCTACTATCAGAGCACCAACAGTAGGCCTACTATCAGTGCACCAACAGTAGGCCCATTAACAGAGCACAAACATAAGGCCTACTATCGGAGCACCAACAGTAGGCCTACTACCAGAGCACCAACAATAGGCCTACTACCAGCTACTGTTGGTGCTCTGATAGTAGGGCTACAGTTGGTGCTCAGATAGTAGACCTACTGTTGGTGCTCTGATAGAAGGCCTACTGTTGGTGCTCTGGTAGTAGACCTACTGTTGGTACTCTGGTAGTAGGCTTACTGTTGGTGCTAGGACAGTAGGCCTACTGAGTAAACCAACTGTTGGTGCTCTTGTAGTAAGCCTACTGTTGGTGCTCTGATAGTAGACCTACTTTTGGTGCTCTGATAGTAGGGTTACTGTTGGTGCTCTGGTAGTAGGCCTTCTGTTGGTTCTCTGGTAGCCGGCCTACTGTTGGTGCTCTGATAGTAGGTCCTCTGATAGTAGGCCTACAGTTGATGCTCTGGTAGTAGGCCTACTGTTGGTGCTCTGATATTAGACCTACTGTTGGTGCTCTGATAGTTGGTGCTCAAATAGTAGACCTACTGTTGGTGCTCTGATAGAAGGCGTACTGTTGGTGATCTGGAATTAGGCCTACTGTTGGTGCTCTGGTAGTAGGCCTACTGTTAGTGACTTGATAGTAGGCCTACTGTTGATGCCCTGATAGTAGGCCTACTGTTGGTGCTCTGGTAGTAGGCCTACTGTTGATGCTCGGATAGTAGGCCTACTGTTGATGCTCTGATAGTAGGCCTACTAGTACTATTGGTGGTCTGATCATAATTAAGCCTATACTGTTGGGGCTCTGGTAGTAGGCCTACTGTTGGTGCTCTGGTAGTAGACCTACTTTTGGTGCACTGGTCGTAGGCCTTTATTGTTAGTGCTCTTAAAGTAGGCCTACTGTTAGTGCTCTGACATTAGGCGTACTGTTGGTGCTCAGATAGTAGGCCTACTAGTACTGTTGGTTGTCTGATAGTAGGCCTACTGGTACAGTTGGTGGTCTGATAGTAGACCTATACTGTTGGTGCTCTGATAGTAGGTCTACTAGTAGTGCTGGTGCTCTGGTATTAGGCCTAAGGTTTTGTGCTAGTAGGCCTTCTGTTAGTGCTCTGGTAGTAGGCCTACTGTTGGTGCTCTAGTAGTAGACCTACTGTTGGTCCTCTTGTTGTAAAGCTACTGTTGGTGCTCTGGTAGTGGGCCTACTGTGGTGCTCTGATAGTAGGCGTACTGTTGGTGCTCTGGTAGTAGGTCTACTGTCGGTGCTCTGGAAATAGGCCTACTGTCGGTGCTCTGGAAATAGGCCTACTGTTGGTGCACTGATAGTAGGCCTACTGTTGGTGCTCTGATAGTAGACCTACTTTTGGTGCTATGATATAGTAGGGCTACTGTTGGTCCTTTGTTAGTAGGCCTACAGTTGGTGCCCTGGTAGTAGGCCTTCTGTTGGTGCTCTGGTAATAGGCCTATTGTTGGTGATCTGATAGTAGGGCTACTGTTGGTCCTGTGTTAGTAGGCCTACAGTTGGTGCTCTGGTAGTAAGCCTACTGTTGGTGCTCTGATAGTAGGGCTACAGTTCGTGCTCAGATAGTGGACCTACTGTTGGTGCTCTGATAGAAGGCGTACTGTTGGTGCTCTGGTAGTAAGCCTACTGTTGGTGCTCTGGTAGTAGGCCTTCTGTTGGTGACTTGATAGTAGGCCAACTGTTGGTGCCCTGATAGTAGGCCGATTGTTGGTGCACTGATAGTAGGCCTACTGTTGGTGCTCTGATAGTAGGCCTACAGTTGATGCTCCGATAGTAGGCCTACTAGTACTGTTGGTGGTCTGATAGTAAGCCTATACTGTTGGGGCTCTGGTAGTAGGACTATATCGTTAGTGCTCTTATAGCTGGCTTTTTGTTAGGTCTCTGGTAGTAAGCCTATTGTTGGTGCTCTGGTATTAGACCTACTGTTGGTGCCATGATAGTAGGCCTACTGTTGGTGCTCTGGTAGTAGGCCTACGTTGGTGCTCTGATAGTAGGGCTTCTGTTGGTCCTCTGATAGTAGGCCTACAGTTGGTGCTCTGATAGTATGGCTACTGTTGGTGCTCCGATAGTAGACCTACTGTTGGTGACTTGATAGTAGGCCTACTGTTGGTGATCTGCATGCATAGGTCTACTATCAGAGCACCAACAGTAGGCCAACTATCAGAGCACCAAAAGTAGGTCTACTATCAGAGCACCAACAGTAGGCCTACTACAAGAGCACCAACAGTTGGTTTACTCAGTAGCCCTACTATCAGAGCACCAACAGTAGGCCGACTACCAGAGCACCAACAGAAGGCCTACTACCAGAGCACCAACAGTAGCCCTATATACTATCAGAGCACCAACAGTAGGTCAACTATCAGAGCACCAACAGTAGGCCTACTACCAGAGCACCAACAGTTGGTTTACTCAGTAGGCCACTATCCTAGCACCAACTGATGGTGCTCTGATAGTAGGCCTACTACCAGAGCACCAACTGTAGGCCTACTGTCAGAGCACCAACAGTAGCCCAACAGAGCACCAACAGCTACCAGAGCACCAACAGAAGGCCTACTACCAGAGCACCAACAGTAGCCCTACTATTAGAGCACCAACAGTAGGTCTACTATCAGAGCACCAACAGTAGGCATACTACCAGAGCACCAACAGTTGGTTTACTCAGTAGGCCACTATCATAGCACCAACAGTAGGCCTACTACCAGAGTACCAACAGTAGGTCTACTACCCAGAGCACCAACGGTAGGCCTACAATCAGAGCACCAACAGTAGGTCTACTACCAGAGCACCAACAGTAAGCCTACTATCAGAGCACCAACAGTCGAAGCAGGTGTATGTTAGGAGAGAGGGGGCCCGAAGGGCCCCTTTAGGGTCTAGGATAGGTCGCGCAAAGCACGCGGGTGGACCCAACTTTCCACCCGGAGAACAAATCCGGTGTCAAATTACACGCCCCGTGCTAAACACACACTCTCCAATGAAGAAGCCTATCGAAATAAAAAAATTGTACGGCCTCGTCCTGAGTCCGCTTCGCGCGCTATACAAACTCGCCTACTATCAGAGCACCATGCAACAGTAGGCCTACTATCAGAACTCCAACAGTAGCCCTACCATCAGAGCACCAACAGTAGGCCTACTACCAGAACTCCAACAGTAGGCCTACTATCAGAGCACTAACAGTGGGCGTACTACCAGATCACCAACAGTAGGCCTACTATCAAGTCACTAACAGTAGGTCTACTACCAGAGCACCAACAGTAGGCCTACTACCAGAGCCCTAACAAAAGGCCTGCTTTGAGAGCACTAACAACATAGGCGCACTACCAGAGCCCCAACAGTATAGGCTTACGATCAGACCACCAACAGTACAAGTAGGCCTACTATCGGAGCATCAAAAGTAGGCCTACTATCAAGTCACCAACAGTAGGCCTACTACCAGAGCACCTACTACCAGAGCACCAACAGTAGGTCTACTACAAGAGGACCAACAGTACGCCAACTATCATAGCACCAACAGTAGGTCTACTACCGGAGCATCAACAGTAGGCCTACTACCAGAGCACTAACAGTAGGCCTACTATCAGAGCACAAGCAGTATAGGCCTACTATCAGAACACCACCAGTACTAGTAGGCCTGCTATCAGAGCACGAACAGTAGGCCTACCATCAGAGCAGTAACAGATAGGCCTACTGCTCAAGCAGTAACAAAATAGGCCTACTACCAGAGCACCAACAGTAGGCCTACTACCAGAGCCCCAATAGTATTGGCCTACTATCAGACCACCAACAGTACTACTAGGCCTACCATCAGAGCATCAACAGTAGGCCTACTATCAGAGCACCAACAGTAGGCCTACTATCTACTATCAGAGCACCAACATTTGGCCTACTATCAAGTCACCAACAGTAGGCCCACTACCTGAGCACTAACAATAGGTCTACTACAAGAGGACCAACCGTACGCCTACTATCATAGCACCAACAGTAGGTCTGCTATGAATAGTATGTTTAAAGGTTTTAGATTTAATCTGATGTCATCATGGAATATGATAAACCATGTTAAACCATAAGTGTTATTTCTACACTGAGATATTCACAATGCAGGTAGTATCATTAAAATCATAATAACGCCTTTTAATAATTAAACCATTACTAGTTAACAAATCTGGATACATAGGGATAGTATGTCTTAGTGTACTAGATTTAATGTACCATTGAATGGTTTATGATAAACCATGTTAAACCATCAGTGTTATTTCTACACTGTGATATTCACAATTCATGTAGTATCGTTAAAATCATAATAGCAACTTTTAATAATTAAACCATTACTAGTTAGTAAATCTAGATAAGTACGGATAGTATGTCTGAGTTTATTAGATTTAATTTTAATTTACCATTCAATAGTTTATAATAAACCATGTTAAGCCATAAGTGTTATTTCTACACTGAGGTGTTCACATATCATGTAGTATCATTTAAATCGTAATAACGACTTTTAATTATTAAACCATTACTAGTTAGTAAATCTAGATCTACATACATATGGATAGTGTGTTTAAAGGTTTTAGATTTAATCTGACTTCATCATGGTGTATGATAAACCATGTTAAACCATAAGTGTTATTTCTAAACTGAGATATTCACAATGCATTTATTATCATTAATATCATAATAACGACTTTTAATAATTAAACCATTACATATTAGTAAATCTATTTCCATATGGATAGTATGTCTGAGTGTATTAGATTTAATTTACCATTATTCGGTTTATGATAAACCATGTTAAACCATCAGTGTTATTTCTACACTGAGATTTCACAATACATGTAGTACAGAATACATAAAAGGTTTGTTGCTCTAAGGATTGCAAAAGACAGTCGTGTTCTCATCCATCCCAATACCTCACTGTTTGACTTATCCCACTTATGAGCAAGTTTCTGAGCAAGATGTTTGATAAAAAAGCTAGCTTCTCCACCCAGGACTCCATCGACTGACACAACAAAGGATGTGAATGATGCTCGGCGAAGAGCTGCTGCTTCAGAGTACTTCTTTTTCTTCGCTTCCTCAGCTGAAGAGAGAATGGCAGAAACAACTCGCTGTGAGTGGGACGGGGCGTCAGTGTCTGTGACACGTACATCAAACAACGCCACGGTCTGGGGCTGCCATACTCCTCTGATACTAAGGTCGGCAATTAGGGAGGGTACACCTTCAGCATCATTTGCCTCTTGCACGACTGGTTCTTTAACAACTTCCTTGACAACAACTGATGCTAAGTCGCCAATAACATCTCGAACTTCATTGTGACGTTGGGTTACCAGACCTCCCTGCTTGCAGTCAAGGGCATGCTCCAAACTAGTTGCAGCTCCACATCCATCACAATTTGAGGGCATATTCAACAGTGGTCGATTGTATCGCAATGTGATGGCATCATGGAATTCTGTGGCAGAAAGATCAAAGTGATGGTGAGCAATAGGCAGAGCAGTTAACCATGATGATGTCTTGCCCTCCACGGCCCGTTGTATTGCCCGTCTTGTTTTTGCATTTAGCTCTGAATTGGCCAATGTTGAGCGAAGTGTGACCTCATCTTGCTGCTGGAGGGTGGTGTGCATGTTTGCCATTGCATCAGACATTTGAACATTGTGATCAGGTTTCCTTTGATGGCATCCACAAAGCTTGGTGTGCCTGCTCTGGATGTGGTTTAGGCAATCTTGGCACTTTCGATTGGATTGCGAACTCCCATGCAACCTAATCGTGCAGGAATTGAGAATAGCTGCTTTTCATGATCAGAGATTGTACCTTCAAAAATGGCAGGCCAGAAATATTGGTACAAAGTATTCCAGATTGGAGTAAATGCTTCCTCACAACAAGGAAGGATTCTTTGCAGGTAGGACCACTCAAACTGCATGGATTTGGATAGTGCAGCAAAAGCTGCTTGAGGCTGTGACTCAGCAGCTTTGGATAATTTGAGAAGATTGCTCACCCACCCTGTGATCTTGTTGTCAAGAAATTGTTTTGTGCTTTCACGGTCTCCAATGAACCCACCTAAGAAGCGGTAGCCATTCACAACCTTAATACCCAGAGGTTGAAACATTGACTTAGCTTTTGCTTCATGATCTGCATCCACAATAAGGATACACTTCTCTGGCTCTGGATGATATCCATACTTGGGACCAAGATCACAAAGCTTGTCAAACCAGACACAGAGATCTGTGAGCTTGGCTGTGCAGGAGGAGTCATCTGCATACCAGTTTTGAATCCATGTAGTAGGATTAGAGAGTGATTTAATGAGTGGCATCAGTGCAGAAGCATACATCAGCATGGATAAAGGGTCACCTTGACCAACTCCTTCTTTGCTGTAGAGAGCTTCAGACTTGGTTGATCCTTGTAAAATAAGTGATGGATAACCACGATAGGTGTTAAACAAGAATCTGGAACAGCGAGGCCATTGAATACGAGAGTTCCAAAGGGCAGCAGCTCTGTTCAATGAATTAAAAACCTTCCTGGCATCCACAAGTAGCAACCCCCATCCTTCTGAGTGTTTTTCCTCATACAGCTCTCTCATAGCATGTACTGAACCTTCAATACCACTTTTCAAGCCTGAGCATAACTGGTCTACGCCACACAGATCTGTAAAGTCATCACGTGTTACCATAGCAATGACTTTGCATAAGATACGTCTGGGAATCTCTCCAATAGCGATAGGTCGAACACCAGGACACTTGTCTAGTGCAATCAAACGACTGGACATCACTGCCCTGATGTCTGACCATTCCACAATGCTGTTAGCTAAATGCCTGGCAAGTTCTGCAATTGCATCATGTAATTTCACACTGTGTGCACCATAACGTAGAAGGAAGTCTTGCCAATGTGACGCTGTGGATCCACCAGGACCAGCACTGCCCTGAATCTGTCGGGCTACCTTCTCAACATAGGAACCTGTGATATCAACATCTATCAGGGGTGATAGCTCACTGCATGACAGGAAAGCCTCATCTGATGATTGGGCAGGATCAGGGTGTTTTTCTTTAAGGACATCCAGAACTGTCTTTGGGCCATCGTTGGTATAAGTGGATATGTCCAGCACACCACCTTTGTCTGCTCTCTCGGTAAGCCATCGGACTGCTGCCCTAACTTGTCCTTTCAACATCAGATGGGTGAATACTTTAAGGATATGATGTTCATTGGATGAGGCATGAAATGACTTCGGCTGTTGTTTGGAACATCTGTTAAATTCAAAAAGGAGATCTTCATACATATCAGTTTTCCATGCTTGAATGCGACGTCGCAATAGCCTACCTAATATCACATCCTTTCTTTACCATGTTGTCACGTTGAAGCATAATGCCTATAAATACAATGAATCTTTCAGAACGGACACGTGCCCTACATAACATTGAGACTTCTTGTGTGCGTATGTCAATGAACTCTCTCCCCACAGCACCACAGGGCAGGTCGTAGTAACTACATCTTGTGGACACGATTTTTTTCCATCTTTTGCACCTGGTATCATCATCGTCAATCCTTGTATTCCGAGCTAGAGGAACACCAAAGGCCTGCCGCATTTTCCCGTCTTCTGTAAACTGATGTGGTAATTTCAATTGATCTCGGGCCGATAACCTCGGTGTGATGATGGACTCTGGAGATTGAGAAGAGCTGTTGTTGACAATAACCAGATCGTCTGATAGACTGCTACATGAGGTCGCGGACAGCTGGCAAGATGGTTCAAAGGAAGGCAGCTGTTGAACATCATTCTGTAACTTTGACTGTGACTCAGCCACTACGAAACAATTTGGCTGAGAAGCTGATCCTTTGTTTTGACAGTGACCGTGATTTGATGGGTGGCAATTTGTACATGGCTTTTTCGCTCTCGCACACACGCAGCGTAAGCATTTCGCATGTTCGCCGTTGCAATTACAACAACGAGACTTACTTGTTTGTTGAAGCACCGATAAAATTTGATAATCGCGGTCAGACATGCTAATGATGAACACACGCTACAATATGATCACAAAACCTAAAAACCTATGTTGTATCATTAAAATCATAATAAGGACTTTTAATAATAAACATAATAAAATAATAAAAAACAGGCCTGTTCCAATGCTGGTTGCGTTAACAGTTTAGTGCGCTCGTTGAACTATACTGATTAAAAATTGACTTAGGTTGCAGTGTCACGTTGACTTATATACGTGCACAAAACCACTCCAGATTCATTACCTATAGTCACTCTCCATATTACGATATTCACAATACATGTAGTATCATTAAAATCATCATAATAATTAAACCATTCCTAGTTAGTACATATCGGTAGTATGTCTGAGTGTATTATATTTAAATTACCATTAAATGGTTTATGATAAACCATGTTAAACCATCAGTGTTATTTCTACACTGAGATATTCACAATTCATGTAGTGTCATTAAAATCATAATAACAACTTTTAATACTTAAACCATTACTAGTTAGTAAATCTAGATACATACGGATAGTATGTCTGAGTTTATTAGATTTAATTTACCATTGTATGGCTTATGATAAACCATGTTAAACCATGTGCTATTTCTACACTGAGATATTCACAATTCATGTAGTATCATTAAAATCATAATAACGACTTTTAATAATTAAACCATTACTAGTTAGTAAATCTATATTTATAAGGATAGTGTGTTGAAAGGTTTTAGATTTAATTTGACTTCATCATGGTGTATGATAAACCATGTTAAACCATCACTGTTATTTCTACACTGAGATATTCTCACAATTCATGTAGTATCATTAAAATCATAATAACGACTTTATATAATTTAACCATTACTAGTTAGTAAATCTAGATACGTATATACGGATAGTATGTCTGAAGGTATTAGATAAAATTTACTTATGAATGGTTTATGATAAACCATGTTAAACCATAAGTGCTATTTCTGCACTGAGATATTTCACAATACATGTAGTATCATTAAAATCATAATAAGGACTTTTAATAATTAAACCATTTCTAGTTAGTAAATCTAGATACATATGGATAGTATGTCTGAGTGTATTATATTTAATTTACCATTAAATGGTTTATGATGAACCATGTTAAACCATAAGGGTTATTTTTACACTGAGATATTCATATATCATGTAGTATCATTAAAATCATAATAACGACTTCTAATAATTAAGCTACTACTAGTATGTAAATCGAGATACATATGGATAGTATCCATGAGTGTATTAGATTTAATTTACGATTGAATGGTGTATGATAAACCGTGTTAAATCATGTGTTATTTCTACACTGAGATATTCACAATACATGTCGTATCATTAGAATCATAATAACGTCTTTTAATAATTAAACCATTACTAGTTAGTAAATCTATCTCTATTTATAAGGATAGTGTGTTTAAAGGTTTTAGATTTAATCTGACTTCATCATGGTGAATGATAAACCATGTTAAACCATCAGTGTTATTTCATGTAGTATCATTAAAAACATAAAAACGAAATTTAATAATAAACCATTACTAGTTAGTAAATCTAGATCCATAAGGATAGTATGTCTGAATGTATTAGATTTAATTTACCATTCAATGGTTTATGATAAACCATGTTAAACCATCAGTGTTATCTCTAAACTGAGATATTCATGTAGTATCATTAAAATCTTAATAACAACTTTTAATAATTAAACCATTACTAGTTAGTAAGTCTAGATCCATATGGATAGTATGCCTGAATGTATTAGATTTAGTTTACCATTGAATGGCTTATTATAAACCATATTAGACCATTAGTATTATTTCTAAACTGAGACTACACTGAGATATTCACAATACAAGTAGTATCATTAAAATCATAATAACGAATTTTAATAATTAAGCCATTACTAGGTAGTAAATCTATATAGTATGTTTAAAGGCGTTAGATTTAATCTGACATCATCTTGGTGTATTATAAACCATGTTAAACCATAAGTGTTATTTCTACACTGAGAATTCACAATACATGAGAAGATTGCCCATGGCTTGAGAGCGTGTGTTAACACCGCGTCCGCGAGTTAAGTGGGTAAAATTTAGGGGAAACTAAGAAACTAAAAGCTCCGCTAGCAATAAAATCACAGGTACTGGTTGTAAAATAAGTAGAGTAACCTTTTACACTATGTTTGCATTATAATTTATAAGAGCTGCAACTATCGCAGTTTTGATGCACACACTTTAAATAGGCATATTGTGGTACTACACTTATCATTTTATCATTTTGCACCCCTTCCCTTCTTGACTGTAAATTCATAAGCATACATGAGCCATTTATATCAATGCAGCTCTTGGTTTCCCTAATAATTAAAATCATATGTGCATGCAGACTCGCAAAACCTCGTGAAAAGCATCCAAGCACGCGTAAATGTATTGAGTTATTTAGACACGATAGAACACATGCACACAGTTAAAAAAATACATCGCTTACGACTGAAAATCGATTGAAATGTGTAAAAGTTCAACCTGGCTTATACAATGTGATTATTGCCGTTTTTCTATGATGATGAATTAAGGTTTCATCGGAATGGACCCCTTTTATATCGCCGCATTTGTAGCATCCAGCGAGCTGAATGATCTCTCACAAAATGCATCCAATGTTGTCTCAAGAGTCGTACTTTCACATTACTGTATTTAAAAACAAAAATACCCATCAGCGGACCTTTTAGTTTCTTTACTTCCCCCAAAAAAGGCTTAAATTTACCCACTTTACTCGCGGACTCGGTGTTAATAAGTATTGGCTGGATGATGACTTCGTGGTCCTAAAGGTGGACATGAAGAATGCCCTAAATTTGGTCTCACGGGACGCTATCCTCTCGGAGTGTAGCAAACACTTCCAAGAGCTGCCCCCTTGGGCCACCTGGTGTTACAGTCAGCACCCCATTCTGTGGCATCCTATGCATAGGCAGCTTACATTAAGAACAAGGGTTTCAGCAGGGTGATCCTCTTGGTACTCTGCTCTTCTCCCTGGTTTTAAACAAGGTAGTGTCAGAAATCACTGCTAACTCTGTGTGTGCAGATTTGTCCTACCATGCCTGGTACCTGGATGATGGTGTGCTGGCTGGTCCCAGGTCTGCTGTTCTTCAAGCTCTCTCCATCATGCAAGAGATTGGTCCTCTTAATGGTCTCATTGTAAACTTCCATAATGTGAGATATTTAGCAAGCATGATTTCAGCCTTTTCCCTCCAGAAATGAAAGGATGAACACCCCCTAATATTGTCATCTTGGGCATCCCCAGCAAAAAGTTCTTGCGCAAGACTTGCCCAAGATCTTGCCTTCTTGGGCAAGTCTTGCCCAAGATTACTCAAGATCTTGCCTTCACAGGCAAGAAATGTGTAAGGTACTTTGAGTTCTGCGTCAGAGCATAGGACAAGAGGTACTCATTAATTTACTGCCCCTTTTAGTGAGGTTTCTGTACATTACACTGATGCAAATTACATTTATAATGTCAAAACAGCATACAACAAGTATAGCTCAGCTCCATTATTTCTCAGTGTTTTTCATAAGAATTAACTATTATATCACTATGAGAATGTTTGATAGCTATAGGGATATGTATATGCATTTCTGTACTAATGACGGAAGCTACTGTAATAATCTTTGTAATAGACACTTTCTTCCCTTTTACAAAGAATATATCTGTTGCTGCATTTGCTAAGTCAGGCTTGCTAAATGGTATGTCATTCAAAATGCCATCCTGCTCTCACTCAAATTAAGACATCAATTCAGTATAGCAAAAGGTCCTTCTATCAATATACAGAATTTTCTAACTGACCCAAGCCTTCTGATTCCTTCATCCTCAAACTCACAAACTGAACTGTCTCGTAGTGTCTTCTTATCTTTTACATGATATGAAGTGTTTTTCAAATAGTATGATTTAAAGGTTGACACAGCATCATCTGTACCCTGAAACCCAGCATTACGAATAGCTTCTAGCTTATCTTTCAATAATTAATAAAACACCTTTTACTATATATTTTTCTTCGTATTCCATCTTCATTGCAATCTCCATACTAAAAATCCATTCCTAATCATTCAAGTGCCTGGTAGACAGCAACATAATATAACTCTGTGTAATTAGTTCTTCTCTCACATCTAATGTAATTCCAGCATCCAGCAAGCCTTAAGTCATATGAATGTTCTTACCTTCTAAAACGATTTTTCAACTTGACTACCTCTTACACAACATTTCATTTCATTAAAAAAAAAAATCTATCATACATGTAAAGGTGTTACAGAAATACGTAGTGAATTACAATTGGAAAATCATAATCCATGAAGGGCTTCATTTGAAACATGTACAAGTTTTATAAGGTCTGACAAAGCTTTTTAAAAGTGAGATTGTGACGAAGAGACTATTGCACAAAAAGTATACTAGATTTTGGAGGAGTTTAAGTCCCAGCGTATTAGTGCTTGAAGGTCGGTCGCTAAAATCGGTCGGTAGCTCGGGTTCATCGGGCAAATACTTACTCCAAAGACTGAAAAAAAGTCTTCTGCTGCACATTCGAGCCCATTTTGTATGATTCCGTCAGATGTTTCACTAGTCTGGGGATCAGACTGTAGTACAGCCATCTGTCTGGTCCCCAGACTAATGTTTCACATGGCACACCATTTAATATTTTTAAAAGATCGTACGCGTGTCCCAGTCCATCGAGCAACCATGTGCATCATCAGCTTTTTTTCTAAGCGCCTTCTTACGTATTAGGCTACCTAGTAGATCTACTGAGTCGACGCAACTTTGGATAAAGGTCTGAAACGGTAATCATCGTAGACCGCCATCATCTTTTCAGTTATCTCCTCACGTGACATCAAATCACGTGATATACAATACTCTTGTTCGGCTATAATGTGGTAGTGAAAAGAAGGCGTGCAAATGAGCGACTTAGTACTGGTGCGGTGACTGATCGACGAGACACTGTGCGTCATATCAACAGCAAATGCCGAAAACGCTGGTTCCTACGTTGGAGCTATTTCTAGAATCCGATGGAGTGGATATTATGAAGAGCAAAAAAATAAGCCAATTACAGTAACACATCAGGTAAGTCGTTCGGAGACTATTTTAATTTATAACCTTAAACCTAATCCTCCCTTTTAACATACCTTACATATATCAGCTATGTCTAGTAACAGTGATGATGATAGTTTCCAATAATATCATCTCATTGCCATCCAATGTCAGGTAAGCTATATTGTACATTTGTGTTTATTTATGCATGTGTATACTATTACTATTTGATGCTTCACATATATGTATAGGCAGACAAGAACAAAGTCTCAATGAACAGGTTGGGATTTATTGATTATGGATGTGTCCTGATTCTTCTCTGGTACTTAGGTGACATATACATATATGCTGCGGTGGACTGCAATGAGGCCACTGTACAGCATAGGAAGAAGCAGCCAGTCTGCAGACTACGTACAAGATGACATTCCTAAGCAGCGTATAGTAAGGAGTCCTGGAGCAGCCAGTCTGCAGACTATGTACACGAAGACACTCCTAAGCAGCATAGTAAGGAACAGCCTGCCGATCCTGTTGATGAGAGTAGTGAGTCTAATCTTGTTATTTTTTTGCCTCAATCATTTTAATTCACATCATACAGTGGCTTAGAAAGCTAGTGAAGCCAGCAGTGCCTGTGAATAGGAAACAGGTACATTGAAATATACTATTCATTTATACATTGCAGGTTGAATTGCTATACCCAATGCCAACTAGATGAAGCAGTTGACCAGAGCTATGATTGTCATATGGAGCTTGTTATAAGTCTAATGCCAGTGTAGCACCCAGCCAGCGTCAAAATGGTAATAGCAATGAGAAGTGCAATACATACATACAAATGACGCCTTATATACTATACTAAAAGAATATTCTGGAGCAGTTCAGCACGTGATGCCGTTACACTGCTTCCTCCTTCAAAAGGACATGTCCACATGTCATGCTAAAAATAAGTCACACTTCCAAGCCTTTCAGGAGGCTGCCTTATGCGGTTGGAACGACGTAGTTGGACCTGCTCAACCTGTTGAGGTTCCATGTCATCACCCTCCATGGCTGGGTTTTCAAGGTTGTCCCCTGCTGGCTCCTCCTGCTCAACTGGCTCCTGATTTTCTGTGTCAGCTGGTGCCAACTGTGCAGTCCTATTCCGTACTACCAGCATGCCATAATTTTCGTCCTCTGACTCGGCTTCTACCTCCCTTTTCTCCCCAGAATCTGCCTTTTTCTCTTCCCACGGCACATCCTCTGGCACATCACCCTGCTGGGAAGGACTGGTTTCTTCTCTCTGCTCTGCCCTGTGCACATATGGCTTCAACCTATCAAAATGTACTGTGTGCTGTTTGTGGGGACTGACATCTTGTTTGTGATGCCGTTACACCAGTATTCTTCACACCTTCTATCATGGATGTGTCAAGTCGCGGAGCTAATGCATATGTAAGACAACATTAAAACGCACCAGATCTGGTTAAGTATGGTCTTGCATTGCTCGATTGCATCTTCAGCAAACATGAGCAATGAACTCCACAACGAGCAAAACTTTGTCCACAAAACCTCCTTTGTCACCTACAAGAGTGAAGTTACTTGAAGGTACAATATTTGAAGTCAACATTGTGAAATAGTTATCTTATCCATTTACAGAATGTATTGACAAAACGTTTGAGAATGGATCATGATCAGTGACAGCACATGATTACGAGATCAGGAAATCCCTCAATCCAAAGTGTAGGAACAAGCTGAGAGAGAAACTGTTTTTAAAAAGAAAAGTTGCTGAATGGCAAGTAGTGCATGATGTGTTAACATACAACACTGTAATGTGCAATGAGAGCTCCGATAGTATGATGATTTGAAAAAGACATTCATGTCAAGTCATGTGATGTGGGAATGGGTCCACGGCATTAATACTCTTCGACAAGAGTCTTGAGCAAGTCTTGGACAAGATCTTGTGCAAGACTTGCCCAAGATTTTGGCTGCCATAATCTTGGCGTCTTGGACAAGATCTTGGGCAAGTCTTAGGCAAGTCTTGGGCAAGTCTTAGATAAGTCTTGCCCAAGCTCTTGCCCAAGATCTTGGGCAAGTCTTGCGCAAGAACTTTTTGCTGGGATCCCCATTGGTGACTAGGCTTTTTGCTCCACCTTCATTTCGGAGAAACATGTAGAAGCCAAAGCTCTCCTGCTCAAACTGGAGGAAGTGAGTGCAGTTGACCCACATGTGGCCTTTTTCCTTCTACGTCAATGTGCGGGATTCTGTAAGCTGGCCCACATTGCTCGTGGCACACCACATTCCCAAGCCATATCAGCCCTTGAGGCCTTTGATCACAACATCCGATCAACCTTCTCCAAGTGCACAATAGTTGACACCTCCAATCAGGCCTGGCAACAGGCGGAGCTCAGCTTAGGCAGGGGTGGCCTGGGCATGCGCTCCCTGAGTTGGCATTCACCAGCAGCATACATTGCCTCTCTGAGCTCCTCTGGTGCTGGTCCATTGTCCCAAGAACACCTTACCCATGCAGTAGAGTTGTTTAACTCACTTGTTCCTTCATCTGAAGCGATTAGCATTGAAAATATGTTGACATCCCCTATCAATCAGAATGTGCTTTCCAACAAAATAGACAGCCACCTGTTTAATGTACTATTGGAGCAATCTTCTCCTGCAGATAGAGCACGCCTTCTCTCTGTCTCCTCCCCTCATGCTGCATCTTGGGTGTCAGTAATTCCCTCCGAGGGGCTAGGCCTTCATCTTCAGCTTTCAGAGTTCCGGGTGGCCATCAAATGGTGGCTGGGCCTAGACACCTCAGGTGGCTCAATTTGTCCCCTGTGTCCTGGAAAAGTGCTGGACCCCCTTGGCCATCATGCACTTACCTGCAAGCGTGGTGGAGATGTTGTAACCCGCCATAATAAACTGCGTGACACCCTTACTGAGACCTGTCGCAGGGCCCACCTGAGTGTTAAGGTGGAGGCAGGAAGTAGCCTAACTCATGACCATAGCCACACTCGCCCTGCAGACATACTAGTACCCAACTGGTCTCTGGGTAAGCCGGCAGCCTTTGACTTGTCTGTGACGTCACCGCTTAACTCCAATGTTTTACTTGAAGCTGGACTAGCAGCAGGTCAGGCTGCCAGAGCTACTGAGCTGAGAAAGCATGAAGAAAACGATGCCAAATGCAAGGAGCTAGGGTGCGTTTGTGTCCCCATGGTGGTTGAGGCATATGTTGCTTGTGGGAAAGAAGCAATGGAGTCTTTGGCACTTCTGGCCTCTCGCCTTGCAACCAGCTGCAACAGGGCTAAGGCTGTGGTCCTAGCTGAGCTGTACGGCAAGCTGAACCTCTGCTTAGTTAGAGCCAACGCTGTAGCCATCCTCTCCAGATGTTTTGTACCAGACCAGTAGTAATAATAGGGTGTATTTATGCATTGTGAATATCTATTAACATGTAGGTTTAATAATAATAATAATAATAATAATAATAATACATGTTAAACACAAATTTCAATATTGAACTAGTAAACTATGTAACTATGTATGAGTCAACTATCTAAGTAGAGGTCTGAGACTTTAGCACGGGGACCTGCCCTTGCAAGAAATGCTCTGGCATTCGAGCGCACAAGGGAAAGGTTTAGTCTTGAATAAATGCTGTCCAGAGTGGTGGAAGTGGAGGAGTTAACCTGAACTGAAAGGCGGGAAGCAAGTTTCTTGAAGGTGTCAGAGGCAAGTTGGCCCCATGCCCCGAAATGAATCGACAACAAGCGGTATGCAGCTCCAGCCTAGTTCTGCACAAATCCCAGAATTTGCTAGTATCTTTCGCTGTTCTGTGGCAAAAGCTGCAGTGCCTGCTGTGTGTCCCGCTTCGGAAACTATTAACATGTATATAATATATTCCAAACACAAAAAAAATATTATTATTATTATTTTTATTATGTAGTATCATTAAAATCATAATAACGACTTTTTGTAATTAAACCATTATTAGTTAGTAAATCTATATTTATATGGATAGTATGTTTAAAGGTTTTAGATTAAATCTGACGTTATAATGGTGTATTATAAACCATGTTAAACCATGTGCTATTTCTACACTGAGATATTCACAATACATGTAGTATCATTAAAATCATAATAACGACTTTTAATAATTAAACCATTACTAGTTAGTAAATCAATATTAATATGGATAGTATGTTTAAAGGTTTTAGATTTAATCTGATGTCATCATGGTGTATTATAAACCATGTTAAACCATAAGTGTTATTTCTACACTGAGATATTCGCATTACATGTAGTATTATTAAAATCATAATAACGCCTTTTAATAATTGAACCATTACTTGTTAGTAAATCTAGATCCATATGGATAGTATGATTGAGTGTATTAGATTTAATTTACCATTGAATGATTTATGATAAACCATGTTAAACCATAAGTGTTATTTCAACACTGAGATATTCACATTACATGTAGTATCATTAAGATCATAATAACGACTTTTAATAATTAAACCATTACTAGTTTGTAATTCTGTTTATGTGGATAGTATGTTTAAAGGTTTTAGATTTAATCTGACGTCATCATGGTGTATGATAAACCATGTTAAACCATGTGCTATTTCTACACTGAGATATTCACAATACATGTAGTATCATTAAAATCATAATAACGACTTTTAATAATTAAACCATTACTAGTTAGTAAATCAATATTTATATGGATAGTATGTTTAAAGGTTTTAGATTTAATCTGACGTCATCATGGTGTATTATAAACCATGTTAAACCATAAGTGTTATTTCTACACTGAGATATTCTCATTACATGTAGTATTATTAAAATCATAATAACGCCTTTTAATAATTGAACCATTACTAATTAGTAAATCTAGATCCATATGGATAGTATGATTGAGTGTATTAGATTTAATTTACCATTGAATGATTTATGATAAACCATGTTAAACCATAAGTGTTATTTCAACACTGAGATATTCACATTACATGTAGTATCATTAAGATCATAATAACGACTTTTAATCATTAAACCATTACTAGTTAGTAAATCTATATTTATGTGGATAGTATGTTTAAAGGTTTTAGATTTAATCTGACATCATCATGGTGTATGATAAACCATGTTAAACCATAAGTGTTATTTCTACACTGAGATATTCACAATAATACATGTAGTTAATTTACCATTGAATGGTTTATGATGAACCATGTTAAACCATGTGTTAGTTCTAATCTGAGATACTCACAATACATGTAGCATCATTAAAATCATAATAACGACTTTTAATAATTAAACCATTACATATTAGTAAATCTATTTCCATATGGATAGTATGTCTGAGTGTATTAGATTTAATTTACCATTCAATGGCTTATGATAAACCATGTTAAACCATAAGTGTTATTTCTAAACTGAGATATTCACAATACATGTAGTATCATTAAAATCATAATAACAACTCATACTATCCATATGGATCTAGATTTACTAACAAAATAGAATGGCGTCTCAGAAGGTGAATACTAAAACTTCAAAGTGTTGCCCCTGCAACGGAGATAACGCTGTTTGTATGTTTTGTGTTTGCGTGAAGTCCAATAGAAAATGTTGTTGCCAACCCATGAAGCGTGGAGGGTGCGCTAACTCCAATAAAAGTGCCACTTCGTCACCTCCTGTGCAAGACAAGTCAGTGTCTTTTAGTTCTATGTGCTCACAGCCATCCGTTCCAGTGAACAAACTTCCCGGACTTCCTCCCGAAGCTGTAACATCATATTAACAATCTTTGGTTCGACAACCGCAGCAACCTCAACCGCAACCGCAATCGCAACAGTCTTCATCCTCACCGCTTGTATACCAGCCACATTCTCCGGGCCCACCCCAGGTATCTCAATCAGTAGACCAGCCCACAACCCAAACCCAAACGACGGTAGGTGCCACCTATTCCGAATTCGTTAATGCTAAAATGTGTCAAGCTTTTGGTGAGTCACTGGCTAAGGACGGAAGTTGTAATAGCAACAAAGATGTTTGGGTGCAATATTGGAGAAAAGTTGTCACTGTTAGAGGTAATCACTATATTTTACCAAGGGGTTCTATTGGAAGAGAGATTATCGACCGTTTAGCAGAGGAAATAATTTGTCTAAGCAGACAGTCTGTTCCCTCAGAACGTGTTATAGTTTTTCTAGCAGTTATGATGCAAAGAGATAAAATGGTGAAGAAAGGTGCTGATATTCGAAGGCTCTTGAAAAGGAGAATAGATGAATGGAGGCAGGAGAGGTTTCCGGAACTTATACATGAATATGAGAGATGTGCTAAGCAGTTGTCAAAGTCACATGGTGTCAACTTGGACAGGAGCAAGGATCATGTCCTAAGGGTATTTTCCAACTTAAAGCTTAGAAGGGACATCAGATCAGCTGTAAGGTGGTTGACAGACCAAGCATGTAGTGGAGGTGTTTTAGATCCTTCTCAGCTGGTAAATGGCAAGTCTGTTGCCCAAATCTTGCAAGAGAAACATCCAGAAGCATCACAGTCAGGCACACGAGCATTTTTGCCATGTGATGAACTTCCTCCACTTGTTGATGTTGACATCACAGGATCACATATTGAAAATGCTGCCAGGAAGATTCGTGGTAGTTGTGACCCAGGAGGTTCAACGGCTGCTCAATGGCAATGCTACCTTTTGAGGTTTGGCTCTTCTAGTAGCTCTTTGAGGGATGCTGTTGCTGAACTGGTGAGATGCCTTGCAAATGGCATAGTAGAATGGGCACAAATCAAGGCACTTATGTCTTGTCGATTGATAGCACTTGATAAATGCCCTGGAGTGCGACCTATCGCTGTGGGGGAAGTACTTAGAAGAATAATTGGAAAAGTGATGGCCTTGGCTATAGGTATTGATGTTGAGGAATTGTGTGGAGTAGATCAGCTGTGCTCTGGACTGAGAGCAGGAATTGAAGGTGCAGTTCATGCGTCAGCATACCAGTTCTGGATCCACTTGCCCTGATCTGTAAGATGTTTAATAAGTGGCATTAGAGCGGCAGCATACATTAGCATTGAAAGTGGATCTCCCTGTGCAACACCTTCTTTGCTAAGGATTACCTCAGAGCTGCCCTGTAAATGGAGTGATGCATAACCCCTATAGGTGTTGAATAGGAAACGTGAGCATCTGGGCCATTGAGCTCTAACATTCCATAAAGCTGCAGATCTATTAAGAGAATTAAAGGCATTCTTGGCATCAACTAATATAACTCCCCATCCATCTTCCCGATGCTCATCATATAGCTTTCTCATGGATTCAGCCTGCACTGCGAAACTTTCAAACTGGAAAGTTTGGTTCCAGAAATTATGTGAACTAGGTCCAGATTATGGTTACCACCCTGAACCTAAAAAGACGGTTTTGGTTATTAGAGCCACAGAGTAGGCTGAAGCTAAGGCACTGTTTGAAGAACTTGGAGTAAAAATTGTTCGTGGACATCGTTTCTTGGGAGGATTCATTGGGGAGGAAGAGGATGTGCATGCTTTTGTTTTAGAAAAGGTTAAAACTTGGACATCTGGAGTGGGTGTACTGACTGAGGCAGCCGAATTATACCCCCAGGCTGCATTTGGAGCTCTTTCCAAATCACTGCAATTCCAATGGTCTTACCTGCAAAGAGTGGTACCAAATTGTGAATCCTCCTTTGAAAACCTGAGCAATGCATTGAACGACATCTTTTGGCCAGCTTTATTCCAGGGAACTGTAAGTGACTCTGAAAAGAAACTGTTTTCACTTCCAGCCCGTCATAGAGGACTGGGAATTCGAGATCCTCTATCAACAGCTGTATCTTCCTTTGCAAGTTCAAGAAAATGTACAGCTCATATAGTTGATGCAATCAAGTGTAATTCATCCTTCTCAGTATTTAATCACATAGACCACCTTTCGAAGCTACACCGGGAATTAAATCATGACATTGAAATCCAATACCAGAACCTTCTGAATTCAGTTCTACAAACCTTTGACAACAACAAGAAGAGAGCTATACAACGAGGAATTGATGGAAAGACCTCAGGATGGTTGACAGTGATACCAATGGCATACCATCATTTTGATCTATCTGCCACTGAATTTCGGGACTCACTGGCACTGAGATATCATCGACCATTACTACGATTGCCAGCTCTTGTGATGGTTGTGGTAGTCAGTTCAGCACTGGACATGCCCTTGATTGTAGAAAGGGAGGTTTAGTCATCCAAAGACATAATGAGATTAGGGATGCCCTTGGTCATTTGGCTTCAATTGCATACAAAGATGTTGTGAGAGAACCTGTTGTAAGAGAACCCAATGACCATGAAAAGGTTCCTGCTTTGGTTGCTGATCTTTCTGTTCGTGGTGTATGGCAGCCTCAAGCTACTACTTTTTTTATGTTTGAGTAGTAGATTCAGATGCGAATTCTTACTTGCATCGTGATGTGGGTGCAGTTCTTTCCTCAATTGAACACACTAAGAAACACAAATACTCACAAGCTGCTGAAACAATCAATGCTTCTTTTACACCTTTTGTTGTGACAGCTGATGGGCACTGGGTCTTGAGGCAAAGACATTTATATGTCATTTTAGCTGCAATGTGGCACAAGTCTTACAGTGAAGTGCTGGGCTATGTGCGTGCAAGAATGCTTTTTGCTGTCCATCGTGCTACAAATCTGTGCATTCGCGGCAGTAGAGTGAAATGGAGGAGAAGGATGGAGATTGAAGATGGAGCAAGGCTTCCATACCTGCCAGAATGAATTTCAGCACAGCTTCTCATGTTTCTTATAATATACAAGTAAATAAAAAACATTCTCTATGAGAAAGTTGGTGGCATATAGGATTTGAAGGCAATGGTGGTGTAAAAAGGAAGGAAACAAGGGTCTAATAATAAGGGAAAATGGAATAGTCCTATATTTAGCACATTTAGGATATAGTATGCTGTTCGTGTGCTAAACATAGGACTATTCCATTTTCCCTTATTATTAGACCCTTGTTTCCTTCCTTTTTACACCACCATTGCCTTCAAATCCTATATGCCACCAACTTTCTCATAGAGAATGTTTTTTATTTGTTTCATTAATTTTTTTTTCATACCCGATTATTAATCTTGGCCCCAGACCCGTTCGCAGCAGCGAATGGATTACATCACCACTACGCGGAAATTGTTACGTACATTTAGGTCTGGGTATGAGACTAAGAAAGAGGAGAGCCTACCCCGTAGCTTAATCGATTCATGGATATGCATGTGTCTAAAACCAAGGTAAAGACATTTGGGCTAAAAATCTGTTGCTATACACTTGTTTAGCCCTTCGATCTGAGAGTATCATGCGGTGCTAGCTCTTTAATCAATGTAGTTCAGTAGTTGTCATCCCGGGAAAGTCAGTCATCACTCTTTTTTGATGTGCTATGTATATGTACTATTATCGCGTCATTAATTAATATTACATTGTTACTATGACTATACCCAATTGGTGCCTATGTCACATGATGCACACTATGACTACAACACAACACAGCAACTAGGTAAAATCCACATTATGCGGCAAAAACAGACTAACTATCCTGCTCCAACACAAACAACTGCAACAGTCCGTTCTGAGTCGCAAAACACCAACATTTTCGAGTCACCACCAGCCATGTCAGCTGAACTCCAATCAAAGACCAAATAAAAGCACTCCATTTATTACATTCTGGAGGAAGCTTCAACAAATCTGATCCCTGAAAAGTGTGATGTACCATCACTAATTCCACACACCTACATTTGTACACAACCATCACCAAGTCTGGTCCCTAACTCCACTGAACAATCTTCGCAGTACATGCCATCATCACATTGCATTGCCAACCTAAGCCTCTCAGGACCAACATCATTCAAACACTACTGTCATCCTCCTATACATGTAGAGTACACCAGTGAAATAGTGAATCATCATATTTATATCATACCTTTACTTTTAGTTGTGACCTGTACACAGTAAGTGTTCAAATGAAATCTTAGAAGTGTTGATGGAGTCATACACTGCTGTTAAGTTACATGTATACATGAGCAATTAAATTGCGGAGTGTAGATACATTCAGGTAAACAGAAGCCATATCAACACCAGCAGACCTAAACATGTTTGGTAATCACATAAGATGTTCAAAGACGCAGTGAATACTAACATGCATTTACTGATAGGATGCAATCTACAAAAGTGATGACTGTACATGTACATGTACCGCCAGCTGGTACACACTCTACAAGCCCATATAGATCTACAGGCACCTTCTTCTCCCCCCCTGTTACTAGACACATACGTCACTTTGAAGGGATGAATGCAGTATCTTACTGATGTTCCATTAAGCCTTTTTTTTTCCCCTTTCAAAGCTCTTTAACCTGGTGTTGGTAGAGGCTCAGTAAATGTCACCTGTACACCACCATTACCTTTTTCTTTTACAGCTTGTTTCATTGTGTACCAATGACTGGTGTATGGAGAAATAAGGTAATATGGGCGCTGGTAGCTCCCCTACGAGTGACTCTCCCATGGTAGCTGATTGCATTGAGGCAGACTGGTAGCTGTAGGACCCACTGCTGTATCTTGGTGGTGTTCCATACAGTTGCTATTTTTTTCTGGTGTTGGTAGAGGCTCAGAACCAAATGTCACACCACCATTTTTGCAACTGACAGAAGACACTGACGCACATCTCTACAGAGTAGATAAAGAAACATTACTAATACACTCAACTTGATGCAGCATTCATTAACCTTGATATTGCACCAACATCTTTACACTATTAAAGCCATATCAGCTAACAGCGTGGGAAGGGCTAAACATCATGGCATGCTCAGGCAGGCCATTGACACCTATGCATACCTCAACAGGTCTTCAAATGGAGAATGCCCTTAAACTTCTGCAGACCTATGTAGATGTACTCTTCTATACATTGAGTACACCAGTCAAATAGCGTAACATGATTTTTATATCCATACCTTTGTTTTCCTTTCCAAAGTTACACATGTGACCTGCACAGCTAGGAAGCGTTCTAAAATGTTAAAACAGAATGGAAGAATCAAGTCTTGGAGGTGTTGACAAAGACATACATGTAAGCAGATAGCATGCTTGGTAAACAGAAGCCATATTTAGTCACCGCAGTGCGCACTTCAAAGAAACATTGAATAAAATTATGCAGGCAGAACACAATAGTGGGAAGGGCTAAACTGCTCAGGCCTGCTCAGGCAGGCCATTGACACCTATGCATACACGACCAATTCCTAACAGTCCTAAACCAGTCCTGCAAAACCTGTACCAGTCCTGATTGTCCTGTACCGGTACTGGTACAGGACTTCGGCCCTGTATTGATCGTGTTTTTCGGGGTCGGAATTCTGACCGTATTACGTACGTTTATAATTATACGCACTAATCATATTTTAATTAGAAAACCTATTACTTCCTTGTATTTACCCCGAAAAACAGGCCTGTTCCAATGCTGGTTGCGTTAACAGTTTAGTGCGCTCGTTGAACTATACTGATTAAAAATTGCAGTGTCACGTTGACTTATATACGTGCACAAAACCACTCCAGATTCATTACCTATAGTCACTCTCCATATTACTACGTGAATAAGCCGGTGAATTCCAAAATAGGCTCAGAGCCAATCGTGGATATATTAAATACATATAGCATGCATGCTAGGAAGAACTAGAACCCAGAGCATGCTGTATGTTTATAGTGCTGGCTGAGTGGAGTTGCTCTGTAAGTCACAAGGAATAAAGGGGGCCAGGGGGCATGCTTCATGTTGCAGGTTCAGCATCATTGTCTACAACACAGAAAGGTCAGACATTGATGTGTTACCAAAAAGCTATTTGCAGATGTGAGGCTTATAATTCTTTGATTTGAAGCCAGAACGAATATATGGGCTCCTAGCAAGGACATTGCACACAGTGTTTCTGTGCTAAATGAGCATTCTTTACATCATGATTAACTCCTAGTGGTATGCATAGAGTTTTAACCCTATCTGTTAGAAATACGAGTGTTGTGGATGCATGTTATTGATGCAGATGCAGTGATGATCTACTAGTAAAGCTTTTTAGCTCTACAATGGTGACTCTTAACTTCATAAGGTATATGTATTGTACGTGGGGAGGGGGGGTATGTATACATGCATATATATGTGTGTGTATGTATGTGTGTGTGCACGTGTGTGTGAGCGCCAGTGTGTGTTTGAAAAAGGCCTATACCTTGTGGTTGCTACTAGCACGATTGGGCTTCCCATCAAAGTTAGTCACATATTAAGAGGCCTTCATGTCAATATGGAAGCCTCAGTTCGTGTTGATGGTGTCATCAGAACCTCTTCAAGTTTCAACTGGTCTCAAACAGGGGTGTGTGCTGGCACCCTTCCTGCTTAACCTACTTCAATAAAGTACTAGTGATGCATCAAGACGTGACCACAATGATGGTGTTGAAATTAAGTATAGGTTGGATGGCAACATATTCCTGACACTACACTGTTCTCGCAAGATCCCACCTCCAACATCATGCCTCTACTCTTATTTCCATAGCTATGCTACGGTGGCTGGGCCATATCTACATAATGGAGGACAATTAATGTACAGACTTCCTAAACAAATACTTTGTGGGGAAACTTCATCTGCAAATTGCCCACAACATAAATCAAAATGTGGATGGAGGGGCTGTGTTTCTAAAGACCTCTCCTTTTGGTCTCTCCAACAACTGGCAATGTATTGCAGTATTGAGGTCACAGTGGAGAACTCGCTTTTTAATGGCGTGGCCTTAATGGAAGCAAAGCTTAATGAGAAGGCTAGGATGTTGCGAGACTGCCACAAGGGTGCATCCTCCCTACAGCATAGCTGCTATTGAGGAATCTGTAATAAACGTTTCACTAGTCAGTGTGAAATATCTGAGAAATCATAACACCCCAAAACATGGTCAACATGCAAGGGCTACCCACCCTTAAAGGGCTACCCACCCTCCTAGGGCTACCCACCCTCCAAGGGCTACCCGCCCACTTAGTGACTTTTCATGCCCTGTCCCTCTATGTTCCTTTACTTTGAACTCTCTCTATAAAAGTACATCAACACTCAAACACAAGGAAAAAGCTGGTGATATATCTATGTTATACTTGTATAAAACAACGGCATATTATTATTGTTATATATGTGTGTGTATGTGTGTGTGTGTGTGTGTGTGTGTATGTGTGCACATGTGCATGCATGCATGCATGCATGCATGTATGTATGTAAGGAAGAGACTAGACTGGCATAGTTAGCCTGAGAACATATATATCACCAAGCTAACAACATTCAAAGTTCTACAGCATCTACATCAGATTTTGACCAAAGATGTGTTTTACAGAGATGGATTTTAACTCCTTTAGCGAATGTAGATCGGAAGTAGCAATCTGAGGCTGGACACAACACAGAGTGGGCGTACTGGTTGGTGTATGTATGTATGTATGTATGTATGTATGTATGTATGTATGTATGTATGTATGTATGTATGTATGTATGTATGTATGTATGTATGTATGTATGTGTGTGTGTTTGTGTGTGTGTGTGTGTGCATGTATGTAAGTGTGTATGTACGTATGTATTTATGTATGTAACAGTACATGTATACATGGTTGCGATGGATATGATGTTTCTACATATGTATGCATGTAAGTATCAATGCATGCAGAGATGTAAGTTTCCATTCTATATTGCTAGGCGCGGCTGTGCATTATCGGATGGTATGATGTACCTCCACAGTGTGGCACATCTGTGATTAAGTTGAACTTGAGGATGTCAAAATCCAGCTATGCTTATGTCTAATTCCTATGCCGCATGGAGTGAACTGCGATACTTCTGTACCTCAATGGGCAGTGTAAATTTGTTCAGCTTAAGCAACAGAGGACAGAGTTGAGTGAAGTGAGTTAGGATGGTGAAATATTAGTACCCTTCAGTTCTGCCCTCTAGTGGCATGTAAGACTAGCGGTGATCCAAGCCACTTTGTATTATCCAGCAAATGGATGAGGTCGCACAAGGATAACAGTTGAATGGATTTCTCTGTCCTTTATTCACAATAACAAATCTTCTGAGATTGGTTGTCTTCACAGAAGTCTCATCAGTGTGGACAGTACATCAAACCACAATCAGTTGAACATAAACCAGCCAGCCAGAATAAATGTATTTACAATCATAACCGAGCTATGGGAAGTACATTCGTCCAATACTGCCTTGTCTGCAGAGAACATTGAAAGCATTAAAAAATTACTTATCTGTCTCATGTTCAAATAACAATTAATGTATGGTAGGTATCTTACATCTCATGTTCACCAAGTTACCAATATCACGTGCGCGGCAAATCTGAGCTCGCGTGACCTGAAATGTCTGTGAGGACGTAGAAAGCCAAGTTGACGGAAGCCCAAGTACACAAAGAGCTATTCGCCAGGAAAAAATAACTGCCCGTTCATGTAAGTTCTATCCAGCTTGTATTTTGGTATCATTCTGTTTTGTATATACCGCTACGCAAGGATCGATACTTTTTACTAGAGCAGCCAAAACGGGTATGAAGCAGTACCAGGTAAGCTTCCTATGTTAAGCCTGTATCTTAGGGTTTACATGTGTGCATTTCAGCTAAACAGAAATAAGCCTGTTGCTGGTTTACCATGACTAGGCCTACCGCGATCGTAAGTTACTTACGCACGTGGCTTGCTAAATGGTAGCAACGCCATCACCAGTCGTAAGTTACATATGCCAGTTGTTTATTTAAGCTCTATAGCTTTCAGTGTCAATTTACCAAGATCACCTCGAGCGTAAGTTCCATACCTATATGCTTTGACATTGTACTGCTGTTCGTTTTTGTAGGGATTGAAATGGACTTCATTTAGACAGTAAGTTTATATATACTATTCTTTCACTATGTAGATAAACAGAGACATTCACTGGTTAAACGCCAGAAGCAGGCGTCTTCCACACGTAAGTAAAGCAAAATATGTTGTTTTATAACTTCATTTGTACTTTTACAGTGGCAAATGATGGCAATCATCATATCATCAAACCTGGTGTTGTGCTCCCGAACATGCAGCAGTAATAGTGATGTATGGACGTATTTGTAATTTTGTTTTTCAATGAAGCTTTTGACAACAAATGAAAACGATAATAACTAGAAATAAATTTTATGCTATAGCATCGAGGCCACGTTTGAATGGCCATACCAGTCCTGGTACCGGGGTGTTTCAGGTTGTTTCAGGCCTGATAAATTATTCCCTGGTCCCGGGTATTGCCCGCCCGGGTCAAAACAATCCTGATGTATTAGGGTCGGAACAGGTTGCTCACAACCCTGGAACAGGTTGAAAATAATTGGTTGTGTTACTCAACAGGTCTTCAAATGGAGAATGCCCTTAAACTTCTGCAGAACTATGTGGCTTGCTGCCTCCATATCTGCCTTGACCCCCCATCAAACTTGCTGTAACACCTATATAGTTATTACAATAATTGAACCACACATGTCTGAGCTGTCAGTAGAAAGACACCTTCCCACACACAGTAGCTGAATATAGAACCTTCTGAGAGAATGTGCAGGATAGAGGGATGAGGTTGCCCTGGTAATATGGGCACTATGTCCATGGTGACTTAGCAACGCAAAGGTCTATAAACATTATTTTATAATACACGCATGCATGTACATGTTCAAAATACGTATTGTATCACTCATTCGAATTCGAACGTATACGTACCTTTGGGGTTTATATTGGTACTATGGTAGATATCTTTCTAAGCCCATTATCCTCGCGCGGTGGCATTTGCTTCGTGCAGCATGTTGATCTGTCGGTCGTTCTTGCAATCGCATTCTTTTCGCAGGAGAAGCGATGGAACCGTCCCAATGCTCTGCCCTGTTCATGGCCACTTTATTTTCATTGTACCATTGCCGCTTTAAAGATAGTATTGGCTCGGGGTTCTTGTATATTTTTCCCACTCAGCGGCTTGCTTTCGATCGGAGTTCTGGTGATATCGTTCTTCCTCAGCGGTTAGTTTTGGCTCAGGGTTCCGGTGATATCGTTCTCAAGCTTTTTCTTTGCTCTCTTCTGACGACCGTTCCTTCAATATTTCCTCTCGCTTTTGGAGGTATTCTGCTCGACATTTAGCTCTAGCCTTACGCTGACGTGAAGGCATTTTGACAAAAGCAACTTCACTAACAAAAGCAAATGATATATACTATGAATAGGAACACCATGTACAAAGCCTCACATGTAGTTCTATTTAAGCTCAAGTAGGTGTGGCTTACAGCATATATCATGGCCGTATGGCTTGAAACACACCATTTCTAGCCTGAGCTACTGTAACAAGCGATCCCTATGAACATACTCACTTGTACGGATATAACTTGAAATTCTGAACCTATTGATACCACTGAAGTTGTTTGAAACAGCTCCTGTGTCGAGTTTTATCCCCAGTAAAGTTATCAACATACTAGTATACATTTATGTTATCAGTTCAAGGTCCAATAGGATCCACGAGTATCTGACTCAAAAGGGCACTGCCGCTTGAAATTCTAAACGTACTGGCATCATTCGCGTCCTTTAAAACGGTTCTTATCTCGAGTTCTTTACAAATAAAGGAAGGAGAAAATGGCCGCCGTTCCGTCTGGGGACGAGGAAAAACAGAATCCCTTTTGTTCTCTTGAACGACACGGTTATGCGACATCAAACAAACACAAAACGGCTCTCTTTTGATTCCTTGTTCGATACCGACAACTATCTAAGCCATCCGATCGATAGGAGTCCCGTTAAAAACGGGTCCCGTTTTTGTAATGATATTCACAATCGGGGTCAAATCCTGTATGAGAGTTACTAACGTAACTCTCGATATTTATTGGCTTCTGTAGTAGTTTGTGTGTGTTTTGTGTTATTATAATCATTGTATAGGTGAAATTATATATATTATTACAAAGATCTTTTCATAATTAAAACATTAAACCTACTTCCATATGAATAGTATGTCTGAGTGTATTAGATTTAATTTACCATTGAATGGTTTATGATAAACCATGTTAAACCATAAGTGTTATTTCTAAACTCAGATATTCACAATACATGTAGTATCATTAAAATCATAATAACGACTTTTAATAATTAAACCATTACTAGTTAGTAAATCTAGTTCCATATGGATAGTATGTCTGAGTGTATTAGATTTAATTTACCATTGAATGGTTTATGACAAACCGTGTTAAACCATAAGTGTTATTTTTAAACTGAGATATTCACAATACATGTAGTATCATTAAAATCATAATAACGACTTTTAAAAATTAAACCATTACAAGTTATGAAATCTAGATCCATATGGATAGTATGTCTGAATGTATTAGATTTCATTTACCATTCAATGGTTTATGATAAACCATGTTAAACCATGTATTATTTTTATACTGAGATATTCACTATACATGTAGTATCATTTAAATCATAATAACGACTTTTAATAATTAAACCATTACTAGTTAGTAAATTCAGATCCATATGGCACAGCCCTATGCGGCCATACATTTTGTGGACAAAAGGCATACCTATAGAAATATTGAAAAAGTGGCGTAATGCCTTAGCAACCACCCTTGACAACCGACAACCTTACAAACTTTGCACTACGTGTTAACATGTTTGAACTTGTCACCATTTAAAGGCCATACATGGGAATGAAGTACCTTTGTTCTATTAGTAGCCAATGTCACATGGCCTAGTTTTCTCTCCACTGCTTCCTACAAGCAGCCATTTTTTAACGAACCCATCGACTTCAACGTACTTTTTCGACCACGCAGACAAATTCTGCTCCCCAGATGGAAGCACAGAACAAAAGGAGACAGAAGGTACTTACAATATGTAGTATGAAACTGTAGCCATACTTTTTCTTCGCGATGGTATACACGTGTGAACTATACTATGGTTTGAGCCGTGATAATTATTAATGATACATGTGCGTATGGACGTGTTTGAAAAGGGATAGAATGCCTATCCACGATTTTTTTGCTTTGTTTGGCGTGGAATTGCTTTCACAATCCGGGGTGCAATGGATAGCCTGTGCTCTTGAACAATAAGAGAGGGGTGTGGACCTTGTTGTGGATACATTGATAAGTTCTCTGTGTGGGCATGGATAGTCAGGATAGACTCTACCCCCAAGTAGACCAAAGCCTGCACCCGTCCACCTTGCCCATTGTTATACTCCCCTCTCCTCCCTCCCCTCTCCTCTCCCTCCCCTCCCTCCCCTCTCCCTCCCTCCCCTCTCCCCCTCTCCCTCCCCTCTCCCTCCCCTCCCTCTTCTCCCCTCTCCTCCTTTCCTCTCCTTCCTCCCCTCTCCTCCTTCCCTTTCCTCCTTCCCCTCTCCTCCCTCCCTTCCCTCCCCTCTCCTCCCTCCCCTCTCCCTCCCCTCTCCTCTCCCTCCCCTCTCCTCTCCCTCCTCCCTCACCACCCCTCCCCCTTCCTACCTTTTGCCTCCACTGCTCCCTTTTCTCCCTCTCCCCTCCCTCTCCACTCCTCTCCTCCCCTCTCCTCCCCTCTCCCTCCCCCTCTCCTCCCCTCTCCCTCCCCCTCTCCTCCCCTCTCCCTCCCCTCTCCCTCCCCCTCTCCTCCCCTCTCCCTCCCCCTCTCCTCTCCTCTCCCTCCCCCTCTCCTCCCCTCTCCCTCCCCCTCTTCTCCCCTCTCCCTCTCTCCTCTCCTCCCCTTTCCCTCCCCCTCCTCCCCTCTCCCTCCCACACTCCTCCCCTCTCCCTCCCCTTTCCCCTCTCCTCCCCTCTCCCTCCCCTTCTCCTCCCCTCTCCTCCCCCTCTCCTCCTTCCCTCCCATTCTCCCTGGTTGTTACACTTTCCCTTCTATTTACTGTACTACACTAATGCCAGTTTAAACAGAATTCTCCTTATACACTTATAACTACACTGTCAAAGTACTGCTCATACACGTCACAAGCACCGAATGGCACTTCCAGTGGGTGCCATCAGGGGGTGTATACTTATGGTAACTCTGAACATTGATAGAATGGCCTCCTTTTCTTCCTTGTAGCCACCAAAAGGCTTCCATAGACTCTGCAACGTTTCTGGAGCTGGTCTCTGTGGTAGGCTATGTGACCGAACAAAGCAACTGAAGCCGCATTATTCATAGCCAAACAAAACCGTTTATTGTGTGATGAAAAAAAAAGTATGGCTGCATCTGAATGGTGTTACTGTACACCTAATTGTGTGTAGTTGACGGTGCGGCAAACCAACCATCTTGAGAATTTGTCTGTGCTTGGTGTTTTCAGCCTAAAGCTACCCCTTTCCCTTACGATATCCAAACATAAATTGGCTGCGCGTTATTAAGGTTTGCGATATGAAGAGTGCGCATATGGTATAGTCTCTACTACGATGATACACCAGTTAAATGGAAGGGCTGAACAGGTATTCGATGGTAAAATGAACAAGATATAGCTCTCTCAAAAAAAGCCATTTTAATGAGGCCATGGCGCATATAGCCGCAATGGATTTTTTTGGTTTACGGTATTGTCTAATTATGGACCCTTTTGTCCAGTCGCGGAGGGCTGTGATGGATAGTATGTCTGAGTGTATTAGATTTAATTTACCATTGAATTGTTTATGATAAACCATGTTAAACCATAAGTGTTATTTCTAAACTGAGATATTCACAATACATGTAGTATCATTAAAATCATAATAACGACTTTTAATAATTAAACCATTACTAGTTAGTAAATCAAGATCCATATGGATAGTATGTCTGAGTGTAATAGATTTAATTTACCATTGAATGGTTTATGATAAACCATGTTAAACCATCAGTGTTATTTCTAAACTATATTCACAATACATGTAGTATCATTAAAATCATAATAACGACTTTTAATAATTAAACCATTACATATTAATAAACCTATTTCCATATGGATAGTATGTCTGAGTGTATTAGATTTAATTTACCATTGAATGGTTTATGATAAACCATGTTATACCAAAAGTGTTATTTCTAAACTGAGGTATTCACAATACAGTGTAGTATCATTAAAATCATAATAACGACTTTTAATAATTAAAACATTACTAGTCAGTAAATCTAGATCCATATGGATAGTATGTCTGAGTGTATTAGATTTAATTTACCATTGAATGGTTTATGATAAACCATGTTAAACCATAAGTTATATTTTTAAACTGACATATTCACAATACATGTAGTATCATTAAAATCTTAATAACGACTTTTAATAAGTAAACTATTACTAGTTAGTAAATCTAGATCTATATGGATAGTATGCGTGTATTAGATTTAATTTAATAATAATAATAATAATAATAATAATAATTTCATGTGCATGTAATATACACATAGGCAAGTAATGGCATAAATTAGATATGCACTAGTATACTGCCTAAAATGCGTAGCATTTACAAAAAATAGATAAATCAACATTGTTCAGCATTAACCTAAACGTACTTTCTGAGGATGATTTAACAACAGTGTCAGGCAGTGAGTTCCAAATCGGTATGATTCTAACTGAAAAGAAATTTGCACGGTAATTGTGATGTGGTGTTGTTAGAGGACTAAGTTTGATGGAGTTCCCTCTTGTTGTATAGGGTGACAAGTTTATGTGGAAAAAATCTGATGCATCAAGGTCAACAAGTTTTTTCACTATTTTAAAGCACATAACTAGATCCAAAAACACTCTTCTATACTCCAATGAATGAAATCCAAGCATAGAAAGCCTATCAGCATAACTAGTCATAGGTATCTTTATTCTTTTAAAGAGTGATCTGGTAAAGTAACGTTGAACTCTTTCAAGAGTTTTAATATCTTTTACAAGCCAAGGATTCCATACTGGAGCATTATATTCCAGAATGGGTCTCACATATGAATGAAACACTCGACACAGCGCAGATATATTCAGTGTACGAAGAGCTTTAAGTAGGAGTGAACACCTTTGAAAAGCCTTAGCAGCAATATATGCACAATGCAAGCTCGGTTTAAAATCAGATGTGATATGTACACCTAGGTCACGGATATCAAAAACTCTATTCAAAAGCACGCCACCTAGAGAATAAGAGTGACTCGCTGAGTTATGCCCAAAGGATATCACGCTGCACTTCTGAAATGCAATATTAAGCTGCCAGGTTTGAGACCACACACTAAAATTTAATAAAGATAAAGTCAAAGGTGAAGATGAGTTGGATGAATGAGTAGCATACTGTTTGGTATCATCTGCAAAAATTTTAGCTTGAACTGGTGGCTCTAAACACTCAGGAAGGTCATTGATATAAATGAGGAACAATAGAGGTCCAAGTACTGATCCTTGAGGAACACCACTGGATACAGGTAGGGAAGAAGATAAGGACTGACCAATATAGACTTGCTGTGAACGATTCGTAAGAAAAGAAGATAACCACTTTACCAAGGAAGAACTAAATCCATAGCATTCCACTTTATGCAGAAGCTTAGTGTGAGATATAGAATCAAACGCTTTAGCAAAGTCTATATACACAGAATCAACCTTATCGCCAAAATCAGTATGTAGAGTCCATTCATTAAGTGTCATTAACAATTGAGTACAAGTGGAACGCCTGGCAAGAAAGCCAAACTGGTCTTTCGAGATAAGACTGTTTGAACGTAGAAAGGTAACCATTGATTCACACACAATAGACTCCATTACTTTGCAACAAACACTAGTAAGAGAAACTGGACGATAATTGCTGGGTAATTTACGCAAACCTTTCTTGAATATAGGACAGACCATCGCCTTTTTCCAACTTAGAGGTATATCCCCACAATCCATAGACAGTCTAAAAAGCCTGGACAACGTTATTGCAATACCAGGGGCGACTGATTTTAAAAACCCAGCAGGAAAACCATCTGGTGTTCTAGAGTATTTGGAAGGAAGACGATTTAGGGCACATATAACATTATCATAAGTAAATTCAACTTGTTGAGAAACTTGTATACTAGATACCGCAGGATGGAAGATGGGTAGAACACCATTATCAGTTGTAAATACAGAAGAAAAATAATCATTGAAAACATTGCATTTGTCATAATCCATTGTAGCAAGGGAACCGTCTGACTTCATTAAAGGTGGGATAGACAATGTGTGACAAAGTTTCATATTCACATATGAATATAGTTTAGATAAATCATTACTGTTGATGACATATGACTCACGATAATCATAAAAGGATTTCACCGCCAGTTCATACTCCTTAGCAATTTTGTTGGATTTCACTCTATTTTTATGAAACCACTTCTTTTTTAAGAGCAACAATTTACGAATATGTTTTAAACATTTTGGTTTACTAAATAAAACGACCCTTCGTAAAGGAACAAACTTTTCAATGCATTCATTTAACTTCATAGATAAAACATCCCAATAAACATCCACCGAACAAGATTGATCAAGCATTTGCCAATTGACATCCATTAAGAAAGTTATCATTGAAGTGTAATCTGCAGCTTTAAAGTCTCTACAATACAAGATGGAGTTTGCGGTATGATGGCAAGGACATACAATCGTGAATTCAACACATGAATGATCGCAAGAGATAACAAAAGGATCAACAACTGAAATATCAACAATATATTGACATCAGAAACCATCACAAGGTCGATACAGTGATTTCCCCGAGTAGGGGAATTAACAAGTTGAGTAAGACCATTTTCTAAGACACACGTCAAGAAAAGACTGCTACAAATTGAACCATTATTGACAGGGACACTTCAATCAATGTATGGGTAATTAAAATCACCAACAACTACAACTTGCATCTTGGAGATGCAATAACTGTCAAGACATGAGCATAAACATGAAATATGAGTAACATCATTTGCCATGGAAGGAGGATTATAAATACAAATAAAGCGATACTGTACAGAGGAAAACAACACATCAAAAATGATGCATTCAAGCCGTTGAAAACAAGGTAAAAGATCAATATACTCAATCTTTAACCCATGTTTCACAAAAACTGCAACACCACCAAAATTATCAGGCCTATCTTTGCGTATCAATGTATATGCAGAATTACAAAGCAGAAGAGAATCAGTGATATCAGAATAAAGCCATGTTTCAGTAACAAATATAAGATCAAATTCACAAGTCAAAAGCAAGATATTTAGGACATTTAATTTGTTACACAATGATCTCGCATTAATCAATTTACACTTCAAATTTCCACTACTTGCCTGCCTGTCCTATACATTACCACTGCGACCAGATGCTGTTAAATCAGAAGAGTTGGAGTCACGTACTTTACTTTCTCTAACCATCCACTGAGAAACGGGGCCACGCCTATCTATATAATAGCTCTGACCAGATTCAGTTCTTTTTGTCTGCATGATTTCATAAAGAGTACGAATATGACTACATTCAGCAGAAGTATGGCTGGGTCGAATAAAAACATTTTTGAATTTCACCGACTCTTTAAGTATCTTTGCTTTCCGTAGAATCGCAGTTCTCTGATTTGCATTACCCACACGAACTTTGACTAAACGTGGTTTTGCACTAAGTCCTTCGCTTGACTCGCTTGACTCCTTCCCAAGTCGGAAGGCATCAATTAGAACAACACTATCTTTGCAAATGGAATCAAAAACTTCTTTAACCGCTGCCTTATCAGTAACGACGCTACCAGTTTCCTTCACTCCAGAAACAATAACACAAAACTTTTCATCATGGGCTGAAATAACTTCCTTTACAGCTTTGCTGACATCCACAGGAGCAACAGTACATGCATTACCCCCTACGGAACTATGTAGAGTCGAAGGCCCAACAGCGCTAGTTTCCGTTTTTGCTACAAACTCAGCAAACTTCTGCTCAAGTTTTGAAACCCTAAGCGGCAAGTCTTTTAGGGATGTTTCGCAATTCGGACACGGAGTACAAACTTTTTTTACCACACATAACACGTCATGACTCACGTTTACAAACGTACTCGAGCATTCCGAATGAAAAAACAACCCGCAGTATGTGCAACACAATCCATTTGGCTTCGTCATATCCACCGACCTCTTTTCACAGACAGAGCACTGTTTACCCGGCGCCATTTTCATAGAATGGTTTATGATAAACCATGTTAAACCATAAATGCTATTTCTAAACTGAGATATTCACAATAGATGTAGTATCATTAAAATCATAATAACGGCTTTTCATATGGATACCCCAGAGACCTCTCATTTAGAAAAATTCAATTTTAATCCTTAGCACATAATCATGATATTTGCATTTGTACTTATTATATCAAGTATTCTACACGTAGAAATGCTTTTTAAAGTTACGTACCGTGCTTACAAACGCAAATACTATGATTCTTTGCTGCATTTTTACTATGACATACGGAGAAATCCTAAAAACAGATGAAAAATGGCTTTCAATGAGCATTTCATGGATTGTTTAATGCCGATAGCAAGCTGCCAAAAAAATGTTATAAATTATATAAAACCCCAGAGACCTCTCATTTAGAAAAAGTCAATTTTAATCCTTATGTCAAACTAATTTGTCCGAATTCATACGAAGACCACGCCTCCCTCTGAAAAGTGATACTTTCCTACCGATCTCTATAGCGAGTGAGACTTAAGAGCTCAACACAACACTTTAGGTACTCACCTATATTGGGTACATACAAAAAAATTTGGTAGCTTAACTACAAAGTATAGAGGAATTATAGCCTTGAACATCCTACCTGACCAGCAGTTGTTTACTAAGGTGCATTGTTTTGTTTACAAGTTATAATTGAATTAAATCAAATGTATTCCGTTCAAATGTAGATGGTGAATCTAAAATTGTAATTGGCATAATATAATTATATACCATTCATGAGATAAAATCAAAAATGTGCATAATTGCATTTTTCCCCTCTTTCGGTGAACACCACTGTACATGTATTGTGAATATCTAAGTTAAGAAATATCACTTATCGTTTAACATGGTTTATCATAAACTATTCAATGGTAAATAAAATCTATTACACTTAAAGTCGTTATTATTATTTTTTATGATACTACATGTATTGTCAGTGTAGAAATAACACTTATGGTTTAACATGGTTTATCATAAACCATTCTATGGTAAGTTAAATCTAATACACTCTGACATACTATCCATATAGATCTAGATTTACTAACTAGTTATGGTTTAATTATTAAAAGTCGTTATTATGATTTTAATGATACTACATGCATTGTGAATATCTCAGTGTAGAAGTAAAACTTATGGTTTAACATGATTTATCATAAGTCATTCAATAGTAAATTAAATCTAATACACTCATACACACTATCCATATGGATCTACATTTACTAACTAGTTATTAAAGTCTTTATTATGATTTTAATGATAATACATGAATTGTGAATATCTCAGTTTAGAAATAACACTTACGGTTTAACATGATTTATCGTAAACCATTCAATGGTAAATTAAATCTAATACACACACACTATACATATGGATCTAGATTTAATGACTAGTAATGGTTTAACTATTTAAAGTCTTTTAATGATACTACAGTCAAAGTGATGTAGGGTAGATATATAGTTAGCATTTTGTGTACATTGTGTTTAGTCTATGTTTATATATCAGTGTATTTGTGCATGTCCATTTATCCTGTAATGATTATAAATTAATGAATGTCAAAGACTGCATTTATTGTGAATATCTCAGTTTAGCTTATGGTTTAACATGGTTTATCATAAAACATTGAATGGTAGATTAAATCTAATATACTCAGACATACTATCCCTATGCATCTAGATTTACTAACTAGTAATTAATTATTAAAAGTCTTTATTATGATTTTAATGATAATACATGTATTGTCAGTTTAGAAATAACACTTATGGTTTAACATAGATTATCTTAAGCCATTCAATAGTAAATTAAATCTAATACACCCATACCCACTATCCATATAGATCTACATTTACTAACTAGTTATTAAAAGTTTTTATTATGATTTTAATGATGCAGCAGAAGTACACCTACAAATACCTATGCTTCAATCACTTAGAGCAGTCATCAACATGCTGGCACTGGGTAAAGCTCATAAAGAGGTTTCTGTTTACCTGGCTGGAGCCAACCTCACAGCTCTGAATAAGTCATCACCAGGAGATATCCGCCCTATTGCAGTTGGTGAGTCTCTTTGTAGGTTGACGGCAAAATGCCTATGTGTGGCAATAAAGACAAAGGCTGCAGATTTCTTTAATCCTTTTCAGTATGGTGTTGCGTGCTCCTTTGGAGCTGAGAAAATTGCACACAGTGTAAGATCTTGTGTTGAGAAGCATTGGATGGACGAGGATTTTGGAGTCCTCAAAGTTGATATGAGGAATGCTTTTAACCTAGCTTCTCGTCAAGTTCATATATCCGAGTGTGAAAAGCATTTTCCAAAGTTGCTTCCATGGGTAAGTTGGTGCTACAGTAAGCACCCATTGTTGTGGCATTCTATGGGATCCCTCACATCAGAGTCTGGAGTCCAGCAAGGCAATCCTCTGCCTTTTTTGCCTTGTTCTGAACATCCTAGTGCTTAAAATACATGTAGCTAAGGACATTGATTGCTCGAGCCTTTTGCTCCATGCATGGTACTTAGATGATGGGGTCCTAGCTGGTCCAAGGTCTGCTTTGCTGAGGGTTATATCACTGCTCCAACAGGATGGACCCTCTTTAGGGCTTTTCATCAATGTTGGCAAGTGTGAGATCTACGGTCGTAACCACCTAGAGGGATTTCCTGAGCAGATTGTTAAGTCAAACAAAGCATGTTTTGTAATCCTAGGAATCCTAATTGGTGATGCAGAGTTCTGTGCCTCGTTTATTTCTTCAAAGCGTGTTGAATCCAAATTACTTCTAGATAAACTTGAGGAAGTTGGTGCAATTGACCCTCATGTGGAATTAATTCTAATTCGCCTTTGTGGTGGTTTTTGTCGCCTAAATCACATTGCTCGCGCTACCCCCCCCCCCCCCCCAATCCATTTCGTTTAAGGCTTTGCAATTGTTTGATGAGGATGTTCGCCGGTGTTTCTCATCATCCACAGGCATTGAAATGTCCCTTGCCCATCATGCAAGTGCTGCCTTTATTTCTTCTTTGTCTTCCCCCAAACTCTTCCCAACATTTGTCTGATGCAGTGGGCATGTTTAATCAGTTAGTCCCTGCTGAGGACAGCATTAAGTTTGAGGACTTCCTGTCATCTGCTATCTCTCAGGGCAAGTTATCAGAGAAACTCGATAACCAACTTCTCAGTTCCCTCATGGAAGCTTCTACAGTTGCAAACAAGGCTCATTTGCTGTCCGTCTCGTCACCTCATGCAGCCTCCAGGTTATCAATGCCACCATGTGAGCGCCAGGGGCTCCACCTTGAACCATCACAATTTCAAGTTGCTGTCAAGTGGTGGCTAGGTTTAGACACTTCTGGTGATGCCCAATGTGCACTGTGTCCTGAAAAAAGTCTAGATCCTCTTGGCCATCATGCCACAACATGCAAGCGTGGTGGGGATGTTGTCTATCGCCATAACAGGCTTCGGGACATTGTGATCGAGTCCTGTCGCCATGCCCATCTTAGTGTCCATTTAGAAGTAGGCCATAACCTTACTCCCGACCACAGCAACACACATCCAGCAGACATCCTCATCCCTCACTGGTGCATGGGCAAGCCTGCGGCTCTGGACCTATCCGTTACTTCTCCGCTTAACCCACTTACCCTTCTGGAAGCGGGAGTGACGGCTGGCGCAGCAGCTAAGGCTACCGAGGAGAGAAAGCTTAAAGCCAACATGGGCAAGTGTGCTGATTTGGGTTGGGTATGTGTCCCGGTTGTTGCGGAGTCTTATGGGGCATGGAGTTTGATGGCTAGGGATTTCTTTTCTAAACTTGGGTCCCGTTTGGCTACATCATTGGGAAAGTCAAAGTCAGTGGTCATCCATGAGCTGTACGGGAGGTTGAGCATGAATCTTGTCAGGGCCAATGCCACCGCGATCCTGTCCAGGTCCATACCTCCTCCTGAGCTTCAGTAGGCTAGCAACTTGTTTTGTGCATATCATGTGTCTGTGTCATGTTTGTACTGTATCAATCCAATATGAATTAATAGTAATAATAATAATACAATACATGAATTGTAAATATCTCAGTTTAGAAATAACACTTATGGTTTCACATGGTTTATCGTATACCATTCAATGGTAAATTAAATCTAGTACACTCAGACATATACTATCCATATGGATCTAGATTTACTAACTAGTAATGGTTTAATTATTAAAAGTGGTTATTATGATTTTAATGATACTACATGAATTGTGAATATCTCAGTTTAGAAATAACACTTATGGTTTGACATGGTTTATCATAAACCATTCAATGGTAAATGAAATCTAAAACACTCAGACATACTATCCATGTGTATCTAAATTTAATAACTAGTAATGGTTTAATTATTAAAAGTCGTTATTATGACTTTAATCATATTACATGTATTCAGAATATCTCAGTTTAGAAATAACACTTATGGTTTAACATATGCTACATTAAATCTAACACTCTTAAACATACTATCCATATAGATATAAATTTACTAACTAGTAGTGGTTTAATTACTAAAAGTCGTTTTTATGATTTTAATGATACTACATGTATTGAGACACATGGTTTAACATGGTTTGTCATAAACCATTCAATGGTAGATTAAATCTAATACACTCAGACATACTATCCTCATAGATCTAGATTTGCTAACTAGTAATGGTTTAATTATTGAATTATGATTTTAATTATAAATATTATTATTATTCAAGAAAATGGCGGGCATGGAAGAGGCGGAGGACGAAGATGAGGATGAAAGCCGTTTGGAACTTTGTGATAGATACTTTGTGGAGGGAAAATCGGAAGAATCAGATGAATCGGAAGAGGATGGGCTAGCGAAGGACCCCGATCATATTAGCTGCGGTACCAGATGGCTAGACAGTGACGACAGCTCGCAGGTCATTACAGATTGCACTCCAACAAGCAAAGTGCCGATGCATAGAAGCGCAAGTGAAGCTGGAGGAAACTCCTTCCGGCACTCGTTTCAAGAGAAAAGCGGCTTCTTTTTACGAACTCTGCAATCAAGAGGAGGAAAGTGCACGTGTAGAGTTACTTAAGTATGAAGAAGAGGGAGTTATATGTGATCTCCGTCACGTTCGTGCATGATCAGATCTGGTTGAAGAAATTGATAGCTTGACGCGTTCAATTGGTTGGATGGTAGTTGACCTTAAGCCAGACCAGAAATGGGAAGTTGCGCACGACAGAGTAATGGCACAAGATCTGCTGTCGCGTAGTGAAAGAAAAGCGGGAAACCTGAAAAAAGCATTGAGAGATTGGGATGCAGGGCATACTGGTGACAATGCGGAAGGGTGCGACTCGGAAGTGGCTGTGAAAAGGGAGGGGTCCCAGATCCCTCTACCGATTAACACCATGCAAGGGCCTGTACATCCGAAAGCTGTCTCAAACGACTTCGTGAATCTTTCAAAAAACCCACCAAAAGTTGAATGAGGCTAGACCAGCAGAGGTTTTGTGTAAAAACAAGTTTAGGAGGTGCAGAGGAAGGTGTAGAGGGTAGTGGGTGTAGATTAGGTAGTTGCTATTATAATTAATATGGGTACTGTATAGGTAATAATTACTCGTATTTGGTTCGTATGTCATGTATATTTGACAATTTTATTATAATTATAATTATATGTACATGTATATGTCTTGTGAATACATTGAAATATTCACAATATATGTAGTTTCATTAAAATCATAACAACTTAATTAAAGCACTACTAGTTATTAAATCTAGATCTATGTGGAGTGTGTGTTTAAAAATTTTAGATTTAATGTAGCATATTCATGGCTTCTGATAAACCATGTTAAACCATAAGTGTTATTTTTACATTGAAATATTTACAATACATGTATTATCATTACAATCATAATAACTACATTAATTAATAATTAAACCATCCCTAGTTAAATCTATGTGAATAGTATGTTTGAGAGTATTAGATTTATTCTACCATTGAATGGTTTATGATAAACCATGTTAAACCATAAGGGTTAAATCTATACTGAGATATTCACAATGCATGTACAACAATACATGTACAATCATTAAAATCATGGATTTATTAACTAGTAATGGTTTAATTTTTAAAAGTCGTTATTGTGATTTTAATGATACTATATGTATTGTGAATATCTCAGTGCAGAAATAACACTTATGGTTTAACATGGTTTATCATAAACCATTGAACGGTAGTATAAATCTAATACTCTCAAGCATACTATCCACATAGAACTAGACTTATTAACTAGTAATGGTTTAATTATTAAAGGTCGTTATTATCCTTTTAATGCTAATACATGTATTGTGAATATCTCAATGTAGAAATAACACGTATGGTTTAACATATACCATTCAATGGTAGATTAAATATAATACTGTCAAACATACTATCCACGTGGATAGGCATAGATTTACTAACTAGTAATGTTTAGGTATTAAATGTCGTTTTTATGATTTGAATGATACTACATGTATTGTTAAAACTCACTGCTGCTGGACCTACTGGTCTCCATGTCCAGCATCACATTGATGCAGCAGGCTCTACTTTTCAGATGGCAGTTCTGTAGTCTCTTAAAGAAGTTGTACATCTTCTTGCATCAGGATGAGCCCCATGTCAACTGTCTGTCTTATTTGCTGGTGGAAGCCTGACTGCATTGAATAAATCTAAGCCTGATTGCCCCCTGGATTTTTGGCCCATTGCTGTTGCAGAAACCCTCCACCGCCTGACAGGAAAGTGTCTGTGTGCTGCAGTGAAATGCAAGGCAGCAGAGTTTTTTCATCCACATCAATTTGGTGTGGCATGCCCTTTTGGCACAGAGAAAATTGCTCATGGGCTGATGAGATGTGTTGAGGAGCATTGGTATGACACTAGATCTCAGGAATGCATTTAATTTGGTGCCATGTAAAGCTCTCTTGATTGAAGTTAAAAATCACTTTCCAGAGTTTACTCCTTGGTCCTATTGGTGCTATGGCCAACACCCTTTGTTATGGCACTCAATGGACCATCTGCAGTCTGAATCTGGAGTTCAGCAAGGGGATCCTCTAGGACCTAGCTCTTTTTTTTTACCTGATCTTGAACTTACTAATTTCTGCTATCACTAAAGATGAGGTTTGTTCACATCTTCAATTCCATGCCTAGTAACGGAGTGTTGGCTGGTCCCATTTCTGCAGTACATAGGGCACTGGCATTGATCAAAGGTATTGGTGTATGTGTCAAAATGTGAGCTCTTCAGCCAAAGTGATCTGAGCTCTTTCCCAATGGACATGAAACAGTCTCGCAATCCCAACATTGAGATCTTGGGAATTCCAATAGGTGACAAAGATTTTTGCTCAGCCTTTGTCTCCAGGATGAGGTTAGAATCTAGACCCCTGCTTGAAAGACTTGAGGAAGTTGGTGCAGTGGAGCCTCAGGTTGCTTTAACGCTCTTGCGTATGTGTGACGGGTTCTGTCGGCTTGCACATCTAGCCCATGCCACTCCTCCTTCGCTTGTTATGGCTTCTCTTGAGCTTTTTGATGAAGATGTTCGTAGACGGTGGCCCGGTAGGTCGCGTCTGTCATGAGTCTCATGACGTTGACATACGCGATTTGCGGGCGTGCACACATGCACATCTGGGATTTGCGGACTTGCACATACTCGATTTGCACATACGCTATTTGCGGAAGTAGATCTACACTTGTTTCCACGTGGTTGCCACGTGATTACAACGTGTTCGCCACATGGTTGCCACGTGACAACCACGTGGAAACAATTGCACTTCCGCAAATGTGCCTGAGTATGTTATTTATTCCTTTGTATGTTATGTATTTATTTATTTATTCTATAATTAGAATCTGATATAATATTTATTATTATATTTTTGGGACAGTTCACGCGAAAATAGCGCTTCGTATATATAAATAAAATGGGACAGTTTCCGCGAAAATGTCACCCTTTTATAACATTATAATGTTATAATAATGCTTCTTGTTTGAATAGCTATATCTTCCGAACTCTAAACGCTATCGAATAGCTATTTTCAATAGTTCATACTACACCATTTCTCTATGATAAATTATATTTTGGAGTCTTACACTTGCTCCACGCCAGTATTGCAACGTTCGATACCCGACCGGGTTCAAACCCGCCATAACTTTAGGTAGGAGTAATTAAATCGCTTCAAAATTGGTTTTGTAGATACAGAGGTCCTATACCTGTCGATTTGTTCTGTTCGTTTATTTTTATGCCATCCGTTATGGAGATACAGTTGAACAAAGTATGTCCACTTTTCCCGCTCGATTCGCGCCAACGATATAACAACCGCCTCCCCATACATTGAGCGGGACGCGATTTGCCAAAATCATTGGCGCGAATCGAGCGGGAAAAGTGGACGTGCTTTGTTCAACTGTATCTCCGTAACGAATGGCATAAAAATTAACGAACAGAACAAATCGATAGGTATAGGACCTCTGGTCCTACAAACCAAATTTGAAACGATTTGATTACTCCTACCTAACGTTATGGCGGGTTTGAACCCGGTGGGGTATCGAACGTTGCAATACTGGCGTGGAGCAAATGGAAAGACTCCAAAATGTAATTAGTCATAAAGAAATGGTGTAATACTAACTGTTGAAAATAGGAAATCGATAGCGTTTAGCGTTCGGAAGATATAGCGATTCAAACAAGAAGCATTTTTATAACACTATAATGTTATAAAAGGGTGACATTTTCGCGGAAACTGTCCCAAATGTTATAAAATTGCCTTGCGTTTGAATCAATTTAACTTACGAATGGGTAAGGTTATCGACTTCCTATTTTCAACACTTTATACTGCACCATTTGTCTGTGGTAGAATACAGTTTGGAGTCTTGGACCTTCTCCGTGCCTGTATTGCAACGTCCGATACTCCTCCAGGTTCAAACCATCCATATCTTTTGATAAATAGTAATCAAATCGCTTCAAATTCGCTTTGTAGGTAGAGAGGTCCTATACCTATCGATTAGTTCTGTTCGTTAATTTTTATACCATCTGTTACGGAGATACAGTTGAACAAAGTACGTGCACGTTTTCCCGCTAGATTTGCGCCAGTGTTATAATCTCCGCCTCCCCATACATCGAGCGGGACGCACTTTGCCCAAATCGTTGGCTCGAATCGAGCGCGAAAATGTACGCGTAGTTTGTTCAACTGTAGTGCATGTACCTCCGTAACGGATGACATAAAAATTAACGAACAGAACAAATCAATACTGTAGGTATAGGACCTCTCTACCTACAAACCGAGGTTGAAGCTTTTTTTATTCCTACAGAAAGTTATGGCGTGTTTGAATCTGAAGGGGTATCGGACGTTGCAATACAGGCATGGAGAAGGTTCAAGACTCCAAACTGTATTTTACCATAGAGAAATGGTGTAGTATGAAGTGTTGAAAATAGGAAGTCAATAGCTTTAACCATTCGTAAGTTAAAGTTATTCGAACGCAAGCTATTTTATAACATTTTATTTATATATGCGAAGCGCAATATTTTCGCGTGAACTGTCCCATTTAATAACGATAAACTATCATAAACTGCCTATAGATAATGCAAAACACATCTTGTGAGTATAGCAGTGGCATTGGCCATCACTAGATAGAGATTAAGCCTGCCATAGAAGTCTCCAAGGATGGTCGACTTGGGCCTGCATGTAATCACTTTAATTGTAATTCCCATATTTGTGTTATAATAATAATAATAATAATAATAATAATTTCATGTGCATGTGATATACACATAGGCAAGTAATGGCATATATTAGATATGCACTTGTATACTGCCCCTAAAATGCGTAGCATTTACAAAAAATAGATAAATCAACATTGTTATATGTCAATAATATAAACAACACTCATGGTTTAACATGGTTTGTCATAAACTATATCACAACTCTTAAAAATGTATAGATCTAGATTTACTAACTAGTAACGGTTTAATTATAAATAGTCGTTATTGTGATTTTAATGATAATACATGTATTGGCGGTTTATGATAGTGTATCATTATTATAATGTGTATGATAATGTATTGTGAAAATCTCAAATAACGCTTTTGGTTTAACATGGTATATCTTAATGTTTTTAGATTTAATATAACATGCTCATAGTTTATGTTAATAAACCATAAGCATTTTATTTAACCATCATAATAGCATGATGATAAACTAGACCGAGTTGTAAAATTAATATTACGATAAAACTACAAATCTGCAGTTGTAAATAAAATAAAAATGATATTTCTAAATTAACTTTAATCAGTAACTTAGTTGCATATTTTTAATTTGTGCATTCCTCGGTGCATTCATTCATTATCCTGGAAATAGTTATTTCATACTAATTTACATAAAGGAAATACAATGTGTGATTTCATACAGTAAAATGATACACTTAGTGGCTAAAAACAAGCAGAACAAATAATAGTGAAAAATAAAAAATAAAAACAAACAATATGCCATATTGTTCATTCATTGTTCACAGAAATGACATGCCAGGCTGGCAAGCACTTCTAATGACTCAAAATTGCTGTTCATTCCCTGAAGATGGACTCACCATACATTCCACAATTCAACTTGCAGGTAGTTTCTTATGTGAGGGTACAGTTAACTTTACAGCGTCACTGGGTTTCAAATTGGATCCCAACAAACTTTTATCAATTTTAGCATAGTCTACTGACTTTAGCTGTGGTTGAGGTGAGTTTGAAGATACAAATTCCACTCTAGCGTAATTCCCAACAGTGGATAGTACTTTTATTTGCCTTGAATCGTCTGCAGAGGCAGGTTGCACTCCAAAGGACTGCTCTGTAATTGGAATCTGGCCATTGCTAGAACACGGACTGCTAGAAACTGTTTGTAACAGACCGGTAGAATCAGAAGAGGATTTCAAAGATCCGTTTTGAACTCTACTAAGTTCAACTCTGCAACTTTCCCTCAAAATAGCAACTGTCTGCAATTCAGCTTGCTTGTTTACTTGAATATATTTACTAAGATAAGGAAGAATTTTCGCAACTTGTTGGATACGTAACTCTGCATCCTTTATCTTTACTAAAGCCTGATTGTCACCCAAATGTACCTTTTCTTCTAACTTTGCAATGCAGCGGCTCAATTCGTCCTTTACAGTCTGCAACTGAGACTGTTGCTGTTTGAGACTTTGTTCAGTTTGACTGGCTACTTTATGTGTTCTTCGTATCCTTTTTTCATATCGATGAACTATGGCTTGCTTTCTTTCAAACAACGAATGTGAATCCTATAAATAATAATAATAATCATATAAAAACAGCTTTTGAATTTAATCAGAAAGTACAAAACTTGTGTCAGCTGTTCTAAATATATCATTTCACACAACAAATTAACACTTGCCAACAAACGAAATGATATGGTACTAGTGATTGTTAAATTAGTCATCATTATTTTTAAAAGGAAGCATTCTTGAGACCGTACACCCTGTGCAAAAATTAATGCGCCAGCTGGGGCAGTGATTACACCAATTGAGGTGCAGTTATCTGGGTTTAAGTGTTTAATTCTGTTTTCAAGATCCACCATCGCTTCTAATCCATTCGCAAAAGTATTTTGCTTGTGGAAGTAAATAGTCCAAACTGTGGTTCTAAGTTAGTGTATCTAGCTGCTGTATCACAATAACAATTAGTATTGCTCGAAGTTTGTGCCAAAAAAAAAAAAACATCATAATAACTTATCACCCCACTGCTGACAAAAGCTCCCTTGCATACCCTTCAGCAATGGTTTTAGAACTGTTGTCATACAAAGGTTTTAGAACTGTTGCCATACAAAGGTGATCTATTGCATGTACATGTATGTTTAAATTAATAAAAAACTTCAACGTTAATCACTCAATGACATATATAAGGTATTCCACAATAAAAGGAAAATCATTTATAAATTGACCACTAAGTTACTAACGATTATTGCTAAATGCTCTAAGAAATATTAATTTAATAATTAATTGGACACCACTAATTTATACAGTGCTGTGTATTGAGTACCATTTATATATTGTACATCATTAAATGTTACATACATTTAAAAATAATAATAATTAATTAAAATCAAAGAAATTAAAATCAAAATAATAATTCCCAATAACACCTAATCAAAAACATCATTTTAGAGGCATCCAAAAGCATCATATACAATACATGTACAAACCTCAGCCAAAGGACTTTGTGATTGTGTTCTTTCTTTTGATTTTTCTTGAGATGGCACTGCTAAACTTTCCTTTTCATGTACAAATGCCCCACCTTTTATGTCCATTAGTGATGATTGCAATGCCTCATCTGAATCTCGCAAAATAGTGCTTTCTCTTTCTCTTTCTTGCGTATCAAGACGGGAGGCTTGGTCTAGTGCAGTAAACCAAGCATCCATTTCAGCTTGATTGCTTGCAGCAAGATTGGTAGGTAATACACAAGAGTGGGTCAATGTTATCACAAAAGGTTTTTTAACAAGTGGCCCTGCCACAGAAATCTTGTATCCTGGTAGAACAATCGTCTTCACAGTCGATTGTGAACTTTTTGTTTGATAAATGTACAGGCATTGAAGATGCAGTACTGTCCAGAATTTCTGCCAAGGACCTGTGCCAAACTGGAGTTCAGCTACATTGCTGTAAGTAGAATTAGTTAATTTGGAAGCCGGAATATAGCTGACTAGGTCAGCATCTTTCAACTTGCTGCTCTTACTTGTATGCTTTGGTCTCTAATGTCAAATAAATGTTTTCAATTACAAACTTTCCAAAAGGACAAATGTAAACAATTTTACACTCTGTCATATCAACTCAATTAAACATGGTGCCTTAGACCATTACAAAATATAGCATCAATGGACCTTTTACCGCTGATGCATAAGGAGGTCAACGTTTAGAATGATATAACTTTACCATAATTGATCCTACATGTACATGCTTTTCCTTTTAAAGTTTCGCTAAGAAATAAATTATCGCTCGTTTCATTTTGTTGTATTTACAATGGAAATTTTGTAAGGGATTACTATACAACGAAACAGAAACGAAGCGAAAGTTACTAATGAGACATGCCTACATGTAGTCTAAAAAAAAAACACTTGAGAGGGAGGGGGGGGGGGACAACTTCCAGTAACTCGTAAGCACTGTAACGTTTGCACCATAACTGGCAGATGTACTTCATTTTGGAATATAGTTTGGCAGACATTCACCATTGATTCTGTACTTCTTTTATTTCTTTGTGGTGTTTCTGTAAGGACTTATGTTTTGTCAAACATAGTGAATTAATTTGTGACACCAGCGGTAAAAGGTCTATTCACATTCATTTAATGATCACAAATGTGGCCTAAAGTTCTCAACTCTAAACACATGCAAGCTGTATCTCAAGATTAGATGATCTGATATGACCTCAAGACGATTCTTAATTGCTTAATTTTATACTCTTACAATCATGAGGATGCAAATGTTACATCCGTTATAGATACAGTTGAAAAAACTGCAAGTAAGTTTTAGTGCCTAAGATTTGGGCAAATCACATTCCACTCAGTGTATGGGGAGGCAGTGATTTTATCATTGACACATGCATGTGGTTTTTCAATTTTTAACTGTATCTCAAAAATGGATATCATAAAATTTAATGAACAGAACATTCCAATGGCTAAGGGACCTCTCTAACTTTGTACCGAATTTGAAACGATTTGATTGCCCCTGCTAAGCGTTATGGCAGGTCTGAACCACATGGGGTATCGGACGTCGCACAAAGCTAGAGCAGGACCCCAAAATGTATTTTACCATAGATAAATGTACTGATAGCATTTACATGTAATGTTATAAAATTGCACTGATTCAAATGCACAATGTTTTTATATAAATGAAGCATCATTTTCTTGGCAAATAAAGCAACATCTTTACAGGCACATAAGTGCATGGTACTACATCAATGCAGCTTAAATACTTGCAGGTAGTTAACACATCATGTATATGACTGAGCTATTCATTTTGATTTGTTTCACAAAGAGACAAATTTGGAGGACGCATTAATATAGCTAAAGGGAAAACATAAGTTCTGTTTATAAAGACAAGATAAATACATATATGGGACAGTGTCCAGCAAAATCGGGCTTGTGGGGTTATAATTTTATCACTATAAAAATTGCACGTTGTACTAAACAACACATCTTCATGACAAATTTTGTACACTTGTTTCCACACCATTTCTCTGTGTGAAAATCGATTTTTGTGATCTACACATTTTCCGTGCCGTGGATACAAAAATTGCTAACCCCGCGAGTTAGAAATCCTCATTTCTCCACGTACGAGTGTTGAAAATGCGTCAAATTCGAGTTGCACATAGAGGAGTCCTGTAGCTATTGGCTTGTTCTGTTCGTTAAATTCTATATCATCCGTTACGGATATACAGTTGAACAAACTACGGGCACGTTTTCCCGCTTGATTCGCGCCAATGATTTTGACAAATCACGTCCCGCTCAGTGAATGGGAAGGCGGTGATTATAACATTGGCGCGAATCAAGCGAGAAAATGTGCCTGCAGTTTGCTCAACTGTATATCCGTAACGGATGATTCAGAAACTAACAAACAGAACAAATCAATAGCTACAGGACTCCTCTATGCATACTCCGAATTTGACACATTTTCAACATTCGTATGTGGAGAAATGTGGATTTCTAACCTACGGAGTTAACGATTGTTGTATCCACGGCACGGAAAATGTGTAGATCACAGAAATCAATTTTCACACTGAGAAATCGTGTGGGAAAAAGTGTACGAAATTTGAAAGGAAAAGGTTGTACCGTCACGAAGATGTGTTGTTTAGTACAACGTGCAATTTTTATAGTGATAAAATTATAACCCCACAAGCCCGATTTTGCTGGACACTGTCCCATATATTTAAAGCCATGGAGGGTTTTTTAAATGTAACTTGTAATGTTTTTTAATCACACACATGTTTACATATTACATGTATATGTACATACATGTATGTAGATGTTGTAGTGAAGTTAAGAGTCATGCCTTCCCACTTTACCAGTCCAAGTAACCTAACCTTGTGTTCTACCATGTACATATACAGGTACACACATGTGAGTATCTGACATGTATGCATATAATGTATCATACATGCATGTATAAACAAAGCACTTTGGATCTAACTAATAATCAAGAAAGTAATGCATATTAAAACAAGCTACACAAAAGGAAATCAAGTAATAGAGATACAAGGCTTGCATATGTATACGAAATTTTTTAGCTGAACTACTAAGTCTGGGACAGAGTTCCACTCAACATCCCATACATGTACATTCATAATGGGCAATACAATATCATGGGATATAAATACCTTTCAACAAAAAAACAACAGGTTGTGAAGGTAACAGTATATTTAGGCAAGTACAGTGTACATGTACATGACAACTGAACATACCATTGTCACAGGAGAAGCACTTCTTTGGTCATTAACAGTTGTCTGCTGAAGGGCTGGAGGTGGTGGTCCCACTTGACAATATGGTTGCAAGGCCTGCATCCATTTGTGCAAATCTTGCTCCGACAGTGCACAAAATGTGTGGCACTTTCCAAATGATGTTGTAATAGAAATGACAAGCTTTCCACCTGCATTTGAATCAGGACATTCCAAAATACAGCCTTGGAGCGCAATGATAAAAATTGGAGTTTTATCAAACACAGTATAGTGAATATGTAACCCGCCATCTCTGAGAATGCAGTGGTACTTTTTCCATTCTCCGTTGTTCGACAATCTCAATAGTTCACCTTTGTGCTGAATGGATGAAACTGGTGGTGGGAAAATGGCACTTGATGTGTTGAAGATTCCATCACTTTGTGAAGTGGATGACTCTGACAATTGTTGATTGCTGCCGTCACTAGCTTTTGGGTACAAGTACATTGCTGGCGAGCTTGAATCCAGGCGTTGGACCTGCTGTGCTCCACTGATGATCTCAGTAAACCAACCATCATAATCTTCTTTACAATCAGCTGCAAAATATAGACACTGCCCACTCTCCAGGTGAGAGATTTCAAAAGAATATCTTCTTTGATTGTTTGCCTCCAATATAGTGGAACCCCCAAGTGGAACTGATAATGTTAGAGTCAAATCATTCTGGGCAATGAAGCACGAAATAACTTTATCCTTCAGTACACACCAGTATCGAATCCACAAACTGTCAGCACCTTTCCGTTGCACCTTCAAGTATCCTTGAAAGGATTCTTGCCCAACAGAACTTACAGATTTATAAGCCCGTGTCAATGGTTGACTTCCCCCACCGTGCAATGAATCTAGTGACATCATTGACATGCTCCGTTCATTTAGGGTTACTTCTGGTTGTTTCCCTATAAGAATATCATTTGATGATAGTTGCTTTCGATTCCATTTCATCCATTGAAATTTTTTTCTTTTTAATGTGTCAGTATTACCCTCCTCTCCAGCCCCTTCCTCACCTGAAACAGTCTTTCGACGCACAGAAAAGCCATCTTCCTGAAAATTACATAATCGAACCACATAAATAACACTATCACAAAAAATGAGAGCAAAAATGTAAGCAAAAGTACGATACGTACTTTACAGTTTCTGCAATTGCACACATACATGTATATTGAGAAGGTTTTGCAAAAGTGAATGCACACCACCACCACTAAATATTGTATTAATGAACAACTACTTGGGAAGGCGGCTGCTACATGTGCTAATGTTTTGAATGTATATAGTTCTAATGCATTTGCTCTTGAATGCTAAGTAATATACAATATAAGAACTACATGTACATGTACATGGAAGTTAAATACAAATGGAGGGGCTTATGATTTTTTTATTCAATACGATAGCTAAACAAAATCAAGCTCATATTTTCAAAACTAATCAACACTCCATTTCTCCATTTCAATTTTGATCTCTTAATTTGCATTGTAAAGAAAACCACACAAATCTCACTGGTGGAGCGTTATGGTAGGCTTCAAAATTGGTTTGTACACTATTCATTTGTTCTGTTGGAATATGCATGGAGTAAAGGTGGTGTACATGTACATGTATAAGGAGGATGTTTAGGCAATTCATACATAGCGGTTTGCCTCCCACATAAACATTTCAAAGAAAATACTTAGAGTTGTATAAACATGTAAGGACATGTTTCACATTTTCTCATTTCCTGTCCATGTATTCCAAATATAATTTACGATATCAGTACATGTACATGTACATGTACGTGCACTTTTAAGCTGCAATTGCACTATCCATTTGTGGATGATTTGTCTTTTGTCTACATGTATACAATGTTCGACATAATCACCCTTCTGGGGTCACTGTAAAAATTATACTTATGAACATATCTTCGTAACCATACATTCTTTTAACTCCAACACTTGTTACCTCACCAATCTGTCAGTACAATTCAATCTGTATTTTTTACTGCCTCGCTTAACCACGATAACCCACCAGTTAGAGTTTCAATTACAAATACAGAAAACACTTCATATTTGGTACAAATATAAGCTTAAGTAGTTTTGTAGCAGCCGTGTTCTGTTCATATTGATTTAATATAATCTTGTTACAGGAAATAATTGTGCAAAACCATGTGCACACTTTCCTTCCCAATTTGTGCTGATGAATTATTTTTACATAAAATATTCAGTTAAAATGAGACATTATTAACCGGGCTTATGATTATTTTTTTTAATTCAATACGATTTTAAAAACACAATTTAATAAGCCAAATAAAATCAAGCTCATACGTGTATTTTCAACACTAATAGACCATCACTAATCAACGTGCATATCGAAATGGGTTAAGTACATGTACATTAATTAGTAATGTCACGTCCGGAGTACTTCTTAATGGGAAGGGTCTATTAGCACTCCAATTATCTATTTAAACTTTGATCCCCATCGTTTGCATTGTAATAAATACCACACAAATCTCCCTGGTGGGGTGTATAGGAGGCCTGTGACTACATCACTGGTGCAAATCAAGCACAACAATTTGTTGTTTAACTATCACTATCTCTGTAACAGATACACGGATTTTGACATTCTTATCAGGAGATGCGTGAATTTCTAACTTTCTAACTCAGTGGGTTAAAAAATATTTGCATTCAAGGCAGCGAAAATAGGTACAGCATCAAATTTGATTTGCAAAGAGAGAATAAATTGAAAAAATAGGTTATGTGGTTGCTTAAAGTGTTTCTAAAGAGATACAATTATAATCCCAAAAGGGTGATAACACTGTCCCGTACAGTTCAACTTACTTCAGGCAGTTTGGTAGGTCCCTTATCAAGTGACGTCCATCTTCTGTTTTGTTCTAGATCAGTAATCCGAATCTCATCGACAGTACCGGCTGGCTTAAGTTCAATTGAAGTTGCTGCTTGTAACGCACAAAGCCAGTCCTTGTAATCAGATTCACTTTGTGCAGCAAACTGTAACACCCCAGTCCTTCTTGGATGTTTAAGGCGAAATGCATATTGCCTTCTTGCATCAGGGTCAGGCAAAACCTGACTGCCTGGAATAAATAGTTTGATCAGAGGATTTGAAGTACCTGGATTATGTACTTTATGACACTCAAGAAAACAGTTCCGAATCACACAGTACATCTTCGTCCAATGCATGAATTTTTCCCGCTTAAATAGGTATCCAGTCATTGAGCATTGATTGTATGAATTTGTACTGGTACCATCAATCTGGGCACCAGTATCCTCAAATGACTGCTGTATACCTTGCTCTGTGACCAAGTGTCGCGGGACATCATAGAAACTGTTTGTACTTGAGTTGCGATAGTTCTAAAGTGATGCAAATTCCATCAAACACAAGAAAGCAATAGCATAACAATGGACTTACTTGAATGGATGGCCTTGCACTACTTGGTATTGGTGGGAGTGTGCTTGATTTCCATGCCTGATCTCCTCCCCATGATGAAAGTGATCCTGTGTCATCTAACGAGATCATACTGCTACGAACACTGCCGCAATAACCAGACTCTCCACTATCAGCTGTTGCATCCGGTGGATAGTCATAGATCTCCAAATCGCCAATATCAGGAGGTTCATCGTATATGCCTTCTTCATCTGCAAGGTTATACTGTAGCACAGAACGGGGAACATCATACAGATCGAATGGATTTTGTGGTGATTCATCCTGCATCAATGAGACAGAAGATTGCGACAACAGCAAAGACCGTGGTACATTGTACAAGCTGTCTCTATCAGGCGGAGGTGGAAGGGCTTCGTTGGTGTCCTTCGGCATTGTGCGCTTCTTCGGTGGGAAATCGTATGTACCAGCATCAGAAACGGAACGTGGAATGTTGTATATCCCTCCACCAGTATCCTATGAACACATGTGCACATACATGTAAATTTCATTCAACCACAGTACAGCCAAGAAAAATCGAATAAAAAGTAGTTCAATAGCAGCCTAATATTCTGAGAAGAAATGCTGATGTATATGACTAACTAAAATCTAACGAATCATAATTCACAGAAATCCCCAACATACCTAGTAAATAGATTTACATGTATATATGTAGTAATATAGCTTTTTTTCTTTGTGTTCAAAAATAATTATAAATACATTGTAACTGTCTACTGTGCAAACATGCATGCCAGTGACTTACATTTACACCAGTGTTTAATAGTAACTTAACATGTATATCAGGTTTTATTCTAACCACTCAATCAAGATAGCATGACCACTTCTTTCTTCAAATCAATAAGTACATAGGTCAATTAATATATGCTAGCTGCCGATAATTAACTAATCCCATTTTGGAGTTGTACACAATTTGGTTTTGGAGGGGTCCTAAGGTTATAGTCATAACGGCCACAAGTTTTTTCAGACTTAATTTCTACACTATTTCCCTTGATCCTTATTGCATTATTTCTTACAGCTTCAGGAATCACTGCTTGAGAGTCTCTTGAGGGAAACCCTAGAATGGATTTATCACACTCCACACCTAAAAGTACAAGAACATATGTCACTAAATATAATTTTAGTATGCACATACAACATATGTATGTATGCTTTCAGCCTTTATAATTGAATTTCATACCATAATATTTAATGACAATACAATTAGTAAATAATGTACAATCCAATTCTAAACATGACATGTTATGAACCAATAGCACAACATTCAAAACAAGAAGACAATAATTTAGAATTCCCTTGTGGACACTAATGAGATTAAACCACGTCACACACATACATGTATGTCATAGGTCATTTTAGTATTAGATGAGTGTTCAACCAATGTTAAAAACAATCCTCTAAACCAAAGGTTCCCACATTACAACTAGATCAACAAGGTTCATATATGTATCTATATGGGAATGCATATTTCTTTTCATTCTTTTGTTCCTTGTAGACCTTGTTACAAGTACATACACATGTACATATTCCAGCCGTGAGTTACAGTTACGGCATTCTATTTTTAAAAGTTTGCTGAAATAAGAGTACATTGTATTGACCATTGCACTGATGTGTTGAATATTATAGACTAAAACAAGCGTCCAAATCAATCAATCAATGACAAGAAATGTCAATGTAATAAACATTTGTTGTCAATATTGCCCAGCAACCAGTATAATGTAAACTTGGCATGTGTATTGACATGATCAAACAGAACACAAAAACATTTGGCAAAATACAATGCATAGCCATGGAGATGAAAAATTATTGATACCAATTGTTGAACTTCAATCTTTTCGAATATTTCTTTACAGAGAAATGATGTGCTTATGAAACCATGTGCAACAAGTTAATTTTTTTGATTGGTATATGGGGGGGGGGGGGGGGGGGGGGGGGAACCACACAAAACTATCTGCAATGGCTAAACAACACATCACTACTCCCAACAATACCAACACTACACATTTGAAGATTTCATATCTTAATATAAACACATTTAACGATCTTAGCAAGCAATGGACTACATGCTGTCAGCTTATACATGTATGTACAATGCACACAAACTTTATATACTATAACTCACTCATTAGGGCTGTTTTTGTCAGGTGTGAAATCCACTCATCTAATTTATCCTTGCTTTCAGCTGCAAACCACATTTCAGGAACACCTTTACATGCAAGCCGAAATGCATACTGCCTTTTAGGATCTTCCACAGCCTCCACAGTAGCACCCAACACAAGGTACTGATGTCCTTTTTTGTCTTCCACAGACCTTGTTAGTAATGCAGAATATGATATATTATTATAAACAAGTCAGTGGAATTATTTTCTACTATTAAGACAAAGTGTCCCAACATCCTATACAAAGTACACGTTTAAAGCAAACCCATACACGTATGAACCTCTAGAGAATAAACCGAAAATTGCTTGCATTGAAAAATGGTCAGCAATTCAGAAAATGTGCAATTCTACAATCAACACTAGGAAAGGTCAAATTGGCATATTTGGTACTTTTGCAAATAAAAAAGCTCATCATAGATTTGGAAGTTACTCACTTGACAACCAAATGAATGATATGTATTTGCCGGTCACATGTTTTAGAATAGCTACATATACATGTACATGTAGATGCAAGTGAATGAACAAAATTATAACATTCTCAGTAAAAATGGCAAAACCAATTAATTAGAGTTGGAACTGCCATAGAATTTATACTTTAAAGTAGCACATGCATGTACATCAAGCTTCATAAAGGGTTCAAAAAAAAGACATTCTTTTATTTTTATGAACATGTCCATGGAATCATTATCTATTATTAAGACAAAGTGTCTTTTGAATGATGCATTTTTAAGAACTGTATTCATTGTTTTAGACCAAGAGTGTGATGGTAAACGATTGGTAAATTAAATAAGAAATGACATGAAACAAATAAGGATGCAAATAATTTAACTTTGAAATGTAAGTCCTATACATAGGACCTGGCATGGAGATTTAAGTTTAAATTATATGGCTATTTTTGCATAGTCACATGTGCCAATTACCATGACATCCTTTTCGTAAAATGTGGTATTTAACACAGTATATTTAAACTGATATATCACCTAGATAGTGTGCTGAAAGAACCTTACCATGGCTCATACATTCCAAGCAACATTAATCACCAGATCAAACATTAGCATTTACTGCACCACATTGGTCCTAATTCATGGAAATGGTATTTTAACTAGATGTGTTTATACATGTACTTAGTTCCATTCTTAAGTTCACCAAGAACATGTGCACAAGTACAGCAATTCTTACTTGTAATAATTAAACACATATCCTTTCAGTGTGCACCATCGCTTCTTCCAAGAGCCATTGGCATTCTTTTTATAAAGTGGTGATGAAAATGAAACTTCTTTTCCCATCTCTTCAGTGCTGGCTTTTGGGGATGGGTTTTTACCCTTAATAACAGAACCTGCCCTCATCACAACTTTTTCTTTCTTCACTCTTGATTTTGCACCCTGGCCTAACTGTCCCATAGTCTGTGCTGTCGCTCTCATAGTCTCATCAAGTTGCAAAACAAGTTGGTCTAGTTCTTCGTAAATAATGGAATCGCTAGTTTCATCCTCATTCTAAAAATAAAATAATAACATGAAAAGATGCCTCCTAAAGCAAACTAATGCTGCATAATGTCCACACAGCATAGCAAACATATAGTTATGCAAAATGCTACTTCCAAGTCTTTCAATCTTACACTATTACTACACATGGTACAGACAACAAATGGACTCCAGAACAAAACCCTCTATCTTCATAGTACCTGTTCTTCATGCCCCATGCAGTTAATGCACTACAACTTGGAGCCCAATCGACTACGCCACTTATCTTACTGCATTCCTAAGAGATTAGTTATCATAGCTACTCATTAAAGCCTAGACAAGCATTTGTCACACAAATCCCGTAACTGATACTAAAGCAAATGGTCATAGGACTCTAATTGATACACTTACCACAGTAGGAAGTGACGGAAGAGGCAATTGCTGCTTATTAAATAAAGCCTGTTCACTTTCTATTGTTTGGGGTTCAGATGGTGCCTGCAACAACTGAGGCACAGATGGTGAACTGTCACCGACTACAACAGCAGAATTATATGTGTCAACTGTCAAGGGTAGTATCGATATGACTGCATTGAATGCCCCCTTCCATCCACCAAGTTCAGCTTCACTGTAGGCTGCGAAGTATATTTTCTCCGATGTCTTACTATCCTTCAATTCAAACTCTCCTCCAACTGAGCAACCTCTGTTTGCAACAGAGAAGCAATGCTCCTTGTCACAGACCTTGGAAATTTCTGGATCAAACTGGGTGATAATTCTCTCCAACGGATATAAGCTAATCATCTGGTCTGCTTCAGCAGCAGTGTAAATTGAAAAGTTTTTCACATCTATCTTACACCAGCACCGGTGCCAACGCAACTTATCATCTCGTCGCAAGAGATACCCACTATAATCAGAGAACACTATACTGGGTTGCTGTGTGATGTCCACATCCGTCATAGTATCTAGACATCGAAACAATTTCAATAATGTCCACATCAGCGATATCTATCCCATATGTCTGCATAAACCGTAAGCTAACAACCAATACTTCGCCCTGGTTTACATTACTAGTAGCGATGCACCTTTAACACATACCATGATTGGGCGCACTTGTTGGCAGAACATCTTCACCAGTTGCCACGGAAGTACTGGGTACTACGACTTCGGATTCTTCCGTTTCGATTGCTCCCTCCTGACCCTCCAGTGTCATGATCAACGCCTCGTATTTCATTCTCCATGCTTCTGCTTTTTCGGATAGCTTTTCCTGCTTCAAAACAACTCGAATGAATTCGGATAAGTTCGGCAAAACTTGGTTGATTGCTTAGTAAAAAAAATATACACAGCTATAAAAACTCTCGACATTAAATATTTATCTTTACCACACAGTTGTCCTCTTCCCTCCGTCATGCCAATGACACGTATTATACAACGAACAACAAATCGCGCATATACGGAATTCGAACCACACCTTCGCAAAATTTGTCGCGTGCAATTTAAAATATCAATGATGCGTACTAATGAATACCGGTACACGATTTCATTAATTGGAATAAGGCGATGACATGCAACGAGGCGAAGAATTTTTTCTGGGAGAACGAGTCATGTTGTCTCAGAGATATCTCTATACGTCGGCACTATCACTACGTTGTGCCCGTTATTTGTGGGTATTCACCGGCTCAATTACTAGTACTAGTACTGTGTGTGCGTGTAATATCACATTTAGTTAGCGTATGTGTGTACGAAACAAAATATAAATGGTGTAAACTAAACGTATGCGCCTAACAAGGAATTATGGAGACTATGCAATTATGTGACAAGAAACAGCTAAATGTATATTTTCTACACTGGGTAAAGTAGCAGGGGCGGATACAGGATTTCAGACAAGGTGGGGTTGTTAATGAATAATTAGACGAGCGGGGGGGGGGGGGCGGTGTGCTGTCCGCTTTCGGCCGATTCTACGAGCGGGGGGGGGGGGGGGGGGGCTGTCCGCGTGCGTGCGAAAAGCAAGGTTTTTGGACAAAAGAGGGGGTTGTAAACCCCAAAACCCCCTAAAACTGCGTGCAAAAAAAAAGGAATTTGGACAAAAGGGGGGGTTGCAACCCCCCCCCCCCCCCCCCCCCCCCCCCCCCCCCTGTATCCGCCCCTGAGTAGAGTAAAGATAGTATGTACATCGGTGATAGGTATTTTCTTACAATCTTGAGGCTCCCTGATAACAAATCCTTTATAGCCTTGCTGAAGAGATTGGTAAGGTGTAATAAATAAATTTAACAGTTGTGGATTCCTCCTTGTTTTAAGGCATGACTAGGCTGGGTTTAGTAACAGCAGGTGGGTTGCTTAACAAGGCACCAGTTGAGCATGCATAGAAAAGGCAGACCTGTGAATTTTTACATGATGTTTGTGCTGTTAAAACCAAAAACTATATTGTTGTTGGGGTATGGTGCTAGTTCAGAGCCTTTTTACGCCTCTTACAACCACACGAGGTGGTTTGGTGCTATACCAGTGGACCTGCATAATGGTGGAGGAGATAGGCTGGGCATTGCAAAAGTATGTTCCATTAAAATGGAGTTGCAAAACTGCCACCAGTGAGTATCCTCTCACTAATGGTGAAAAAAGGACTCAAACTGGGGAATTTATCTTTACCTCTTGCCTGCTCTCCCTCCCTCTCTCTCTTCCTCTCTCTCTCCGTCTGTGTGTGTGTCTCTCTCTCTCTCTCTCACTCTCTCTCTCTCTCTGAGGTACATGGGGTACATGTACAGCAAATCTATATGCAAGCCTAAATTTACATCCTACATTGTTGCACAGCGTACTTTTGCTAAACTTACAGATGCCTGGAATTTGATACATTTGCTTGGTGTTTTGATTGCATAAGAAAGTGCCATGCATGTTGGTGTGTGATGTACTTATAAGCATTCTGAATGCATCATTTGGTGCATGGGTGACCTCTATGGTGAGATGTGTTGGCATTTTCATGTTGTCGAATTATTATACACACAACGCACCTAAATTAAACAAATCGGTCGTAAAACAGCTTGCAATGATACACTGCTGCCAGAGTATGAGCATGAAGCATGTTTACAAGTTGAGATTACATATATGCAGAGCACTCAACTGTAATGAAGGAGTAGTTATTATCAAGAAATTCACTCAGCTTATCATCCAGAAAACAGACTTGGTGGTATCACTACCGGTACTTTGATATTAAAACTGAGTATCATTGTTTATTGACTGCATAGTTACGTAGTTGATCAGTGTTTCTTAATCTGCAACTTGCAATTAGGCTCTTAGTCCTTCGAGCAGCATGTGCATTTTAACTTGAAGAATGCCAGGGAACCAGGGTAACCCAGTTAAATTGAACAGCTTCCTTTTGTGCATGCACAGATATCCATCCTTCAAGACATCGTGGTAGCAGCTGAAAAAGTTCAGACTATTGTTATTGCAGCACTTCTGCTGTGAAGCACTGAATTCATGTGCTATGAAAATATGTAAATGCACTTGCTTTGTGGTTTTTGTTGGACCCCTCCACCAGGCTGTCCATTTTTTTTTTTGGGGGGGGGGGGGGGGGGAGGGTGATAATGAGTAGCTATGATATGGCTATGTTATCCATCAGGGAGAGAGTTAGCTAGGATATTACCTTCTGGGTGCATACTACCATTTTGTAAGAAGGACAGTTTCCTTGAACAGGGGTTGAATCCATGGTCAAATACACTGATCTGACCTCCCCTTATCCCAAGGGTAAAAGGGTTATGCTGATATTCTTTCATAGTTTCTAACTTTCTTGTTTCATAACATAATTATACATAACAATGCCTAAATAACAAATGCTTTCCTTCCCTCAGGCTCAATATCCATCTTGAACCTGCTGAGTTTCTAACTGCTGTAAAGTGGTGGTTGGGCATTGCTGTTAACGTTACCGATAATCCTGTTTGCCCATCCCATGACTTGGACCCTTAAGGCTACCATGCCTAACACGCAAGCATGGAGGTGATGTGGAGTCACAGCACTACAGACTAAGGGAAAAATTTGCCGACAGGTCCTCAAGTTGAAGCACGAAGTGGTTTGGGGCATGAAGGACATTGAACATGGCCAGCAGACATCCTTATCCCTTCTCAGCTGCACACCAGTGAACATCCATCCTCTTGTTGATATTAGCTCTATTCACCTATGGGAATCGCTATCTGATCTGAGTGAAATGTTCTTTCACGACCAATATGTTTATATGTGTTTTTCTCACAGCAAGAAGCCTTTTGGTTGATAGTTTGCCATTTTGTATTGTTATAGGTTGTGCAGTAAAACAATTGAATGCAAAAAGATATTTTTTAAATCCACTCAGAGAAAGTTAGTGGTATATAGGATTTCAAGGCAATGATGGTGCAAAAAGTAAGGGAACAAGGGATTGGAGATACATTGAACAAGCAATGTAAATGAATGTGCTAAATTGTGTATATTTGTGCCACAGTCCTGTACCCAAATCCATATTTTCACAGCAGCACCAATACGTGACAAGTGATGTAATCCATCTACTACTAATATTGGTCTGGATCAAGACTCAGGTTCCCAGTGGAACAGGTGATGTTTCTCAGCTATACATGAGAGTACAGTGTACATATGGCTGATGCCAAATCAATCTATAACTTATATAAAACAACACTTCAAAAATACCTCCAGTTCGTTATATGCAAAATGTTGAATTTTATAAATAGTATCAACCTTCTGGCACTTGATTTAAGAACATTATCATGTATGTCCGCACCAGCAACAGTTTATCATCCATACTTTGATAAATAACACTTCCTTTGCATCAGTTCCCACGTGCTCTTTGTCTCAAAGCAACCACCAACCTCTGACACCTGTAGGAACGTTGTATAGTAACCACCATATGACATACTTTAGAACACTGAAACTCTCACCTTTCAGCCCTCTCATATTCCTCTTGATGTTGAATGGCAAGTTCATTTCTTTCATGCAATATTTTGTTTCTTTCCTCCACAACAAGGTTTCTCTCAGCCACTACACGCTCAAGGTTTTCTTTGAGTTTTGCTATTTCCGATTTACAGCTTTGCAGGTCTCTTTCATGCTTCGTTTTTAAATCTTCTTCTTTTGATAGTGAACGTTGCAAACTGTAGCAAGAAGTGTTCAGTGTGAACATTCTTATTCATGACAATACACAGACCTGTGCATAAGTTTTAGTGTATCCAACGTGTCCTCTAACTTCTCATTCCTTTGCCGCAGATCATCCCTTTCTTTGTTCAATGCTTGCAATTGAGTCTGCAGCGAAAAGCAGGCTAGACGTCTCTAGTCCATAGAGCGTTACTTACCTGAAGTGCTTTCACTCTTGTTTTATCAACAAGTTTAAATTCAGTTTGCATAATTGTCATTTCATGATTCAGCCGAGACACCTCATTTTCTAATTTACATTCCTAGAAATGTGGCAACATATAGATACAGCTTTCTTTCCTAGAAGAAAATGAATACCATAGCTAGAGCTGAATCCCTCTCTTCTTGGATACTTTGAATCTTGCCTAGAATATTCAGAGTATTTAGTTTTTGAAATTCTTTCACTTCTTCAATCAGTAATGAGCCTTGCTTTGTTAGCTCTAATGTTCCAGTGCTGTTCATTAATCTGTCTAAAGCCGCTTGAACACCCTTGATAGAAACACACACCTATAAATACCAAAAACCAAATGCTTTTGAATGTACCAACCTCATTGCAACAAATTTCAGTTCTGAAATTAAAAGGCAGTAACTATAGTTGAGTGGAATTTAATGCTATCACTCATACCTTTCTTTGATGTATTGATGGGGCATGCTTTCTCCTGTACGATCATTTGTCAATGCAACTACGATTGATGGTTTCATCATGCAAAACAGAATAAGGCACTGCTTTCAACAAGAATAAAGCACAACTTGGCTAGGTACCTGCGCCATCATTATTGTCACCAGGTTTGGGGTGAGGATTTGATTTCGGTTCATCCTCAGAATGAACCATGATCCTAGGGAACTACTTCAGAAGTAATAACATAACTCTATAATACAGTAGGTATTACCTTTGAGCTTGAAGTTTGAGTGTCCCTGCATATCAATAATGGTTACAATCATACAGCAGCCATTGTAGCAAAATAATATAGTGTGCACTCATTAGATATCATTAATACTTGTTGTAGTGATTTAACATTTAACTACTGCACCCACAGCCATGTGGAATTTTTATGGCTCACGTATTTATAACATCAAATACAAATACTTATTGTCATTGCAACACTAGTAATTAAGTTTAGTCCTGAAGCCTTAAAAGGTTTTTAATGAAATCAAAATGTCTAACCACCTGCACCTTAGTTAAAGCCATTGAAATCTTTGAAATACTGCTAGATTTTTCCCCACAACAATAGTTGTTATGTTGGATGGCTATTATGCCCCTGACCCGTTGATGGTTACCATGGTAACGGGTGGTAATCTGATAACACGTCACCATGATTTATTTATTGCTGTGTACATGCACTTTGCTTACAGCCCCTCCCTCTTAGAGTGTGACATAATTTATATTTGGCAATAAAGTTGTACCATAGATATCAAAGTAGATGTGTCAGGCATCTATTGATGCGGTATACTTCAATCCATGTTTCCTCTTTTTTTTTTGTCATGACGATTGACCTCTATAGATCGCTAAGACTTTTAACTTTTACGCGCGTAATTACATAATTATAATAGGTATACTCCCACTGCACCATCATACAACTAGATCCAAATATGATATATACTTACTCACTGTTGGACGCTAAACGAATTGCTTGAGCGAGAGTATTAATTACTGTTTGCTTTTCTACCTCAGTCTGAACCTGCAGCGTCTCGAGCATTCCGCATCTGTACCGGAGAAAAATGTATCATAAACATTTGTTTTTATAAAATTCTGAGCACATTTCGTCGATTATGCTGCGTTTTGAAGAATCTGTTTTGCAGGGTGAAATTTCGGTCATTCTGTTGCTAAGGAGGCGTAGGTATTTTAAGGGACTTCCCCTTCATTGCATAATTTGCAATGAGGTAATAAATAATGGAGGTAGTGCCTGGCCTCCGTGTTGTTCGTGGGCCTGACTGGAAGTGGGCTGAACAGGACGGTGGTGAAGGATGTGTGGGAACGCTTGTTGAAGTAACTATGTCAGATCAACCAACTGTTGGAAATGTCACCCCGCGTACCGTGGTAGTACATTGGGACAGTGGAAATAGATGCAATTACCGTTGTGGAATCGACGGCAAATATGATCTAAGGGTATTTGATAGTGCACCTGTAGGTGAGTGCAAATGAGGGAGTAGTCATTGGAGTAATCATTTTGGTAGGCCGTTAGTTAATAGCTGCATACACAAACAATTTGTGGTAAAATGGCGCTGCTACTTGTAAGGTCGAGATTATAATCCGATTAGAATCAGTAATCAAGTATTGACATAGCTGATTTAATCCAGTGAGTTGGAGGACAAGCAAAGTGAACCCATAACAATTGAGGGGGGGGAGGGGGGGGGAGGATTATTGGGCTCAGTAAATAATGTTAACTTGGTTCTGGATGAATTTCAAGCCACATCCTGATGAAGATGCTAATTGAATACACACAACAGCAACAGCTCTGAGGATTAATGGTGTATCTGGCTCTAATTTTATGTTCATTTACGTTTTGATATGTATATATCATGTAATTGATGTTATTTCAGGTGTGAAGCATCCTGGTGTTCAATGTGATTCTTGTGGACAAAAGGAGGTTACAGGAATTCGTTGGAAATGTGTGAACTGTCCTGATTATGACCTCTGTACACCTTGTTATATGGCTGCAAAGCATAACTTAGAACATGAATTTGATAGAAAGGAAAAAGATAATGGATTAAGGTATGTATCAGATCTTAATTTCAAATATTTAATGTGGGGTCAATTTTCTGTTCATTGCAATACTGCATATATATTTGAAGGTGCCTTTTGTAAGTACTTCATGTTATTTTGATAGCTAGATATAAATGATACTTAAAACCCTGCAAGAGGCTTACATTATACATTGCTAAAAAAAAACATGATCAGCTGAACTCTATTTTGGGCTATGTAAACGAGCTTTTTACTGCAAGCATGTTGGCTCATCGTGTCACTATTTCGGTGGGACCTGACCTGCTCAGCTGATAATTATCTATTTCTGAGTGATCTTTACATCCAGAGTGAATTTGTACGATTGAATTGTAACTAGCCACTCATTGCAGTGCATTGAGTATTTTACATGCACTTTTAAAGAGCAATCTAATCGAGTTAGATGTATTGCTTCAAACGTTGCGCCTCATTAAGGATTGCCAAACAAGGATACCCACTTAAACATTGTGCACTTTCACTGTAGTCTTTATCTGGTTGTATTAGAACTGTCTGTAACTGGATGTTATTTTTTGCAAGTCTCAATTACAAGTTACTTGAAGGACTCGTATGGATAAGCCGTTGATCATTGAATGAATGTGTCATGTCCATTGGTTACAATAATATTTCAATTCATACAACAATGGAAATGTGATATTAATAGCAAATTGGCGAATTTCTATGATGTACGTGTACATATTTATGTCCAAGAGCGACATTATTTGTCTGTCAATAATACATTTCACTGTTTGATCATGTGTGCATAGTTATACATCTATTTAATATTACTGTATGTGTGTATAGGTTTTTATATGATTTAATCTATAAGGTGATCCTTTCACATTAATAATTATTTATACTGTGACTTTTGCAACAGTGTGCGTGTGCAGTCTCGATCCAATGCTACGAGAATTGCTGCCAAAGGTATATTTCCTAATGCTGAAGTTGTGCGAGGCCGGGACTGGCTGTGGGGTGATCAGGATGGTAAGTTACATGGGTATGGTCGCCATGACCATCTCGGAACATTGATGTATTGTAGAACTACTATTCCTTGCAACAGCTAAGGTGTGAGCACATGTTTACATGCACTTCTCCAGCTTGATTGTGTGTACACCTAAATCTTGAACAGTCCCATGCAATCAAAGGCAAAATTTAGTCTGGCTGAATGTGATTCAACCAGTGAAGTCATAAAGTGGATGGCATACGCACATGTACAAAAGTACGCATGCATGTACAAACATTCCAAATACATATGCACACATACATGTATACAAACGGATACATGTACACACATATACACTCATCGACACAGACAAAAGTACACATATGTATGCAAAACGCACATGCCATGAATATGCACATTGCAAACGTAGAGACACATTCACACACATAATTAATAACTTACATGTACTTTAGCTTGTGGCCTGCACCACACTGGTGCCTGCATTTTGAAACCTGGCTGGACCTATCCTGGTATTAAAGGCCAGAGCCACATTGGGTTGATGCTCCTGTCATTGACCCTTTGCTGTAGCAACTAAACGTGTATGCAGGGAAAGCTAAGCCTGTTGCCATGACGTCAAGATACCATACAAGAACCCTTACAACATATTTTGAATTGAATTTGTAGGCCTATGTACAGTTTAGCAATTGGTTTCCAGTGCGTATGTGCAAATAGTTAAACCAAAAAGTACAATCTCTTAACATGCACACTTTCTTTTGTACATTATAGGTGGTCTTGGTAAAGTTGGACGAGTTCTTGAAATAAAAGGATGGGAAAGTGAAACTCACGTATGTCTTTGTACATTGCACAAAACATTTATTAAGCATCTATTGTCATTGTGAAGTATTTTTAACAGTGCTACACTCATTCCACAACTATGCTATAGACCTTCGATTGTTGCTTGTGTGCAAATATGGTGTTTAAGATGAGTGTTATCATTAAGCAGTTTATGTTATTTATTCTCATCATTCAGTGTATATATCCTTAGTTATTTTATTACTTTGTCTATCTGTGCATTGTTGTGTTAAGCTCAAATATGTATAGAAACACATCTTCATAATTTTGTTACTTATTTCTGCACTTAATTGTTTGCATGTTCATTTGTGATGTGTGATAATACATTCATGATGCCACTAAATTTGTCTGGGCAGTCAATGGGATCTGACAAAAGTCGTATATTAACATTTGTATTACATGTACATTCCACCCCCACATATATTGTTAGGCTTGCAGTATATCAGTAGAAGCTATGTACTGCCTGTTGTTTCTATCATCTGCAGAGAAGCATTGCTGAGGTTGAGTGGAAAGAATCTCATAAGAAAAATGTTTACAGAATTGGGCACAAAGGAAAAGTAATTTATTTTCATGTGAATACAAGCATGTATAAGCTTGTGGGTCTTTGTGCTAGGTTGATCTGCAGTACAAGGAGCCTGGCAGTGGAGGATTCTATTATGTGCTCCACCTTCCAGTATTAGGTGACTTGTCTTTGTATGTGTTAAAATATCACTAGAAGCCATTTTCGATCATGACTTGTAATAGGAAAGCAAGCTTTTTGTGGATAATTATTACATGTAGTCAGTAGATGTTAAGGATTTGATGAAAACTGAGCAGTTATTGTTTAAAACTTTTCTGGCATTTTAGTTTTGTGTACTTGTTGTCTTTATACGGTTGCTGGTTACTAGTAATGCCTTTTATTTAGGTGCTGCACCACCACCCACCCCACCTACTGCACCCTCAACTGCTGCAAAGCATTTTAGTAGCGGCGACACAGTGCGAATACTGCTGGATATTGACGTATTTAAATTGATGCAGGAAGGGCATGGTGGCTGGAAGGATGAGATGCTGGAGGTACACATCTGCAATGTGGCATGATACTTTGCAGTACTAGGCTTTGAGATAGAATGCAACTACTATCGTACAATATGTACATGGATGGGCATAGTGTATGATTTATAAAATTATTAAATGGTATCTTGGTGAGTCAATCAGTGACAGTGCAAATGGAATAATGGCTCCCTAAATTATGATATGTCATTTTCAAGTGTTGATTTGCATGATTTCCAGTATATTGAAGTGGAATACTACACGTATATGTGTATATGCACACATTTAAAATGCTTGTCATAAACATTTAAGCTTTTGTCTAACATTGTATACTACATGTAGCTTCCTGTGTAAGATTGTATTGATGCATTGGACTTATTGTCTCGTCCCTATAGGCAACATCGAGTATTGGTACAGTTGAAAGTGTCTCTGACAATGGTGACTTGCGTGTGAGATTTTCTAACAAGAAGACCTGGAGTATCAATCCAGATTGTGTTACAAAGGTGAGAAAACAGTCTATTTTGTATGTGTTAATCCATCGAGTTTTTACATGTATGCATACATGTATGTCATCTAGGTTAATGAGTTTACACTTGGTGATGTGGTGAGAGTTATTGATGACATAGCTGCTGTACATAACTACCAAGAAGATCATGGTGGCTGGAATGATGACATGGCACTGGTAAAACATGCATATGCACCATGTGTTATGTACATGTATCATCACAACTAAGGGTAGCAATATATGAAGCAGTAGTGGTAGTGTATGGAAAACCCTTTCTCATGATTGATGTGTGTTAAGACTTTAATAGGCATTACAATTTGATGGTCTGTTTGCATAAGCATGTACATGTATCATTGTATGTAATATGTACAGTACTTTTGTGATTGAGAAGTTTGTACATGCTGTTGTTAGTTTGTCATACATATCTGTAAGTTTCATTATACAATTTGTGCTTTGTTATATTACATACCATGGATCATTGCACACGTACATGGTTGCCACACCCCCTTTAAAGTACATGTAAATATGTACCATGCAATCGAGTAATGCATATGAATAGAGAGAGCTTCAAATGTGATATGATCGTGTAGAGAGGCATTTTATTTGTTTAGTACAAGTTACAGTGACTTACATTGTTATTTCCTAAATCGTTCCTTATACGCATGATGTTGAAATAGAAAAAACAGTGAGATGAGTTTGATGGTACTGTTAAGTCCTTGTAGGGAAACTGAAGGCAACAACAAATATCATTGCTGTGAAGTGATGAATGCAGATGCAGTTACCTGCATTGTGCATTGGTGCAAAATATTTCTAATAATGCTGATTTATTTATTTTTGGCGCAGTCTCTTGGACAAGTTGGTAAAGTGCTCAAAGTTTATTCATCCGGTGATTTACGAGTAGCAGTGAACAAACGAACATGGACGTTCAACCCAATGTGTTTGATACCTGCTCCAGATGCGTCTCCTCCAGACATACCAGGTACATGTGAGGTGGTATACTAGCTGCTAGTGAACTACATGTGCACTGTACATGTAGGGAATTACCTTTTAGTTTCCAGGGTTAGTCCTGGATGCTGGAAACTCTATGTTGTAAATGTATTGTACAACTCCATACTGCATCTAGCTATAAAATAGAATGCATTCAGATACACGTCGTAGGAAATTGAAATCGAATACACGCATTTTGCAAACACACCGCAGCTGCGGATAGAGTTGTTATCTTGTTGTTAACCATGCTTTTCTGTTTGCATTTTGCAGTAACCATGCACTAAACATAATCACAAACAAGTTACACATGTAACAAAAAAATCTCAATACTACCTTTAATATAATAAGACAGCAATGTCTTGACCTACTATAGTATACATCAGTATACAGTAATTGAATTGTGGTGGTTGAGTTTAACCTGCATTAACTGGTCATCTGAGTTGGCTGGTCACCTCTGCATAGGCTAAAGTCATGAGTATGTCATTGTGCCTGCTGTACAAACGCTTCTGCATTAAGCCTGTCTACAAAGGCCTTTTTTACTTTAGGGTTCCACCGGTATCTCTTCAGCATTTTCATGTATTAACATTTGATTTACATGTATTTTGTAGCATCAGAAGTTGCTGAAAGTGATGATATGGGTCTCCATTTGAAGTTGCTATCACTGTTGGAAAATCCAGCGGTTATTGTTGCTGCAGCTGCAGCAGGGTCTGTTAGCAGTCTTAGAGAATTTCTATTGAAGCATCCAGGCGATGTAAGTTAACTTGGAAATATGTGTGTAATATATTGGAACCCACTGTTCGGTCAACACTTAGAGTAGTTTGCAATTACTCTACTCAGAGCAGGAGAAAAATTATCTGTTATCTGTTTTTTGTACATTGCAGGTAAATACTATGGCTGCTGGAAAGGCCGCACTACACTGTGCAGCTGTTGGTGGCAATATTGAGGTTATAAAAACTCTTTTGGAATTTCAGCCTAACTTGGAGATAGAGGTTTATGCTTTTTGATTTTTAAAACGTTCCCACTTTGAACAGCCCTTCCTTTTTCAGGATGAAGATGGGGACAAGCCACTTCATTTGGCCGCCTACAGGTATGATGCCCTGAAAGTCTCTTTTTGGATTCAACTTGCGCACTGTAGTAAATATACCTCACTTAATAATATGTTATAGTATACTTTCATGTATACTGACAGTGTGTGGTGCACATGATACATGTCATGTCATTCTACAATGTACAGATATGTCTTTAATATCCTATATTTAGTGATGAATCTGATGCAGCCAAACTGTTAATAGAAGCTGGAGCAGATGTGAATGCACGGAATAACAAGGGAGCCACACCAATCATTATTGCTGCTGTGAAGGGCAACCAGAGTGTTCTTAGGCTATTGGCTAACAATTCTACAATCAAACTTAATGAGCAGGTACACAATAAATTGCAACATGTAGACCGTATGCCTTTATTCTGAGAACATGTACATGTAAATGTACTCATTAATTTATTATATTTGTTTTGGTGCATTGCAGGACTGGGATGGAGACACGCCACTTCACTGTGCTGTGCTTGCTCAGAAGTACGAGTCTGTAGCTATCTTATTAGAAGCAGGTGCTGATCCAACCTTGCTGAATTATCGACTCTTCACTCCGATTCATGAGGCTGCCAGAATTGGGTTTTTACCGTAAGCTTACATTGCGTGTGTTAATTATTATGTGTTGAGAGCGTCACACTGACTTTGAGAACAACAATAATACGTACATATACATCACTTGGAAAGATAACCGTAAATGTGTAAATTAAATTTCATTGTTCCTGATAAGTTTCTTTATATATTTACCACTATCATTGCCAATTACAGACACCCCATTTACCTATTTTTACCTATTTTACTATGAGAATAAGGTTGTTGAACAAAATTAATATTCATGTAATATCAGCCACAAGTATAATAAAACTGCATAGCCTGATCCTCTGCAATTAACATGCACTAGATATAATACACTTAAATATCAAGTTCATTCTAATGGGAGAGTTGGGCTGGTTGTCACATTATCTTTTTAACAATGAGTGATAGAAAAGATGTGAAATGTAACGACAGCTACCCAGTACAGCGCTAAGTAACAATTATAGATTTATACCGAGAATTTTTTTCTTCTCAGTATTAGAGGTTATGTTAACAATGTAGACCTGAGTTGAATGTAATGAGAATATAGAGCAATACATGGGCTTGCTGTACAGTGTGTTAAAAACCCAAATACCAGTTCCAGTTGAGCAGCAAATACAATTTTAAGTACTGTGGTCTCGAAATGCCATGGGGTCAGTTGTCACAGTGAAGTTCTATTCAGAGTTATTGAACTAAGAAATTTCACTTGTTTAAAATGAAGTGTGCAGCAAAAACATAACAAGTGCATTTGGGATGAATTGAACTGATTGAAATACCATGTTTTTGTAGCCATACTTCATTCATTCATGGTGATAGGCTTAAGCAATGCACAGCAACTGATTTATCACTATTGATTGTCAACATACACCTTCTGTTCCATCAGTTTGATTGTCTTTTCAAAGTTTGACCTGAAAGTACACAAAGGCCCATTTTCTTATGACATACTTTAACTAAAGTGCCAGGTTGGTTTATCCACAAGTATACCACACTGATTGTTAATTGCATTAGTTAGCTCTTGATTGGTGAGTTGGTTTATTTGAACTGGGCCTTTCCACTTTCAGCCCAAACCTGAAAATACATTTCTATTCTCCTTGCTAACAAGAAATGGTGGAAAACCAAAAATAATTCACTTTCCCAAACTGTGCTCAGAACAATAGACTATAATCGCTTTACATGAATGAATTAGAAACTTCATCTGTATGTACTTTTATGTTCCATATGTACATGTATATATTTTTCATTTCTCCAGTGCAATGGAACGTTTCATTCAGAAGTTCACTGAGCATGTCAATATAAAGAAAGATGATGGTTTTACTCCACTGCACTTGAGTGCTTTAAACGATCATCTTGACGTACTCACTGCACTCCTGGAGTCAGTAAGTTTAAGTATTTATTTAGTCGTGGTACATGCAGATATGCCTTTTTAACTACATGCTGTGTCTTGGGCAGATAGTATAGCATTCAAACACGCATGTGTGTGGATTGGCATTTCACAGGAGCATTGTAAAATGGATATGAGAACGAATGATGCGCAGACAGCCCTACATTTGGCAGTACATCAAGGACATTCAAGAATTGTTGAGCGACTTGTAGGCTTTGGGATTGATATAAATGCTATTGATCGCAATGGTGACACGGCATTACACACTGCGCTCATCAGAGATGCTGTTGATGCACTCTCTGCTGACACCCCACAGCTAAAAAAGGTGCGTTTTAAATCAGCCTTCATTGATTGCTGAATGTACGTGTATTATATATACATGGTATATATATATGTGTGTGTGTGTGTGTGTGTGTATTATTATTCAGTAACCTAGGACACCACCTGCATGTATAAGCCATTGAGCTTCTGCAAGTTCCATGTGCCACACCATTTCTTTTTTTGCTGTCAATCATATTGAATCCATTGAACCTCGCCTGTTCTTTTCATCATGTAGTGTTTTGCCCATGCTCCCAACCGGGTGATAATCCATACTACCATTAATAATAGTGATGTTAAGACATTGTGCACAGCAATTGCCTCTTGAGTATATTGTGATTCAGAATTCAGCCTAGTGAGTCATACAGTGAGGGATGCTGATCATTGATAAGTCCAGAAGAAAATTCGCAGCCATATCTTAAGGCAGCAGCACCCACTAGCTTTACTTTTTAAAAATACAATAATTTTATGAGGAGATGTCATTTCCAAACTTGCCAGCAACAGCCAAATATCACTCAATCTATTTTCAGTCATTACCTTCAATTTTACCACTACAAATGACCATCTGATTCAGAAAAGAAAAATTCACCTTCACCACTCATGGCCTTAGCTATAGTCCATGTGTGTTGCTGCACTGTCTACTCTCTAATTGACATCACTCACAGTTTCCAGACCACTGTGGAAGTCCCTGCCTAGTTTTGGAGCCTGTTAGAGTTGGGAAGTCAGATGTAAAAGGCATTCAATAGTTCTCTTGAAGATGCCACATGCAAGACAGGTGTGTGTGTGTGGGGGGGGGGGATTCATGGAGACCATCAATACCAACAACTTAGAGCCTCCTAAAACTGCTCTTTGAAGGAAGTTCACCGTTTTTCATGTGCAGTTACTACAAATCACAGCTCCATCTGTCTATTCACATGCACCTGACCTAATCAGCTTCAACCTTGCCGCAGTTTTTCATTTTAACTCACTTTTGCCATTCCCATGTAACTGCTATCAGCTCGCTCTCCTCTCTTCTCTCTCTCTTAGAAGTCAGTTGTCAGGCATTTGTAGCTGGCAAATAGGGTTCATCTTTTGTCCAAGTTTGGTCTTAGCCTATTTCTACATGTATGTGTCTGGTCACTGGAAGCACTTGATGTACACCATGCTGACTTGAAAAATCAGGTTGTGTGCTGCATCTACACATCTGCATCTTTTCAGGAGTGTTGTTATAAAGCCTAAGTTAGGTGCAGGTTCAAGGTCACTCACCCAGTTGAATTCCTATGAAACCCACCCACTTCCTTTGAAGTGGCTCCAGACAAGTTTATTGACCCTGAACAAGATAACCTGTTTAGGCTATAGGCTTTGGAATTTGATTTTTCATATTCAGCCAACGAATATAAGTTCGATATGTATAAAAACCCTAGGGACTGCACACCTCAAGTGCCTTGAAAAAAAATACACTGGACCAATCTTCCCATCTGTTGTGACCCAACATATCATACCCATAAGCCCTTTTAACTGTATGTTATCCAGGCTTAAGGTTAACTAGTTAGATTTGTTTAGTTACCGGGGGGGGGGGGGGGGGGGGGGGGGGGCGTATAATAATTATACTAACATTTTAAATTGGTAAGGAACCAAGAAAACAAACCCACGTCTTTTCAAAAAGTTATTTGTGCAAGCCAATGCTAAGGGATCAAAAAAATGTGTTGTTGTGTAGATCATATACATGTACATGTAGTGTAAATTTTCCATAGGTTTTGGAAACCAGTGGTCAAACATCCATCAGTACTGCTGTGGCATGCTTCTTGGTACAAGAGGGGGCTGACCTGTATGAGAAGAACATACTTGGGCAGACTCCTACACAGTTATGTTCGGATGACATAACAACGCTGCTCCTTACATTTGCTGTGAAAAAGGGGCAAGTTAATTTGCATGCTGTGGGTTAGGATGTGTATCATTGTTCATTACTTGATTACAGTTCATTCCGTGGAAGCTTGCGATTTAGTGGGGTGCAACCTCCTCTTACTCCATTAATAGGCCTTGGGACGGTAATGTTGTTCATGGTCTAGACGGTAGGCAGGAATTTACTAAACTATTGTCCTTATTCTTTATGACTAGACACCAACAGGGCCAGCTGCAGAAGAGCTACCACCACCTATTATGACACCACCAATTATGACACCCCCTAGTAGTGTACCTCCTGTTAGTGCACCTGCTGTAGGTGCAGCTGCAGTTGGTGCACCTGCTGTAGGTGTAGCCACTGCTACAGGCTAGTGATAAATTGGTTCATACTTTAACCAGTGTCATTAGTTGTCTCTATAATCATAGCTGAGGGCATTCAATGCCTCTTGTGTGATGAGCTTGTTGATGTGAGGTTTGAACCATGTGGCCATGCTGTTGTGTGTACTAAATGCGCAGAGAGAGCTAAGAAATGCCCGTCCTGCAAGGTAGGAAATAGTTTGTGTGTTTTTCCCAGCACCTCATTATTTTCACACTTATAGACACCAGTGAGGTCCTTTTCCAAGCTGCAAAGAAAGTGTACTATGTGCACAGAAGAACTAACTTCAGTTACAATGCAACCATGTGGCCACAAATTTTGCCAAAGTACTCACACGCACACACACACACACCCATTCCATGATTATCATTACAAACATTTGACATTCCCTCAGAATGCGCCTTAAGAATGCGTGTTTGCTTTGAGTGCCGTAAAGAAATTCAAGCAAAAGATGGTCTAGGTAAGTCATCTTGCTATGGATAATAGCATTCTATACTACATTATTCCTTATTCAGTTCATGTAGTGGAGCCTGTGCAGCAACCAGCACAGCCCACCATGCCACTGGATGCATCTCCCTGCATGATATGCCTCACTGAACCAAGAAACACAGCCCTCCTGTGTGGACATCAATTGTGTTGGGACTGTGCACAAAGGGTTGACTCTTGTCCAGTGTGTCGAAAATTTATTACCCATAGAATTCGTCTGTTTCTATAATTGTATATTAAATGTTCTTTGATTAAACTCCACTGCTGCATGTGGCCAGTGTGACACAGCAAATAAATAGGCAAATCCACACATATATAAACACATCCACACACTCATATATTAACATGCTATGTACCAATATCGAATGATGAGACAGTGACTACCAACCCATGAACAAAGGTTAAGAGGCTTTGGTTCTGGGTACCATGAATGACTTTGTGTAACTATAGTACATGTGGGAGGGTACTAGCAGATGGCGTCAAAATGAATATTGTCCACCATTTCAACCTCTGGCGGCGATGCCATCAAGTCACGCCTGTCTAAAATTGACTTATCCAGTTTTTGTAAAGTGTCTAGCAGGGTATATATAAGTGAAGTTTTTGTGAAGTGTATCATTTTCTAGCAGTCAATATATAAGTGTATGTGCACCATTATATACCTCTGTGTACTTTGTGTACCTGTAAATCAATCAATCAATCGATCAATCTGGCTTTTTTTATTTATTAGGTTGGGATTGTGCACAAAAGGTTGACTCCTGTCCATTGTGTTGGTAAATGAGATGCCCCCCTAATATTACCAATGTAGTTACATGTAGTTTCAGTATCAATTTAGTGCGCTGTTTATTTTTGCATTCGGCCAAATGCACTTACCAATGATATATGTACATGTATAGGCAGAAACACCAGTAGACTATGGTATCATAAATTTCATACAATGGAAACAATAATTTTAGGCCATACTATTGATAAGTGTATTTAAAACAAAACAGGTGTAGCATATTCCATTTTCAAATGGTTTTGTCTGAAATAATATTAATTTCAACCACAGTGTATATGTATACACAGGCAAATGATGTAAATCATGCAATGCATTTAACTACAAATGTGCTGCTGGAAACAGTACCCCCAAAACATGAAATACAATCGCAACGCTTGAATCAAGCCTATATGTATGACATGGTAAAGCCAACACAAAACAGTCATTACAATTGCCTTTGGAAACAATGCAAGGCTTTTAAAATGCACAGTGTTAATGTATGAAACAGTTCCCTTAACTGTTGAGAATGCCAGGGAGTATTGACTACACGACGTCAATAAAGTGCTCCGCAATCGGGTTATCCAGTGCCTGCAAAAAACTTTCTCGACTCTGCCCTAAATGGGAAGGAACACCAAGTGCGTTGTTTCTGCTACTGTAAATGCTGTGCCTGTCTGGTTGTGAGCCCATCTGCTGCGACACGCTTGAAAATCCGCTTGAAGAGCTCATACTGGCAGAGTGTTTCATTTGCGACGACGTGATCTTCGGTGGTTCAGCAACTCCATTGGAGGAACCGTTGTTGCCGTTACTATTGACAGAGGCTGATCGATGACGGTGTTGAGAACTACTTCCACTGGTACCACTGCCAGCTGGTGAAAGGTGGCCAGATGTTGCTCGATTATCTACAAAATTTGAATTTCAAATAAGAATACAAACTAAATCTAAATTCAAGCCATACCAGGGGAAGGAGAGTTTGATTTGCTACTATGTGAAGAACTGGATGTGGCTGTAGGTCGATTTGGAGCTGAGAAGTAGTCTATTGAGTACTCCCCATCTGAAGATCCCCAGTGATTACTTGGAAGGGGCCCCAGCGTATCACCATCTCCAGAATCACTGAGATGCAGGTTGCTGAACTCTGATAGAATTACATCAGATTTAGAGCAAAAATTCTCCCATGAAATAAATTGAGCTAACCAGCTGGTAATGAGTTTGCTGCTGCTCTGAAGTCTCCAAACACATAATAGCATTGCTCTGAAAACGTTATCTTGTTCACCGTGTGACGAATGAAGCCATGCTGTAGGTACAAAGTGATATCAATAAACTGGTGTCAACAAAACAAACACACACAAGCCCAACCTTCAGCATTAACGCTGCATACTTTCTTGCATGCCTTCTATCAATAAAGCCATCCACATTAATATTCAGCCAATCTACTAGGTCTGAGCCTGAAGAAGGAGGTCAAACTCTTGCTTTGGTCAAATACAAGAAATACCATACCAATAAATGACTTTGGAATAGTCATCTTCAGCCAGATACGATCCTTCACTTCTAAACCTGAAGTTGGGGTTGCAAGTGCCTTTGCTATTCTGTACATCGGTGTTGTGAGTGTTAACTTGGACGGCATAGCTAGGAGACAAAAAACAATTTTTAAAAATGAACGTATGTACATATAAATCACATATACACGTACACATGTATATGACACTATTAGCTTCAAAATGTCTTACTTTCTGATTCGGGCATGGAGCTCACAAGGCTAGGAGATGAAAGTGATGTCATAGTGCTCAATGTTGGACTTCCAGTAAATGGACGGCTATAATCTACAAACAAACCACACAGGTGAACAAGACATTTCTGTATACAACTTTAGCATAAACTAGCCTGCTTGCTGATTAGCCTGCATCACCCATGCTGATGGATCAATAGGACGAATAGGCTCCACTACAAATTATGAAGCAAATAACTATATAAACTATTTAACCAAAGCTTCAAATACTAAACTTACAGCGAGGTTCAAATTGAGGCATATTAGGTTCAGAGCCCCAGCATTTCGCAACTGTTAAGGTGATAGCTCTGTTGAGAATGACAAAGGTATGGAGCTATTCATATAACACATCAACTTCACACGGGTGGAATGACAAATAGGTATTGAGCACAAGCATGCACGGTAGTTAATGGGGCGGCCAATTATTTATCATTCATTTGAAGGCAGTGGGTCCAATTACACAACACCAACGCGAGTGCACCATTCCATAGAATGTAAAAAAAAGTTCTATTTTTATACACCATATTTAATAGCACTTTAATTAGTGTTGTAATAGTTTTAAAAGACGTGAACAAAACCACTTTGAACATACCCTGGTTGCTGGACTATTTCCCGTAGTGTGCGCACTGCATCATCGTTGCTCATTTTTTCAAAGCTAATACCATTCACCTGCATAAAATTGGGGGTAATATTGCTAATACCATTCATGCACTGTGTGTGCTAGTGTGGTTTAGATGTAGGTAGCTTCTGTGTATCTGTATATGAAGGTTCAAAGTGCTAAATAATGCTGCTACCATTAAGGTGATCTACATGTAACCAGCCTCTCATAAGACACACCACACACCTCCAAAAGCATATCTCCCTGCTGTATCCTGCCATCTGCTGCAACAGCTCCACTGAATGAAAATAATACATATTATACACATATGCACACATACATGTCATCATACCCTTTCATGACAGATCCAACGTATATCCCTCCTTCACCGTCGTCACTAGTCTGACCTACTATGCTGATGCCAAGGAAGCTCACTGAGTCTGCAAACAGAGGAAACCCCACTCACAAACGGATTTAATAAAAAGTACCCTACCCTCCTCCCTCTTCCCTTTGGCTCTCCTCCATCCCCATTTCTTCTCTCCCTCCCTCTCTTCTCCTTGATAACCCTCCCTCCCACAATCACAGGAAATCTATATAATTGGCAAGGACCATCCCACATCAGATAATGTCATTGTAAGCAGGTGGATGCATTTCAACCACACATTTGTGCCACCTGCCAGAAGGAAGCTACATGTACAAAGCCATACATGACCCTTTCACAGCAGACAGCTTACATGTACAAGATGTACACACCTTATCTACAACAAGGCATCAAACCCAGACAATCATAGGAATCTAAAGCAGTCTGAAAAATGTGACATCCAAAATCAGATCAATCATAAGAATGTGCAGCAGTTAAAGCCACTGAATGATCTAACATTGAAGCCAGCATGATCAAAGCATGAAGACCACATAACAAACTACCACAAAGTTTACAAAGCACAGGACATCAAAAGATCAGGCTGCATACTTATATTCCTATGCAGTATGAATATCAGACATAATATAAGCTTTTTAAAAAAACAGTTCACATGAAGCAGAAAATCCAATGTTCACATAATGACTGAAGCATTCACTCTGCTGACATTATCACGTGTTTACTTTTAAGCACTACACCTGCTTACATTACAATGCTCTTTATGCACCCTTGCTGACATTACTAAAACCAAAGGGATGCAATTACCCATATTCAAAACCACATTGATGATCTGCATTGATCCATCTGTTGTCACACTGGATGATGTCATGGTACTACAAGAGGTGCTCTTTGAAGGCAAATAAAAATGACATATAATCCACCACCAGGACTTCAAAGGCACCAACATACCCGTGGGATTTTTGGCCGAGTCTTGGTAAGAACCTTCTTCCGTGGCTGCAAAGATGTAAGTGTGCTAGCACTAACACGGCTAGAGAAAGAAACCTTTATCAATTGCCAGCTGTGCATGATTATAACCTATGCACCTTTGAGTGTCTTCGGTGTCACAAAATGAGGTTGCATCCAGGTCAGTTCCACTTACTACACTTGTTATGTCAGTACAGCTCTCCATATCAGACTGCCCATTTGACGACTGCTTCCCTCTGTGCTGCCGATGCTTGCTGTGGTGTCGATGTCGATGACTGCGAGATGTTGCCTTGGACACTGTACAAACAAAAAAAAAAAACAATTAAAATGAACAGTGTGGCATCAATATTCTCCACATTAGCCACAGAGGCTTTTTGGTAACTGATACACTAAATGAATTCCAGTAACATACTTCCTGATGCAACTGACATCTCATCCTCCCCCCTTGCACGCCTATGGAGATGAATACAAGCAGACATGTAAGTAAGCTCTGCTACAAATAAAACTTACACAGAGGCAGTGTCCCCTTTCATAGCACCACTATCCGATCCTGAAGCACTACTGTCACCCGTTACAACCTAAATAAAATGATTACATCATTGTCCAAAATACTAAGTACTATATAATAGAAGAGAGTTATGGGGGGTGGAGCATGGGTGTTGATAGTTCAAAGCAATTGGCTTACCCAACAGACCACCCTTCCATTAGCACTGGGTAGAAGTGCACCATCATCAGCCACCTCCTCTTTCACCACTCTAAAAAATATATAGAACCATACAAGTTGCGGGCTACCCTACAGCACAATACCACCATGTATTACACATCAAAGAACATATTCCCATGAATGCAGCAGGTGACTCAGCAGTGTAAACAACTTGGCAGAGAACTGAATCCAACACCTTTCAAAAGCCAGCTAGGTTACATATGAGATCAATTTGGCTCATCTGCTTATCAACACTCCCACAATATACCCTGTGTCAGTAGCACACCAAGGATGTCACACCTGCACACATTTTTCAACCTTATGGACACTGAATAATAAATGAAATGGATCCCACCTCCACTGACGAAATACGACACTTCTATGAATAGTGTGCAATTATATATGACGGCTGTCTTTTGTGGTAATCGTTAATGAATGTGTGTCCTCGTGTATTGATTTAATAAAATGCTACGCTGCCAACCAAACAGCGCATAAAAGCTTACACGAAGTTGTTAACGAATGTGTGCCCTTGTGTATTGACCTAACAAAATGCTACGCTGCCAACCATAAACGCTTACCCAAAGTCATCATCCATTGACTTGAAAAAGAATTTGTGATACACTCTATTAAGTTGCGCTTTGAAATCACCCAGCGTAACTTTCTCAGGGGCCGTCGGTACTTTCATTAAATACGGGGTTTCTTCATCGTCCACGTAGTAGATCACTTTTGTCTCCTCCATTGCTTCAAATCGAAGTGAAAATGTGCTGAATGTTAGAATGAAGACAACTCTTTCTTCGCTACAGTGCGCTAGTACTCCGATCTTTCACTCTTGTCAAACCAGCACACCTAATTATAAGACAGCGTTACATGTACTGCCGAACAGAAACAATGAGAATGCCGGTAACCACAATCTCGTTATTCACACCTTTGCGCGGCAATAAGGTGGTTGCGTCACAACGTGTAATTTCTAATAATGCGGTTTTTGGCGCTCACAGTGCAGCTGTTTTATGTACTATTAGCGATTTGACAAAAAGATGTCGTTAAAAAAATCTTCATCGAAGGATGGGTTTGATACGTTAGAGAAAGTGCTACAGAAAACAGGTGCGTTTGTACTAAGTATTTGAGTATCTGCATGTTTTTTATAATTCCATGCAGAATTTGAAAACTCGCAACAAACGAAGGCCATTGAAACAGAGAAGGAAAGAATAAAAGGTACAATGTTTACTGTATAATTTATGTAAAATTTTACTACTCATTTCGAAAGCTTTTACTCAACGAACGAATGAAACCTTACAAAAAACGAAGGAGCTTGAGGGTTCCATAGCAGCATTGGATGACCAAGCTAAAAGATTACACAAGAGTTTCAAGTCGAGCAAAGATAATGCTGAAAGGTTAACTGATTTTATTTTAAGTACTGTGGCATAATTTACGTTACACTTTTTCAGTTTGAGGCACACTTTATCTGTATTGGAGCAACACGCAAATGCATTGCAAGAAAAACTTCAAGCTTCCGTTCAGGAAACACACCACCAAAAGTAAAAACTGCACGTTGCATATATTGTGCCCAGTGATTTTATTAAATCAACATTGTTAGACTACTACATTCACAAGAATTGAACAAATACAAGTCTATCTGGTCAAGGTATGAAGAAAAGTATGAATCCAGTCCCAAAGCTAAGTTTCTAGCTGCAATCATGGGGGAGCTAAATGTTGCCACTGAAAGAAGTAAGCAAAATGTTTTCAATTCATTCTACTTTGATTGTGTAACAATCAGGTTCAACCCTACATGATGAAATAGAACAACTAAAACAGCACTTGGCTCAATTTAAATGTGAGTTACATGTGCATATAAAGATACAGTAGTGGTCAGATCATTTTAAATATTCTGAACCATTCTCTTACCTTTTAGAAATATAACTATAACTTACGACGTCTTGTTTTTGAAGTCTTATATGTATCCTCACATACAGGTAAAAGTCAACAGCAGAACTGGATTCCTAAAGTGATTAAAATGTATGTTCAGTACTGTTTGTTTATTATTTATCGACAGCTGTGTGCCCTTAAGAGCTTGTATTCGAGTAGAAACTCAAAACATGATGGTTCTAACAAGACAGAATTGGTCTGACATCACAGTGTCTAAGAATGCAATAATGACTTTGAGGGAAAAAGTGGATGAAAGGAAAACTGCTGTCTCAAAAATTGCATCCAAATCTGAAATATCTGTGCTATCAAAAGTTAGCAAGGTACTTACAAACACAGCAATATATAAAAATGCTACTGTAAAAGGAGATTGAATTATAGATTGCTCTGAGCATTTTCCAATGCAATCACCTGTTGAACTAATTTTAAATCATGATAGCTAAGCTATTTGTTATGATGTTATTAGAGGCACTTTTAATCACTGAACTTTTTATTCCATTACCAGGATATCACCACTGATGTCACTAATGTTGACTCTCAGCAAAATTCTCAACCATCAATGATTAAAATTCCTACAAAGTGTGCCAAATTGCACACTGCTGGTGATGGGATTAAGTATGCCTTGAACATTCCTCAAACTCCACGAGTGTCCATTCCTGTTGAAATTAAGCAGTTAACACTTCCACCAGTTACTCCAGTACGAATTAAAGGCGTATTTCGTATGAGCAATGATAGTAGTTGTGGAAGTGGCCATCAGGTTGACCAAAGTGGTGGTATTCAGGCAAGAACTGGCCATTTAGTTTCACAGTTCAGGCATAAACTTGTATTTCCAGCACCAGAAAGTACCCAAACATCTACACCACCAGGTATGTTTGTTGCAGGACCTGAAAAGCCTCGTTCATTTACTCTGAGCGTTCCCTCAAGACCAAAATCTATGCAGCAATTAAGCTGTGGTAGTCAATCAGAAGTTTTTTCTAATCACACTTCAGCCAAGAACAGTTCCGTGTATGGAAGCATTGACACATCAGTTCAAGCTATTCAGGGTCCAAATTATGCAATGAGCAATAACCTGAGTGAAAATTTTGCAGCTAACACTGACCCAAATGAAGCTTTTGCAATGAACACCAGCCCAAGTGGAAAGTGTATGGATACAGCCAACCCTGGTCCTACTGAAAATTACACTGATGAACTGCAATCTGCAACTACCCAATGCTCTTCTAACATGTTGCATTCAGACTTCTCATCTTCTCTGCATGGATCCTGGTTTGATACCTGGGGCATTGAGAGCAATGCTGCTCATTCTGATCAGCAAGTGCTGTTTTCTCATCCAGTTGGTACACTTGTGTGAAGATGCATTAATTACGTTATGCTTTATTTCCAGCCTAGCAGTGGAACAACAAGTACTGACATGTTCTCTGGTGGGTTTCTAAATAAAGGTAAGCATGGGTGTAATTTGCATGATTTAAAGGTTCCTATTCCAGGCTCTGGAGATGGTGGGTTTCCGTTCTTAGCTTCACAAGAAAACCCTGCCACCGAACCATTCTTCTGTGATGCAGGTAGAACATCAACTTTACCAGAAAGCAACACAGGTAATTAATACATGGTATAATCATTGTAATTATACTGCAACGTGTATACACCTAGGTTTTGGACTTTCCTATCCTTTCATGATGCAAAGCTCAGAAACACCAAAAACTTCCCTGTTTACCTTCTGAAACATATTACTTAGTGCTGCAAATATGTTAATGTACTAATTTATCACTCATCTAGTTGTATTCAAAGCATGGCTGCCCCTCAAGCCTGTGCATGGTTAAGAGAGCTTCCACTTCATCTGCTATCTGCCTTCAATAATACTATTTGTGTGCAATAATTATGGCATTTCAGTATAAATCTTGTCATAATCACATAAGTGCACAAAGCAATAACAGTGGTGGTTGTCGGGTATATGCCAAGGAATCCAGGCCACGTTGCCCCTTCGCAATGCCACAGCTGGTTAGCAATTGAAACAAATGACCAAAAAAATGTTACAAGTAACCTGTGCACCTTTTTTTTTATTTCCTTGCTAATTAACTAATTGTGTGGTCCAGGCGATAAATTCTTAGTGTAGGTATATTTGTCATATAGTCACCTAATTAGACATTAAATATGACACATTGATGATTTTTAATTTAGAGCTTTAGCTCTAAGATACATTTATTAATTAAAGTTAAAATACTCAATAACACGTATAAAGTTACATATCAAAGTCTTCCACTAAATGCTGGCCCACAGAACCCATAACAGAAGCAGCATTTCCTCTTTGCACTGCTACTGATAGCTTTTGTAGCAAGTAAGAGTAGACATTGCACTGGCCAAGCTCCTTCAAAGTCTCTCACCCAAAAACCTCTGATGTCTCAAGGCTATCGGTATGTGTGGTCCAGGTTTGCATACTTCACACAAAAATGGCCACTCCTCCAGCCTCTGCAGCTGCTATTGCTGAGTATTGTCAGGGCAGGTGGTATCCCTTTTGCTTGATAAAAAATTTCAATGGAGTTGCATGTACTTCACACACAGACCCTACATTACGTAACGATATCACGCATTGTTACGTAATATGCTATTTTGTTTTGGATGTTGCCATTTGTCGAATCATGATGGTTGTACGGGTACCCTTAATAATATTTTGGAAAGGGATATAGTATTAGTTGGTGCGCCGCTTGTGCAAATACTCAGTATCGAATTGCAGCAGTAGCTGCTGGAGAAGTGAGTTGCTTATAAAGACTATATCCCATATACTGCGCTCAATCAACCGTAAAGTCTTTCAAGTTCCTACATGTAGTGATACGACGGTCTATTAATAATAATTAAAAGATTTAAATGTAAATTTTTAAGGGACTGTCCCTTTTTAAGGAGTTGGAGTCACGTGAAAATTAAAGGTGCATTTGTAAGTATTCGGCTATGACAGCGTTCGATCTATTTTCTTCTGTGCGAGATAACAACACCGCACATGTCCGTACTCTCTTACAAGCTAAACAGTGCCGAGCAAAACTAAACGAGCGGAATGAATGGGGTGATACTGCGCTTCATCTGGCTGCAGAACTGGGAAGCTCAGAGATTTGTCAGATGTTGATTGCAGGCGGTGCTTCCGTAACTGTAAGAAACAATAGAGGAGAAACGTGTTTACACAGAGCTGCTGTTGGAGGATGGGCTAATGCCGTTAGTGCCATTGTAGGTATGTATAGTATACCTACGTTTGTTGTTCAGCCAATATAAACAACAGGTTACTTTTTCAACAGCTCGTGACCAAGACCCCGAAGCTGTCAATTCTCAAAACGATGCTGGATATACGGCATTGCATCACGCTGCCAAGCATGGCTCTAAGGAGCTTATTGAGATTTTAATCTCTGCTGGTGCTGATCGTCTGCTAGAGAACAATGCCGGGGAAACACCGTACATGGTAGCTAAGAAATACCAGCAGTGGGAGGCGGAAAAGCATCTACTCAACATGGAGAAAGAGCACGGTATGTTGTTACCTTTCATAGTTCAACTTTTCCAATATCCCCTTAGCTAAGCAGTGATCAGTGATTCTCTTTTTCTGCTATTATGCCTATGCTACCGATAACATACCGCTATGTGTCACTGGTACTGTTGTAATTTTGTCCATCATTGATGTGCAATCTCATTTTCCCTATAGCTGATCAGGCTATTCGTGCAATGAATCGCAAAGAAAAGGATATTGTTCGAGCATACTACAGAGCTCTCAAATATGCCACACATAAAGAATTCAGAACAAGGGTCTTCCTCATTGGTGATTGTGGAACAGGTCAGTTATTTTGCCTAGGCCCATGTTATCTCACTTGAAAAATTCAATATAGCAAAGATGCCTGTATGGACATGTAGATTTCACCTGCAGTAGACTAGATAGGAAAGATAACAATCTCCCCCACACCAGTATCCAACTGAATAGCTCTCAAAGTAATTAAGGAAAGTGCATGTTAGCTTCATTAAATATTGCGATTTACAAATTGATGCCATCAACAATAAAAATGAATTCGAAATGACTTGCCACATCCAGATGTGTGAAAGAAACGTACAATTATGCATCAGCAATGTACTTTTGGTACATTATGATCGATGAATCATCTCATTCCTTGTGTTATTGAATCACAAGTCAGAATAGAACTGCAGGTTCATCAGTATTTTTTTTTTTAATGTTTTAATTTTCATTATGGACTCTATATGATTTAATGTGCTACGCCACCTCGCTTGTATGTGCACAGGTAAGACTAGCCTAAAGAAGACGCTCTTTGGTGAACAATATGATCCAGATGAGAAGCCAAGTTCAGGAATTCTTGCAGATATGTCTGTAACCAGGATTCAATGTAAGCAGTACCGAGAATGGGTTCAGCAACCTTCTTCTATTGCTGATTCATATCGACTAAACCTGGAGTATACAGACAACCTCATCACATACATTTTGGATGACATTAAGAAACCAAAAGTGTACGATGATGCTGTTGATGCTAATGCTTTCCAGACTGAAAAAGGTCCTTCTAAGAGTGTTAGATTTGCCCCTGTTAATATGTATATTGCACCTGATGACCGTGATTATGGTCCAGTGGAGGAGGACAATGCGACCTCATCAAATCCGAAGGAGGCTGCTGCCAGTAACAATGCCACCGGAGATACTGGAGGAGCGAACATGGTCTCTGGTGTTTGTGAAGCAAATGTTTCTGATGTTGGACTCACTGCTAGTAGCGGAAGTACTTGTACGCCTCTTGAAGCCCCTGGACTAGCAGAAAGGAGTAAAGGTGTCAACATCCTTCGAATTGAGGGGGACGAGTCAGCTAATATCAGCGTGGACCCATACCAGATGAATCGCATAGATGGGGTGAAGGAAGAGCAGGAGGAGGATGAGATTCAGGATGATCGGCTTCGCAGATTTGCACAGGACTCTGATAATATGGCCGATCCGGATGCAGATACTGCCGACGGCCCTGTACCAACTCCAACTCTACCACAAGCAGTGGAGAACTCTCAGCAACAAACACAACAGCAGGTGCAACAACAACCATTGCACCCTACACCTGGGTCAGCAGATAAGGGAAAGCCTGAACCATCAAAGTCGGGGAATGAAATCCAAGATTCTCTGTTTCCAAAATCACGCGAGTTAACTAGACTGCTAGTCGAAAAAATCCCAGTTGAAATCTTGAAGCGGATCATCATGCGCTGGCCAGTTCAGGAGGAACACACAGCCGAGCAACCTTCTCTGTGCAAGGAGCGTATGGCTATTACTATTTGGGATGCAGCAGGAGACCCCCTTCAGATGAACTTTGTGCCTTTTTTCTTCACTAATCACAGCATCTACATGGTGCTGTACAATCTTAAGCAGCCATTAGATGCTCTTTCACCAACTTACCAGGAGAAGAGTTTGTGCTGTGGTGATGGTCATGTTCCTACAAATGTTGAAGTCATGGAAGATTGGATTGGTTGTGTCACAGCATTCGCCAGACCACTTCCATCTGAGCCATTTCGCTGCACTAAGAAAACCCCAGTACTCCCTCCGCTCATTCTAACCTGCAGTCATCATAATGATGATGACGTGGAAGACTCGTCATTTACATGCAACTTCGATATGTTTTTCAGTAGAAGTTCATTCAAATCCTACTGTAGACATTTGGTAGACAGTAATTATCCAAGTGCGGTCCGGATCAGTAACAAGCATGGAAGTTACTCTGAGGATGAGGGTTACTGTGGTCACCACATTCTTAGGAGGGAAATTGACTATCTAGCTCGCCAAATGCCATATGCACAAGAGAGTATTCCAGTCCAGTGGGTTAAATTTGAACAGCTTGTCTTCGGGTTGCTAGAACAAAGAAAGGTGATATTACTGTATGATGACATGGCCAAGTATATTGGTGACCACTGCAACCTTTCAGAGCTCCTTCAGGTGCTACCCTTGTTGTCGTACTACCATGACGTCGGTGTGCTTGTATTCTTCTACCGCCATCCCCTGCTTAAAAAGCTCGTGATCGTTAAACCTCAGTGGCTGATAGATGCATTAGCTGCAGTTATTACATCTATGTCTGGGAAGTGGATAACTGCAGAAGTCAAGGATGCCTTCAAGAACCTGACAGTCACGGGTTCTATACGCAGAGAAGTGGTTGGTCTTGCTTATCGTTGTGCTCACTTACCAAATCGTCACTGGAATGAATTCTTATTTATACTGAGCTGCATGGATTTGGTCTGCTGTCATCCTTGTCTTCATGAACAGAAGAGCTTGTATATTCCTTGCATGGTACTCGAGATGCCTCCTTCTAATTTGTTTGTCACCACAGAAAAAGATCCCGCTGTTTTGCAGTTTTCTTGTAGTGCGGCGCTGCCCATAGCGTTATATAACCAACTTGTTACTTGCTGCATTCGGAACTCACAATATGCCGGGAATATTTTCAACCAGAACTGCCACATTCGTCTGAACCAATCCCATCACCTAATTCTTAGGAAAGAGCGTTCCTCGATTGATTTCATAGTGCAGTCAGACTCGGCCGATTTTTGTTCATTTTGCAAACAAAATAATGTCAAGTACCCATTGTCTTCTAGCTGCAGTCACATCAAACATCTGCTTGGAGATGATGTAGAGATACTGCCCACTGACACAGTAGCCTCCCTATGTGATCAACCAGACACACAGATTACTATCAACCTAGCTCTAAGGGATGACGTGAATAACCTGCATGATGTCTGTGTCCATGTCCTGTCCTTCCTTTCACATACTGTTGAGTATCTTTGTGAGTACTGGTTTCCTGGCTTGAAGCTACAACTAAGTTCAAACAATGTGTTACTTGACCAACACTGGAAATACACAGTGCTAAAAAAGTGCAGTGTATCAAGGCAGCTATCTGTGTGGTTTGATTGATAATGCACTTATTGAGTGTGTATATGTATTATTGTTTCAAACATTTTTATTATTTTTGTGCACTTAATTTTTGTGAAAGCTATCTGTGTGATAATACACTTATTGAGCGACATATGTATTGTCTTAAACATTTGTGCACTTAATTTTTGTGTTGGAAGTAAATGTCGTAATAATTGTACTAAATGCAATTAAATTTGTTTCCTTCAAGTAAATATAGTCGGAACTCATTTGTTGTATTTTTGTAAAATATAGAGATTGACCATCAACATGAAACCTGTTGACATGGTTTATAATTGTTTCAAATACATTTTATAAACCCATGCACTGCAGTTTTTCACAGTGAAGGTCTGCCACCAAAGCATAGCCTTATACTGTATAGTCCTTGGGATTTGGTAGGATGTAGTCAGGCAGCTAGCTAGGGACTGCCCAACCGAAGATGGTCTATGGCCAACCAGTCCTCAGTTATGGCACCATGGATGTCCAGGTGCTGATAATACATGAAGCTTCATTGAGGCAGGGGTACTATAGGGCAAATTTTCAAATCATACAAGAGGTTGCAGGAAGACAACAATAGTTGATAGCAGCACCATACCAGTGTCATAGTAAATTATAATGCATACTTACGTGGGATTGAAAGGAAGCACCGATTTGACAAACTGCATGCATGTGCATGAGCCAGAGCAGTTATTGCGCAAAGTAAACACCTAAATAGATAAACTATTTGAGCACCACGTGCATTTTATCTGCAGCAATCAATTAGAAAACCATTGATTATAATGTATAAGGACACTTCCACAAAAGTGCACGCTTAATTCATGTCTGGTTACATTTGCAACAGATTTAATTGAAATAGACCTTCTTTCATCATTCTTACAGCCTTCTTTCATCATTCTTACAGTATAAAGATTTTTTTTAAACCATAATATGCAGCACTCAAACTTAATGGCCAAAGTACTGCCACAGAATTGGAAAGCAGAGTGATGATTTTGAAACATAAAAAACATAAACATGTCTACAACAGCAGTAAAGACCTCTTTTCTGAGCATATTTTTTTGCCCTTCTGGGGATAAGTAATGTCCTCTGTTATGCGTTTAAAATCTGACTGCCCACTGTGATGTTGCGTTTGTGCCTTTCACTTAATTGTTGTAGAAAGTAAAAGGCATAAAATGAGCTACATGTAGTTAAAATTTCAGGGCAGTTACAATATTTTTAGGCATCCTGTTGTATACATTCAGGGTTGGGATCAGGACTGGTCCCATCAAAGTATGTGGTAACATGTATAGTGCTTGGTGTACTACCACCGCTGACTGAACATATGGATCCAGTTGGATTGCAATAAGAAAAGGTATAGTGCTAACATTAATTTTCAACTTTCCAAAGGGTGATATAAAAATATGAAATTCAATCTGCAATTTTAGAACAGATAATATAGACAGAAGCAACAACACATTAATCACAAAGCAAAGGGATAAATATGACAAATGATTTTTAGTTGTTCCACCACCTTCATGAATCAGTTTCTTCTTCTGGACCTGTGGCCAGTGTTGCTGCTTCCGCATCTGGAGCAATATCAGTTTTAATATTCACACAAGTGAAGTCAACATGTCTGCTCTTTGCTTCATCTTTTTCCCATGACATTCGTAAGAATGGCCTTTGTACATAATTGTATACAACTAGGAAGAAATTTGAAATTTAAAATTTGCATACCACAGCATTGTTATCATTTTCAGTCAAAAGATTTAAATTGAAAAATCAGTTCATTATAAAATAAATTCCAATCAATTTTTTCTAACAACAAGCAAGAAAAAGCTGTAAGAAACAAGCCTTGAAATGATACTATAATACAATGGCAAAAGTACACACGAAATAGTACAACAAAGGGATAACATTTTGTCTCCAATGCTTACATTTATCAGACTTTTACATACACATAGTAAAGCTAACTGGCACATTCCAATACATGTACAAGAGATGTGGGATACAAACAATCTGGTTTTATTGCTAGGGAACCGAGTGCTAGACAACAGCAATTTTGCATTCAGGTGTAGGCTTTTTGTATTGCCATGTGCCACCTCACTAGCATCCTAATCAGATAAGAAGTATACTTACGGTGGCCCGGTAGGTCGCGGCTGTCATGACGTGCACATACGCGATTTGCGGACGTGCACACATGCACATCTGGGATTTGCGGACTTGCACATACTCGATTTGCGGATGTGCACACATGCACATCTGGGATTTGCGGACTTGCACATACTCGATTTGCGGACTTGCACACATGCACATCTGGGATTTGCGGACTTGCACATACGCAATTTGCGGACGTGCACATATGCATATCTGGGATTTGCGGACTTGCACATACGCGATTTGCGGAAGTGCAATTGTTTCCACGTGGTTACAACGTGTTCGCCACGTGGTTGCCACGTGGCAACCACGTGGAAACAATTGCACATCCGCAAATCGCGTATGTGCAAGTCCGCAAATCGCGTATGTGCAAGTCCGCAAATCGCGTATGTGCAAGTCCGCAAATCCCAGATGTGCATGTGTGCAAGTCCGCAAATCGAGTATGTGCAAGTCCGCAAATCCCAGATGTGCATGTGTGCACGTCCGCAAATTGAGTATGTGCAAGTCCGCAAATCCCAGATGTGCATGTGTGCACGTCTGCAAATCGCGTATGTGCACGTCATGACAGCCGCGACCTACCGGGCCACCGTATATACTGCTACTTATGTTCAAAGCTATTACAGTTATGCAATGAAAACAGAAACTAATAATCAATTTTAAAATCACATAAAAGATTGAATGTAGGATACTTCCTACAAAATTTAGAGTCATTTCCATAATTCTTGTCCTTAAGGATACATTTGACCTGACTTTAGATTAGAAAGTGTTTCTTTTATTGATAGTTAACCACTACGTTTTAGCCAACGCTTGAAATAAGAACAATCAGTATAACAAAGAGGCCTACTTGCAAGGTGGCGGCAAAAAAAAATGCCAGCATGCTGACACACTGGTTGGGGCATGCCACACATTTTGTTCCAATTTACACTTTCTCAGATTTCAAACTTTTATCATCAAGATCATGGGCAATCTTTATATGCTCCACCATTTTGATTGCTATCTACAGAGCAGGTGGTTTAATGAAATCTAGCAAATTAAAAATAAAGTCCTACATTATTTAATGCCATTGAAGCGAGACAAATTGAAGAAAATTAACAATTGTCATAATCATGCCTTAGGGTGGTCATAGAATTTAAAGAAGCAGAACTATTAACATGCATATATGTATACTTACCTTCAGTTCTACCAGTGTTAGGCTTAACTCTGGTTTTTGCCTTTGTTGTAGGATATCCTTTGGGGAGAAAAAAAAAAGAACACACAATGAACATTATTATTGTAAAGGGTATAAAACCATACCCTCCACTCCTATGCGGATCTTCTTGAGTCCCTTTTCCTGTAGTATCTCTTTTGCAATATCTCGATTCTCAAAATATTTAAAATATCTATTCAAATCACTGTTGTAGACTCCTAAAATAGTTCAGAAAAGGTGATTTCTATTTTGCTACAAAGTACAGTATTAAGGATGGATAGATTTTGTTCATGCAATTAGGTGATATCAGTATAATTCCTGGAAGTACTAACATTACATTAATAGCTGTCTACTGAAGAGCTATTAAAATATATAAATAGAAATTACTTGCTATGACCAGCTGAATACACTGAATGTACACAGCTATTGAACATTACGTTTAATATGTTCTTCTCCCGCTGAAGGAGGACAGTTCTCATCCCAGTCGATGGTATCATCTTCAAGCAGGATAACAACATGGCACTCCCTCTCTCCTTTCTGCAGTAATACATTTTCACTTAAACTTAGGGTTGAAGAAAGTGCTTACTCCTGTGTACTCTACCATCACTGGCAGCAATATATCTTGAAGGTACCTCTCAAATTGTCGTCGAGCACCATCATTAGATAGCTCATGAAGGAAGTCTCCTGTGGAAATACAAGTGAATGTGAAATCTGAAGCGTTTATTAAGTTATATCATCGCTTACTGATGTTGTCTGTTTTGATGGTATGCAATTCAAATGGAATCATGAGGTAATCACAGGCCTCTCGTAGTTCTCGGATAGATTCAGAGGCAGGGCAGGTAACTATGCCAGTTTTGTAATAGTCCTATATGAGAATTAAACAACACTATAAGAACTGTTATTGGCCCACACAAATATATACACTTGCCAGAATTGCTCTAAATATTGCCGCTGTTACTCCTTTAGCTACCTCGTATTCACCCTGCTCATTCGGTTTTAACGAAAACTGATTCTCAATTGAAGAACTAAACATTCTAACCGGATATACAACGGTACACATGTGTACGCATACCAAAATTATAGCAGCCTTACCGTCCTAGCATTGTGTTCGGGTATTTGGTGAAGAGATTTGGGCTAACAACGAAACGCTTCCCATCAACCAGCAGAGTGACTTTATCTGGAACCGTGTACTCCAATTCGTTGCCACTAACTGTACCAATACTAGTACATGCGTGGCCATGACAACATTCTGGTACGCGGTGACCGTCCGTGTTCTTAGAACTTGCACTGTCTACTAACTGCAAAGACTGGTTTCCGCGATTATCCATCGTGTAGAAAGTGCTGGACACTGAAGAATGACTGCCAAGTTGGGCAGGACGTTACAACTTTCTTTGGTATTATTGATGATATTTCTAAATTAGAATACAAATGTTACGGTCGGGATTTACGTAATGCACTTTTTGATGATGACGTATCAGTTGGTGCACATATTGCCACTCGTGCTTTTATACTGCGCCGTGCGCCCCCCTTCCGGACGACCATTAAATATTCGTATTAAAGTGTATTTTGCGTACTGGTACGATTTTATCCGCACGAAACAGTGCCGCGGTTTACTTGCTACAGCACGGATATGTGGGGGGGAAAAAGCGGAGATCAGTATACTAAATACAGATTGGCGCATCGAACATCCCTACAGATTTTAGTACTTACATACGTGCGAACGCTATAGCTAGCTTATGCGACAGAAGCTATGAATAATTATGTCATATGACTATGGTCTCAGAAGGATATTTGTTATTTGTACATGAATGCATGGGGTGGCAAAAAACTGAGCCTTTAGTTCCACTTTTCTTACACTTACATGAACGGCATCCCTTTTGACAACTGCAGCCTTTTTTTTCAAACGTTTTGAAATTTTGTTTCAGTGTTGGATCACAGCAATCTTCTTTTTCAAGAACACTCTTCTTTCTAAAACCTTCATATCCTTCTACACTGTCATATTTTACATTGCGTTTGTAACAAATCATCTCCACCTCCTAAAGAGAATTAAAAAAAAAATTATGTCATCAACAATGGAAAGTTATAGTGGTAAAACGTAAGTACATGTACAAGATGCGTAGGTAATGCGTGAGGCCTACTGACGTCGCTATGTCCGTATCCTCAGTTAAAACTTTCCATCTGTACAGAGAATGTTTTGTTAGTGCCATCCTCTGTTATGCACATCACAGTAAGTGACTTCAAGCTCCCAGGAGACAAGACCACAAAAGTAGACTGCATCATTCCATTTGGGATAGCCTTGATTAAAGTCCCATTTGCAGAACCACCCTGGCCAATGTCCATCGTCTTGGGAATATTTACATCCTTGCTCCATAAGGATGTTTTATTACCATTTGCTTCCCAGGTCAGTGTCTCAGATCCATTTGTAGTGCAAGTGAATGTTCTTGTGTAGCAGTCATATTGGATGTCCACTGACAAGAAAAACACAAATATCATACCTCCCTCCTCACCCCTTACCTCTCCCCTCCTCACCCCTCACCTCTCCCTCCTTACCCTCACCTCTCCCCTCCTTACCCCTCACTCCCCTCATGTCATCCCTCTTATCCCATTACTGTGCGTCTCTAAATACCTGCGAATAAAGTAAAAATTGAGTACTCAAAAAGTTAGGAAGTAAACATTGAGGACTCAAAAAGTGAACAAAAAGTGGGGGGACTGTGGGCACGTGGTGCAGGGGATTGGTCTTCCGAAGGAAGGGGAGGTGGTGAATGTGTTGCCTTCACATTCTGAGCAATGTTGCTAGGTATTGAACTGTATGCATAGCCAAATCAATGAGGAAATAAGTGAATCAACTCATTGCTGAGCTTTAAATGCATTGAATCATACACATTTGATGGTGAACATCCTAGAGTGAATACATTTATCCAATGGTTCTTGTCTCATGAGATGCAAGATTTGGATTAATTCCTTCTCACATAGTTCAATGCTGAAAGTTACTGCAACAAGAGGATTCTGGAGGCCTCTAACACCGGCTGGGATATGTATTATTCCATTTGGCTAGTGTGAGTGATGTTATAACACAGCCATTCTCGATTTTGAAATGATAGTTTATCCTATACTCCAAAACAATTCAGCCAGTGGTCAGTTAGGGAGGTACTCAACTTTAAGTTGCTGATGTTAGGCACATCACTGATTAAAATTGTATCTTGGATCGAACTTGGAATTGTTTGCTAAATTCGTTTGTACAGTCAAAGTAAAGATTCCACGTGTTCTTTTCTACCATTGTAGGCACTACGCACATAGCTCACATATTTGAATCGCTCTGTTGGATCGCTTTACGCATACATGTAGATGCTTGATATAGATATTGAACTTGATGGGTTTGTGGGCGTGTAAAATATAACGGGTATGTAATTAACTACACGGTATGTATGCTCTATGTACTACATGTATGCTCTATGCACTATACATACTCTATGTCAACAGGCAATGCTCTATGTCAACTGCACAATGCTCTATGTCAACTGCACAATGCTCTATGTCAACTGCACAATGCTCTATGACAACTGCACAATGCTCTATGTCAACTGCACAATGCTCTATGTCAACTGCTCAATGCTCTGTCAACTGCTCAATGCTCTATGTCAACTGCTCAACGCTCTACGTCAACTGCTCAATGCTCTGTCATCAGCTTTGCGGCGCGACCTGCCGCGCCGGGCCACCGTATATATCAGACCTGTATATCACATCTGCACGCACTATCCAACTTCCAGATCAGAAAGCAAGCCGCATACATTCTACGATAGTGGTCGTATATACATTGGCACAACTAACATGTATGATAGCTTGTGAAAAATGTTTTGGGGATAGTCTTTATCATTCACTAGAAGTATTATTATCCTATAACGTCCATTGTACACGTATAGCTTACTATTTAAAAAGCCGCCCGTGGACCACCGCTTTTTTGCGTAGTTTTTCAAAAATGCGTTGGCCTCTCGGGCTCTGCCCCAGGCCCCGATGGGTGAAATTACAGCGCTCTCCCATACCCCCTAGGCCTAACTGGACGGGAGGGACGCCCCCTCCCGCACCCTCTCCGGGGCGGCGGCTCTAACTGTGCCCCCCGCTCTTTCGAAATTCCTGGATCCGCCCCTGACATGTCTGTAACGGTAGGTGAGTATTCACGATGGGCGTGGCCTTGTACATGTATTTCCTTCTGACACAAAACCATGGACTCCAACGCAAGTGAAATTGTGAGTTGAAAATCTGTTCACATTAAAAGTGCACTGCACAGCATGGCATTGGACGTGCTTTTTTTGTTAGCAGTGTCTACATGTATATCTAGATCTGAGATCTGATCAATAACAACGTTATCGCATAGTTGGGCGTGGCACACCCTTCGCGTTGTCGAGAACGCTCCGACAACGCGAAGGACAGGCCACGTCCAACTAGTTTTCGCGTGCAAGTAACTACTGAGCTCATTCTGGCAGACAGGAATCTGAAGCTTTTCCGTGACCAGCTAGATTATGGACTGCTGCCAAGTGCCAACCATTTCATATTTATAGATTCATTGTCAGTACACAAACATAATTGGGCGTAATAAATACCTAGCTAGCTAAAATTTAGTAGATTGAAGTGTCGTAAATACAAAAATAAAATAATAATAACAAAAAACAAAACAACCATAGGCTTAGATACACGATATCGTAACTGGACCTAAATGTACGTATAAATGACGAATAAGTATGACAGATGGTGGGTCTGGGTACGAAATAGGTATTATGTGTATTTTTTTTCCCCTGTGAAGGTACTGATTATAATTTAATATTACTACAACACAATAGTGTAGATATGAAAATACTCATTTAATTATTATGGGAATGAACATGTTTGAGAGACACTGACGACATTCTAAAAAAATTTGCTCTCCGAGCAAACAAGGTCTGTGGAAGTAGAGAACAGCTGTGGATGGTGGTAGTTCTTGGGTTTGATGATGGGGCACCACCCTACTCTATCGTATGTGCTCAGGCAGAGTTATCATAGTTATGACAGGCTAATCATTTTCCATACTATTTACATATGTTTGCTTGTTGTTATAAATTTAAAAAAAAAAAATGCAATGCATAGACATCTGCACAAAAGCTTAGCATCAAGATTGACAGTATACCACACTGCTACCATTCTGGGCATTCAAGTAGTATTGCAATATTGTTTTTACATTGTTATATTTTTCATAGGACTGCATTTTTTCACTGGTTCCATGCTCGTACACAGTAAGTGAATATCACATGTATGCAAAATGGTACATATGTGATGTGTCCCTCACAGATAACTGGAAATATTATACTCATTGTATTTTACGGGATCATATTAGGTGTTGGTGCAAAGCTAATCTCAGGTATGTGATCTTCCAAAACCCTATTTTGTAGTTGATAGTTTGTGTACAGATGGTGCTGAGCTTCTATTGGACCTTGGCCTGCCTGCTGCTATCATTGGGGGCATAGTGCTACCCCTGCTGGGTGCTGTACCTGACTCTGCTATGATTGTTGCATCTGGTTTGGGAGGAAGCAAGGAAGATGCTGAAAAGGAGATCTCTGTTGGAATGGGGTGTGTCTCATCCATTCTATATCTTGTATACATGAAACAAATCTAATTTCTTGTTTACATAGTACTCTTGCTGGTAGTACAATCATGCTTCTAACAGTACCTTGGATAGCAGCCATGTGGCTTGGAAGGGTGGACATTGTGAAAGGAAAGGGGATAGATGGTCAGTGCAGCAAACTGAAGTGTTCCAGCTTTGTCACTCAGGTTTGGGCACATGTGCGCACACACATATAGGTGTATATTTATAAATAGGTGCCTTTAAATATGATTCTATGCATGCATTGCTCTCTAAAAATATTTAACATATAATGTCATAACCACAACTTGCAGGGTGTTAGTGTATCTCATGATGTAACCATCGGAGCATTGATAATGCTAATAACAACATTGCCGTACTTGTAAGTGCACTCAGCTCAATGTAACATAGTAATGAAATGATAATTCACTTCTCCCCAGCATAGTCCAAGGAGCTGATTGGCACTGGGGACCCACCAGTCACCCAGACAGTAGTCCAGCTCCTCAGTATATCAGATGGAGTGCTCTTGTTACCTTCATCTTATGTATTATACTCTTCGTAGCGTACATGGTTCAGCAGGTATTTACACCTACTCATAATACAATTTGCATGACAAGGACACTTCAAAGTTAATGTCATTACAAAAAAATCCTCTAAGCTTGGGAGCCTCAGAACGGTGTAATCTGTTAATTTTGATTATGATAATGATGATTACTAGGGAAGATTGCCTTGTTTTTGAGGATAGTGATGCATATTAAAATTAATTATTCTATGTATGCATTCTATGTATCATTACTAGTTATAATACCTATAAAAACAATAATAATAATATTATTATTATTTTTAACTTTCCATTATATCATAAATGACATTAAAACGCAACAAATATGTGATATCATAATAATACATTAACATTAATATACAAAGGGCAGACCCCCGTCTGTTGACTCATACACCATGTACCCTATAGTTTATCATATCTATGTGTAATGTATTATATAAAAAAGTTATTAACTATGGTATTTGAGTGTGTTAATTTTTTGCTACTTATTGTATGTTGAAAATGTATTGGGTGAAAACAGAACATAGCACCCTTGTTTGGGTATTGCACTCTAAGTGGGATATACTATGGTACTTTGTGTGCCAGAATGTTATGTACAAATCCTATGTATTAGCTAGTGTACAGTGTGGCGTCACAGAGGAAAGAGAATTCCAGGAAGGAGAAGAGGTTTGTATCAAATGCTAATAATACTAGTACTAGGCATCAAATATTACATCGTTACAAAGGCTTGAAAGGAAGGTGTTGAGGCAGTTCTATCTCTCAATGAGCACAAAACTTTTGAAACCATCAAAACACTTGTCTTCTGAAGCCCAAGATGAAATAAATTCAGAAGAAGTTGCCATAAAACATCAAGAAAAAGGTTTGGCATTAAATACATGTAGGAGAACTATTTTTAAACTAGAAGGGTTTTTCATTATTTCATTAGCTCTTTGGGTGCCAGCTGGACATGTGTATTTCATGCATGTCTATAAGTATTATGCTTGTGCACATTCTGATAGTAGGTTTTACTCCATGAACTATCATTTGACTGCTTGCATTACACAGTCTTGTAGCTTCTCCCCTGTCAAAACACTTGGAGGATATTTATGTAGCCTGTTGGGATTGGGGTGGAGGTAAGCAAGGAGCACAATATACTACCTCCTTGCCTTATACACAACATAAGACCATTTACTAAGAGATGAAATATTTTCTGCATGACTTGACAAGTCACACAGAGAATTATAATTTATTGTGGTTTTAAAGATGTTTGCTGCATTGCTCAATGCCACCATTGGATGTTCAGCTCCAACAGCAGATGATGAAAATGACAAAATTCAATGCTGGGCTGATAACTGGTTATTAATATCATCATGAACCCAAATAATGATAATGTACTTGGTAAATAAACAGCTTGCCTTTCCCCTCTGTATCGCACAGTGGAGAAAAAATACTTCAGTGCATGGCATGCGGGAATGGGAAGACGACAAGAGAGTGAAGCACTACTAAAAGCCAAGGAAACTCATGAGGACCAAAATGACCCTAAAGATAGTGAATCTGCTACTGACTCAGTGAGTTCTCCCTGCACAACTCTGCATCATTTATCATATGTGTGTTTGTGTGTGTGTGTGTGTGTGTGTATGGGTGGGTGGTGCTCAGTCACACCTTAAGGACGAACCAAAGTGGAAGTTGGCTCTGAAGTCTGTTGCTCTACTTGGCTCTGGTGTGGCTGCTGTAAGGAACATAATTTTTTAAAACGTTACATTGTTGTGTAGCACAATTTGTGATTTTGTATTTCAAATAGCAGGCCTTGTTATGAAAATAACTTCAAGTCAGTTAGCATCACACATACACACCCACCTATAGTGCATAGTTCTGCACTGTAGTCATGTGTGTTGTATTCTTGATCAAACATTAGTTGGTTTGTTAAAAAGCAACACCAGGTCATAGCATATCTGACTAGTATGCCTACACTTGAAGTTCCATTAAACCCTGCCAACTGGCTTAACTGGCCTCACAGGATTAGTGACTTAAGTCATTACACATTAAATCATGATATAATGGACACAAAGCTGCATGTGCCTATCCAAGTTCGTCATCAACTGCATCGGCACTGCCTTAGTATGACGTAGAATACCTCATTGCAGTGATGTTTTATTACAGCCTCACATTATATTACAGTATAATGCATGTGTGCAGGTAACCAGTTTTTTGTCCAGTGGTCTAGCAAGCTTTGAACATTCTCCTGGTTGTTGATTAAATTACTTGGCTATGTAATAATAGTGCTCAGGGATTTTGTTTAAAACAAATATAAATGTTATTATTGCTGCAGGTGACAATATTTTCTGACCCTATGGTTGGTGCACTAACATCTCTTGTGGATCCAACACACAGAAATGCTATGGACAGTAGTAATGAACGTGGCCAGTACATCCCAATACCAGGTACCATATGAAGGTAGCAACTCTTTCTGACGTATAATCTTCTCCCTCTCAGTGTTCTATCTTTCGTTTGTGATAACTCCAATATGTTCCAATGCCAGTGAACTGGTATCGTCGCTCATCTTTGCAGCCAAAAAGACACAGGCTGCGTCATCACTGACATTTTCACAGGTATTCTATTTGATGCTATTTTCATTTATTACGATTTGGTTTTGACTACTTACAGCTATATGGGGCAGCAACAATGAACAACACACTTTGTCTTGGGATATTTGCTGCCCTTGTGTTTTTCCGTGATCTATCTTGGCAGTTTTCAGCAGGTAAACTTTGCTGTAATAAAATGCTTGTATGATATTAATTTTATAATACATTTGTGAGGCATTTGCAATGTATCGTATGCCATTACCCCATATATATAATTAATTTATGTCAGATAATTATTGTTCTTTTAGAAGTGACTGTGATCATTTTGGTGGAGTTTGCAGTTGGCCTGACAGCAATAATAGCTGGCTTTGGATTCAAGCATACTTATGTGGTGAGTGTACTTTTAAGTATTGCTGGTGCCATGGTTACTGCATATTTAATGTGACCTGATTCCTCTTTCCTAGTTACTGCTTGGCATTCCTGTGGGACTATTATACTTCTTTGGTCTCTTTTTGATTGCAATGTTAGAAAATTATGCCCATTGGAAGTGATCAAGCGAGAATATTGGTCTTCACTTATTTTTGCAGCTTGCTTTATATTTAGTACCTTCGTATGTTAACAATGTTATTTTTTAAAATAGTTTTCATTCCAGAATGACTTCTTTTGAATGTGGTGCATAATACATTTTAAACCTTAGTCTATGTCAATTCAAACTGAACTATACGTACATATATTGGCCATGAATAAAGTGAGACTTCATATGACCATAGGTAGTCCAACCAAGAAAAATCCTGGTTCAAACTCTTATAATATATCAATACAAAAACAATAACCCTATTTACAGTTAATCACAATTTATATATTTGTTAGAAGCTATGATAAAAGTACGATAATTTGTAGACAACATTAGCAAGAGATTACGGAAATTATGTAAAGTGTGATATATGTGGTTGCTTAATGTATAATAATATTATGTACATTGGTCTTGGTTTTTTTTTCTCTTTTCCTAATAACAACTTTTTGCTAGCTAATATACATACAATTAAAATACACATCGTCATTACAAATGACCATGCACAAAACTACCCCTTAACCCCCAAGCAGGTCCATTGTTGTGGCTTCTGAAATTGACCTTGCGAGGAAAGCACGGGCATTGGCTCGAACTTACGAGAGACTTAATCTGCCATAGATGGAATTCAGCATGGTAGCCTTTGTAGAATTTCCTTGTGCTGCAAGTCGTACTGCTAGTTGTGTAAAAAAAACTGGCCTGCAGTTCTTCCCCATGCACCAAATATCACGTTTTTGAAATTTTAAAAATAATTTAATCGTTGTCGTCCAAATAAATTTTAGTTGAGTGGCTATAATAAATACCTTTAGTGTACATTGCTCAGACAAGTATTCTCTATGGAGTTGGACGTAGCCCGACCGTCACCCTTTTGGCGATAAGTGGCTGGCATTCAAGGCCGTGTGTCAATTAATCAGTTGTGTATTAGCCTTTTGCAATAAGAAATTATAGCAGAAAACATCGAAGGCAAATATTGCACAAACTGCCTATAAATGTATACTGCCTGCTTGCATAAATTCATTTCCAATCACTTAAGGTTTAAGAACACCAGTTCAGTCTATTTAGGTTCATTGTACTTTTCAGCCATGAGTGGATAAAAGAATGCATGGGGATATAGAGCATTTCTATTTTTAGCCCTCTCAGGCAAAGCAGTACACATTTTTCACTATGTTGATTTTTAGGAAATCATATTGCTGCCATATGAACTGCATGGTGGTGGCATACAGATCGACAGTCCATATGCATGTTTATTGAATTTTGCAATTGTCTTTTGTTGAACCCAGTTGAGGAGAACAGGCTGCCATGCAATATTCCCTGTTACTTGGCATTCGGCTTTGAACAGCACAATTTAAAGCAGAGGATACTATCATCTTCTTGGACCATGGGTATTCAGTGCAAAATATGTCAAACCAAACATTTCATTGGTTTAAAGTGTGGATGGCTTGAAGACCAAACCAAGTTTTCAAACCAATATTTCCAATTCTAAACATAACATATTAGTTTGTGGTTTTGTAATTCTCAATAAATATTGTTTGCTAGGTAGAGATCAGTTGACCGTATGATCTGTCATAATGAATTTTAATGTGTGGAATCTACGCTAGACATATACTAAAGCCAAGTTCATGCAATTGGTGTAATATTTCAAAGTGGCTACATGGTCGCATCCCAAATACATTGGTAGCTGTAAACACCTATTCGACATGGTGAGATGCATGGATCATGGATGCTGGGGGATGGAAAGCATATACGACTCTAAATTCGATCAATTTAACTTCTATAGCACTGCAAGGGCCCAATATAGATTGCTATCTGAAGAAGCTACAATGACTACATGTATGTGAGTGGGTGGATCCATAAACATGTCAACTCTCATAACCGTCGACCCTTGTGTGCTTCTGAAGGATTGATGACATATTGGTGTGGCCACCTCAGGACTCGCTGTCCAAGTTTGTTTATGTATTTCATGACGCACCTGTTCAGGAGAAGCTCAGGGCATTAAAGTCTATAAGAGGTTAATTTGTTGCCCTAAATGGTGTGTGCACTGGTACATTCATTTTTATATACCTATAGTGACTGGGTTCAGACCATCTCTTATTACAGCATAGACATTACGATTTAAAAGTAAAGGTAAATAATCCCACATGAACCCTGCATGGGTGGTACTGAACTGATACATACATATGCAGTCACAATTGATCCAGCTCTCGTCTATGGCTGGGTGAGATGCAATCATTCTTTAATTGTCTCTGAGCTTAGGGGAAGTGTGCACATGTACATGTGTTATTCAATTACTTAAAGTGCATGGGCTAGCGATTGGGTATTAACACCCTGACTATTACTCTCTTCCATGCATGTGTTTGGAACCAAGCTCTTCAATGAAGGTATGCACACGGACATGGTTGAAAGACCTAAAGTAAAAGGAAATCATTGCATGATGTCTTTTGTTGGGAAATGTGTAGGACAGCGTGCGATTTGTAATAAGCCTAACTGTGATTTTACTATTGGACAAAAGTAAAATTAAAATAAAAAAAATACTGAATTCAGTTTGCCAACATTTTAAAGGCATTCTGAAATACATTTTACCATAAAGTCAAGTCTTTTACTTTTACTGAACCTTCATCATGTAATGTTTAAAAAGGCAAGTATATCATCAATTATGATGATGTGCCTCACTTCTATCAAAGCAGAACTGAAAGATCAAGATGTCCCATATTGCATATGCAAACGGATTGCATTTGGGGGCAATGATTGGATGTGATGCTCCTGAATTTTCAATAGAATGATATCATTTGTCTTATGTTGTTGTTGTTGATACTAGAAGGTGAATGGTACTGCCCTAGAAAAAAATCTCGCAGCGATTTGCCAAGTTTTGGTAAGATCTTGAAACAACTTTAAGAATCTTGACAATATCTTACCAAAACATGACAACACTTGGGAAAACGGCCTCAACGCACGACTCATTTTACTGGCAATTATCTTAGCACGCCTGAGGGGGTTATGAAGTATTATTAAAAATCAGATTAACCTGGCCTACTTCAGCATAGTCTCGTACCCAGACCCAAATTTTCACAGCTGCAGATGGATTACATCACTGCTTACGTATGCATTAGCCGGACCACTTTTTCTTTCGTTCCTACGGCCCTGACTGCTATACATATCTAGAGCAGCTGCTTCGCAGGCAAACCGCATTGTCACCACGTATAATCTAACACTCAATACTCACCTACCCCGTATCCCTGCATCCCCAACGCAACAACATACAAAGATATTACATAAAACTCCAGATAGGCTTGCAACCCGACCCTCAGGCATGTGATCTTCCAAAACCCTATTTTGTAGTTCATAGTTTGTGTACAGATGGTGCTGATCTTCTATTGGACCTTGGCCTGCCTGCTGCTATCATTGGGGGCATAGTGCTACCCCTGCTGTGTGCTGTACCTGACTCTGCTGTGATCCTTGCGTCTGGTTTGGGAGGAAGCAAGGAAGATGCCGAAATGGAGATCTATGTTCCAATGGGGTGTGTCCATTCTTAAATCCATCCTAAATTAGCACAAGTGTGTATAAATTATCTTTTACATTTAGAACTCTTGCTGGTAGTACAATCATGCTTCTAACAGTACCTTGGATAGCTACCTTGTGGCTTGGAAGAGTGGGCATTGTAAAAGGAACGGGGGTAGACAAGCAGTGCAGCAAATTGAAGTTTTCCAGTTTCATCAAACAGGTATGGGTGTTGTGGTGTTTCATTCAAATCGTACTTAAAATGCTGTCGCGTTGCTATGGGGTTGTTGTGCATGACTTCTGAAAGCTGTATGTATTTAAATCAAAGTTGTGGACGTCCCATCACCATGATTACTGTGAACATGTAAGCATGTGTTTCTGCAGATGCAAGTAGGAGTATGATGCCTAGTCATGTGCCCTGATACCCATGTAATCATGTAAACCATTGACAGCTGGTCTACTGTGTGTTGTTCCTTGTTTGCAGGGTAGTACTGTGACATATGGCGCCATAGTGATGCTAATCACAGCACTGCCATATCTGTAAGGGGACAATATTCCGCTGTACTTGGATGCTGTGTCACTTGTACATGTACTGTAAAAAGATAACGTCTTTTCATGAAGTTACTAATCGTCTCTGATTTTTTTTTGTGCTTATTTAGCATAGTCCAAGGAGCTGATTGGCACTGGGTCCCACCAACAGTAGTAGTCCAGCTCCTCAGTATATCAGATGGAGTGCTCTTGTTACCTTCATCTTATGTATTATACTCTTCATAGCATACATGACTGCTGCAGCAGGTTAGTTGCTACGAAACTGCACATGCAAAATGATAACCCATATGATTGTGTACACCCCTTGCATGTACAGTAGCAGTCAAAATAAAGTTTGCCATCCAAATGTATAGTGCAATTTGATCATGTGTACCATACATTAATACAGCTGGAGAGGGCAGTACTGAAGAGGTTGTTCCTGTTCAGCACTAAGATGCACCACATCTTTGAGGAGCAGAATGAACCGTCTATATTGCCTGGGGCTGATAGTGAAGCTCCAGACGTTCACAACAAATGATGAAATTCAAAAAAAAGTATGTTGTGCAGAGTTGAACTACCTCTATTGTGTGTGTATGTGCATCATACATAGTACCCACACATACAACATAGCACCAGAAACAGTTCAAATGTCTGATGTAATAATTTGCTGCATTTTACAATAGGTAGGATTCTTTTACAAATAACATACGTTGAGATCTTCTTTTTATTTTTAATAATTACTATTACAATTATAGAATTAAGAACTTTAATTTGTATTCAAGTCATCAGATCTTTGTTCTATGATTAAGTTCTTTCTTGCTTCATGAGCTCATATGGCTGTAGAACTGAACATGTATTCTCAATTTACAGTGACAAAAAGATACTTCAATGCTTGGCGTATTCACAATAAAGAAGAAACAGCGTCTAAACAGGAACCACCTGTGGAGAAGACTCAAGAAGCATCTAAAGAAGAAACAAAGAAGCTGGAGGACAAAATCGAAGCAGTTAGCTGCAAAAAAAAAAATCTATTTTAAAGCCACTAACAAACTACCACTTTTCAGGCTGATGAACCAAAATGGAAAATTGCACTGAAGTCTGCTGCTCTGTTAATTTCTGGAGTGGCTGCGGTAAGCTGTTTTACTGAATATTCACTGCTTCTACTGTAATATCATAATGCTGTAGGTGACAATATTTTCCAACCCTATGGTTGGTGCTCTAACATCTCTTGTGGATCCAACACACAGGTAACAACTTCTCCCTCTCAGTGTTCTATCTTTCATTTGTGATAACTCCAATATGTTCCAATGCCAGTGAACTGGTATCGTCGCTCATCTTTGCAGCAAAAAAAGACACAGACTGCTTTGTCACTTGCATTTTCACAGGTATTCTATTTGATGCTACTTTCATTTATTACAATTTGGTTTTGACTACTTTATGTCAGCTGGTCACCAGTACATCAGCTGGGCACCAGTATGTCAGCTGGGCACCAGTATGGTCACCAGTACATCAGCTGGGCACCAGTACATCAGCTGGGCACCAGTATGTCAGCTAGGCACCAGTACATCAGCTGGGCACCAGTATGTCAGCTGGGCGCCAGTACATCAGCTGGGCACCAGTATGTCAGCTGGGCACCAGTATGTCAGCTCCAGAGCCTTAGCCTTTTTCAAGCTATGGAAACAAGCAGGCCATTGAGCAGAGGTCAGCAAAGCAATCCAATAATTGGATGATAATATCACTACCTTTAAGGGCACAAGATAAAATTTAATAAAAATGAAATTGATGATGTAGGATTTGTAGCTAGCTACTTGTTTGCAGAAGATGGGTGTGAGAATACGAGTGTCCATAACATATGGTGTGTGCAGGTGTGGTCACTGGTGGTAGAGCGAGGTTCATCATTCCTCCACTCCTACTTTGGTCAGTTTAAAGCTACATGTATCCTTTCTATGACCTGATGACAGTGTGGTGGGTACCCTGCCCCCCCCCCCCTCCATCCATGCATGGTGGGAAGGGCATCGTAGTTTGATAGGAGTGGCATATCACGACAGTTCCTTTTCACAATGCTCCTGAACAGTAGTCACCGATGTGTAGAGCCTTTGGTAAGAGAGTGCGTGTGAGGATGCATAGGTGCGGGTATGATGGAGTGGGTGTGGGTGTGAGGGTGTGATGAAGTGCATGTGAGGGTATGTCAAAGCACATGTACATGGAATTGTTTTTATATGCTGGTTGCTAGTAGCCAGAGTCAATTGCAATGCAGCTACAATGTACCTGCAACTCTAATGCAGTGTCACATGCCTGAACAGACAATTGTTATTTTTATCACTACAGATCCAACAACTTTGTCTGGGGAAGAACAATGAGTAAATGTACAAGGGCACCACCTGTGGAAGGTCATCAGAAAATTAGAGGGAAGATCAACAACTTTGAAAAGTAGAAGACTTTTATAGGTGTGGATTCAAATCTCACTCCAGACAATCAAACTTTTATTCCATTCTGTGTGGGGAAAGAGTGCATCTAGGTACATGTATATGTCTCCCTTGTATGCTTTTGGGGTGTTTCCCTTGTATGCTTGTAAAGTGTGTCCCTTGTACGCTTGTGACTTGGGCTGAAAATTAACGTTCCTGCTGCTCTCACACCATTCATTTATTATGTCATGGCACGATGATTTCAAACTGGAAGAAAGTGGAAGGGAATTATGTCAAGTGGAAGGGAATTATGAGCAAGTGGAAGGGAGCCGCGAAGGCCAAGAAAGTGCAGAATCCAAAGATCCTGTCTGATGCGGTAATTCAGGAATTGCTTCATGCGGGTGCTGTTGTGAGGAAGATGGAAGGCGAGCAACTGTTTCACATTCGAATTGAGTTTGGCTATGCTGCTTTCCAGGTTTATGAATCCTGGGTTTCGGCTTTGCCTGAAGAAGTGGATCCATGTGTCTTTGCAATTGTTGCCCCTGCTCCTAGCATCGTCGGTACAGTCCTAGAGCCCCCTCTTGCTCTACAGGCAACTCTACAGAGGGAGTGCAATGCACTCATCAAATACTATGCGCCTCTTCGTCTGGCAGACTTTGCCATAGGAGCAGTGCCAGCAATTCCTCCAGCAGCAGCAGTGCGTGTACCTATTGATGTACATCATGCGTCCTTCGCGCTGTCGAAGATTTTCGAAGCAATCCGTGCCCCACCTGCTGTTGGATATCCAACCCTAACGGGATTGGCTGCCGGTTCATATATCTTTGACGTGGTGCAAATATGGTCAAACGCAAATGTGACTGTGGTGGTTTTCAGATGTTGAACTTGTTGTCATCATCTTCAGCGTGAAAATTCCATTTCTCTTTCATTGAAGGACAGGTAGTGTGGGGGGGGGGGGGGGGAGGGAGGGCTGTGGGGATTGCTACATATTAAGTCCACTTACTGAGAGGGCTAAAAGTTCCACTTGTTGTTTGAAGTGGGGCATGTGTGGTTTCTTTTGTACATGCAAGTACATATACATGTAGTTCATGGCTCCCCTGAAATTTTTGGGGTTGCTGAATCCATTTGCAGAGCTGGTTTCTCCACTGGCATTATTCTGGGGGCTTGATTGACCACTGGTTGTGTGGCAGCTGGTACTTCCTTGCTGGGCTCCATCTGTGAGAGGGCTCCACTGGTGTGGGCTGCTGTCTACTGGTAGAGGGTCTAGTGGCTCCATTTGGAGTGAGCAGGAGGGGCTGGTGGTTCTACTGTGTGGGGCTGGCCCTATTGGCCCTTGTTTGTGTGGGGGCTGCTGACTCAACTTGGGGTGGCGTCTTCACTGACTTTGTGGAGGCTACCCCATTGGCCCTGGGTAGCTGAGGGTGTTCTGTAAGAATGGTTCCATGGGCTGCTGACTGCAGTGTGAGGCTATTAAGTTCAGTTGCAGTGTAGACTTTACGGGTTCCATTGGGAGCTTGCAGTGAGGGGCTGGTGGTTCTACTGTGTGGGGGATCCCAGCTGACTCAACTTGCATTGAAGGAAAGGTGGGGGGGGGGGGGGGGGGGTTGGGCCCAGTGTGGGGCCTGTTAAGTCCACTTGCAGAGTGAGGACTAATGGTTGATCTGGTAGTGAGGTCATCATGTGTTGTTTGTACATGTATGTAGTTCTTGGCTCCCCTGAAATTGTTGGGGATGCTGATTTCATTTGCAGCCTGAGGGCTGGCATCTCCACTGGCATTATTGTGGGGGTCATATCTCTGCTGGCAGTGTGGGGGTCTGATGATCTATCTGCGAGAGGGCTGGTGTCTCCACTGGCATTTTGGACGCTAGCTCCATTGGCCAGGTTAGCTGGTGGCTCCCTTGCTGGAATTATGGGGCCTGTTAATTCCACTTGATGGCTCCACTATTTGGAATGTGAGGCTATTAATTTAAATTGCAGCATGGGGCTTAATGGTTCCAAAGGTGGCTTGTGGTTCTGCTGTGTGGGGATGGCCTCTTTGGCCCCAGGGCTGCTGAACGAACTTGCAGTGAAGGGCCTAGCCCCATTAGCCCCTGGCTATGTGGGGGTGGGGCTGGTGGCTAATTTAGGGGCTGCTCACTTCCTATCACTAACACAACCACCATCGTCAGTGGTACGACCGCCATCACTACCTTTCTCAATCTCTCCATCCTCGTCCAATGTATCTTGAATACCGATCGTCGTATTAGTACAGTTCGTACTCATCCGCCGACTGATTCAGTGAAACTCGACGAGCTTGCCTTCACTCGTGTTATACGTCACCATATTGTTTATCTACACCGAAAAACAACCGTAACATTAGCACTACAATTCAGCCGCCCGTTTGTTTGGTGACCTTATAGGTGTGGTTATCTCGCCCTATATGAATATTCATGCGCTCCGGAGAATGGAAGCTGTTCCGTGTACATACAAAGGCGCGATTCGAGCGGGAAACGTGTACTTACTTTGCACAGCTGTTTCTCAGTAACGGATGGCATGAAAATTAACGAACAGAACAAATCAATAGGTATAGGACCTCTCTACCTACAAACCGAATTTGAAGTGATTTGATTACTCCTACCGAAAGTTATGGCGGGTTTGAACCCGGTGGGTATCGGATGGTGCAATACTGGCACGGAGTAAGTACAAGACCCCAAAATGTATTTTAGCATAGAGCAATGGTGTAGTATGAAGTGCTGAAAATAGGAAGTCAAGAGCGCAAACCGTTTGGAAGATATAGCGCTTTGAATTGGATGCTATATATATAAAATCACAAGCATCAAAATCTCATAGAACGTTCCAAATGACCTTTTAAATACTACATTGAAGATATTTTTAGGTGACAGCAAATTGATCATCCTTTACGAAACAGATACCATACATGCCTTACACAACATTACAACGTAGCAACAACAATCATTAAGTGACAATTGTCAGATGCATTGCTCAACAGGTCAGGTGCCACACGCGCCAGATGGGACTCCGAAAACGGACAAGGTGGAAATATGTGCAGCACATAGCCATTCTGTTGTGTAGATAAGTGCAAGGTACTTGAAAAATCAACCTTTACCACACATATTTCAGCTTTCAAATACAATGTAGCCCACCCCCCCAAAAGTGAATTGGTTTTACAAATAAGTAACTACAACTAGCATTTTTACATATGAATATATGGTAACACGTAAGGCTACCAACCAATATATAGTACAGAAAAGAATAAAAATGAACATATGAATCAACTATTTGTGCATTCAGATAGTGAAGGACAAACCTCATATTTGGCTACAATTAACTAAACCTTCATACTTTTACTTGCTGCACTTAACCATCACACAAGTCACCACTTGCAACCAGAAAATATATCTTGATATCAGATGTACACACCACACTGACAGATCTGCTTGGCTTTGAGTAAGAATTACTAGCACAGCCTGGCCATTGCCACACTATAATAAGTGGTCAGGAACTTAAGACTATCAGCCGGCACCCCTCCTGCTCAGCTAGGGGGTTTGGGGTGGAGCCCCAAAAAGCCAACACTTTTTGTGGTGAAAATCCCCCCTAAACTACACAAAAAACTGCAGTAAAAATATGATAAATTAGTAGCTTTTTCTTGCGTCAGTCTTAGATGTACATGTATGTGAACATATTTATATTTTTTGCTGGAAAAAGTGATCGAATTAAAACTCTACAATCGGATCAATGGCCCTGTAGCATTAGTGATGATCACATTACTCGAAGTCAATTCATTAATGCATGCAGTGATGTAGTCTAGATTTCCCAATTTTCCTACATACATGTGTACATGTACCAGTTGCACATTAATGTGAACAGCTAGCTATCAATCACTTTTATTGCTGAAGGTAATTTTTAACTTCTTGCTTAATATAGCACCCCCACCACACACACACACACACAGCCACTGAACATACCTGAGAACCCTGCAGCTGCTGGGGGCTTTGCACATTAATAATACCTGCTGCCTGCTTTTGCAGCAAGTAAGAAATCAAACTTGTCTTCAGAATGTGTGTCTGGTTACGAACATCACCAGCATCCCGACCACAGGGAAGGGCCAACATCAAACAATGGTCATCTTCATTCTGTACAGAATAATCACCAGAATAAAGAGGCTGGACACACCCCATCCTGTCCCCACATACACTGTAGCATACCTGAATCCTCCTCTCTACACCCTCTAGCTGAGAAGGCTCAAGCCTCATCCTCTGAACGATACGCAGAGCAGGGGTCCGTTGGTCTATGACCTGCGGGAGACTCACCTTTGCTAGGTTGACGTTGCCCGACAGGAAGTGCAGCTGCACGGCAGCTGCATCATTCTTAAGGGCAAGGTGACCCTGCCACATCACGGGATAGCGCCTTAACAGATTCAATAGGTTATCAGTCTGCTGCTGAGGTGTGGAGGACTGCTGCTGAGGCAGTGGAGGATTTGGCCTTTCAGCAGTGGTGGTGCTGATGGTGGATGCTGTGGTTGTAAGAGTACTAGGGACAGAAGCTGGAGGCAGCTGGTTCGGCAGCTGCTTTCCTGTTGGCAAGGGAAGCTTTTTGCCAGCAGGCTGTTGCTGCTGCTGCTGTTGTGGCAATGGCGGTGGTAGTGGAGGTAATGGTGGCTGCGGCAGCTGTGGCTCTGATACAGGAGGGACAAGCTGTCCACTTGAAGCTCCAAGGGCGCTGCCTCGACCAGCAGACATCCTCCTGCCGTCATCCTTCTGGGAAAGAGGAGGAGAGAGGGCAGGGGACTTTGGACGGCTCTCCTCTGCTTGGGGCCTCTTGGGAGGCGGTGGCTCCTTTGGCTCTTCCTTGGGCAAGTCCCTGTGCTGCTTAGCTTTGGGCGAGGGACTCCTGCTGCTGGGAAGGTGTTTGTTCTGCTTTTTCAGCTCCCGGACAGCAGATGGGCTTGGGGCAACCTCTGGCGTTGTTTCCTTCTTGTGATAAGCCGGAGACCTCTTTGACAGTGACGAACTACGAGACCTGTGTCGCACGTGGGGTCGGGTGGCTGGTGAATGTGTCCTGGAAGGGGAGGGAGAGTAATGGCGACGGTGTGGGGAGTGGCCAGATGCTCCCTTTCCCCGTGAGGGTGAGTCGTAACGATGCCGAGAGCTGTAATCCCGAGAACGATGAGCAGGGGACCGAGCTCTGGAAGGTGGGGGGGAACCATAGGAAGGAGACTGGGGCTTGCGAGGGGACAGCGCAGCCCCCCCGCTGGGAGGGGAACGTGAATATTGCCTGTGCCGATGATGCACGCCGGGAGAATAAGGTCTGGCCCCACGGTGCCACCGGTAATCTGGTGGTGAAGGTGAGCGGCGATGTTTGTGCCTTTGACCAAGTGGTGGCGAGGCTGGCTGTGGAGCAGTCTTCTGCCTGTGGTGATCCCTGGAATGGGACTTGTCTTCGTCTTCTTCGTTCAGCTGGTATCTGAGGGGGAGTTGCTTCACCTTCTTTGATTCACTATCGCTGGCTTTTGCATCAGAATCTTCACCAGACAAGGCTTTAGCTTTGGCCTTTTTTACTTTCACCGAGGCATTGTCCTTCACATGCTTTTCTTCAGAGACGGTGTCTGGAGTGATAAGCGGTGACTCCTTCTCAGTTTGAGGTTTAACTTGCTCTGAGGACTTGATTTTATGACCTTTTGTACTATCCTCTTCTGTCACATCATCTCTGAAATCCTCTCCACTACTCAGGTCACTCTCTACTTTCCTGTTCACATTTGCTTCCTCATCAACAGCAGCTGCCACAGGCTTCACCACGGAACACTCCATGGGCTCAGCAACATCCAAACTAGGAGACATCTTCTCTTCTTCAACAGTCCTGGTGTTGTGTGCCATTTCTACCTTCTCCTCAGCAACCTGTTCAGCTTCAGTTGTGTCTTCCCCACCCGGTGTACTTTGTGTGGGTTTTTTATTCTCAACTCTATCCACATGTACCTTTTTGTCGTCTGCTTCAGCCTGCATGCTCAGGTTTTCATCTGTCTCTTTCCCTTCTTTGCTTTCAGATGACTTTTTCCCCGTTGCCTTCTTGCTAGTGGTGCCTTCCACATCACCATCTTCCTCACTAGATGCTTCACCATCACTTTTAGCCTTTTTCTTAGACTTCCTTTTCTCTCTAAGCTCACGCGACTTCTGTGTGGCCTTAAGTCGCTGCCCTTCTTTCTCACCTTCACTTTCACTATCCTCGTCCTTTGCTTTGGATTTTTCACTGGCACCCTGCTTCTTGCCTTTGTCCTTTACTTTCTTCTTCTTCTTCGAACTAGAACTGTCGGATTCGCTGCCGGAGCTCTTCGAGCTGTCATCCCCTTTCCTCTTATCCTTCTTTTCCAGCTCGCGTTCTCTCTTGCGCTTACGAGTGAACGCTCGCAGTTCCTCTTCATAGTCTTCAAAAGCCTCGTCATAAGGATGGGGGAACTGCCTGAACGGACCAACAGGTATCCCACCAAAGGGTGGCCGGGCCCCGTAGTACCCCATAGCTGCATCTTCCATGTATGGGTAGTACATATCAGGTGGGCCATGGCCACCAGGGGGAAATCCGCCCCTGCCCATTGGCATCATGGGTATTCCGGGTCTCGGAATCATCATTGGCCTTCGGTGTGGATCCAGCATGGGATTATACATTGGCTGCATGGGAAAGGCTCCGGATGGAGCCGGCCCATCAAAGCCTTCAGTACGCGAGAAGAAGGCTGCCCTGGCATCCCGATTAGCAAAGTCAGCCTTCAGGGGAAAGGAAAATCAAAAGTCAACATCCAAAAGTGAATGCAAATCCACACCCACATACATATGTGTACATGTATACTTTAGGGTGCCTAAACCAACTGCCGATTGCTGACTACTGAATGTACTATAATCTTCCCCTAATAAAAACGGCAAACTTGATGTGATCTGAGGGATGTAAGTGCAGTGGTAAATTTTTTTGTATTTTTATTTTTACGTCCATTTTTCTTGGGGCAATGAGAGAGTTTAAATATCCTATAATCCACTCATCTTGCCCGTAACTTAGTGATAACTACTGTATACAAACACAAACACTGCATATAATACTGACCATGCAGGGAATTGTACTGCTGCCAATGTAGGTGCCTTTTATCGAATTCAATGCTTCCTTTGCAGTTTCCATGGAATCATATTGAACCATAGCACAGCAACGAAAACGATCGACTCCAATCTTAACCACTTCTCCAAACTTGGAAATCTGCCTCTCAAGTTGTGATTCACTCATAATAGGGTCGATTCCATCAAGCCAAAGGGTCTTACTTGGTGTGCCCTTTCCAAAGCCAACCTGAAAATGGAATGCAGTATCTCCATTTGAACCAGCCATTATGTACACATATAGGGTGGGAATTCCAAAACTATTAATAGCATAACAATTAGCTATTAAAAATCCTATCCAAAACAAGAAGTTAGTATGGTAAATCAAATTTAATAAAATACAAATGAAACCCTCAAAAACACTCCATAGTCACACTTCACCAAAGACACTAAACTAAAGTACATGTACACGTATGTTGTACATGTAATTAATCTCGATTCAGTAATTTGAATACACACATGTTATATAATGTGCCCTAACGTCCAATCAGAAGTGCCACATGCTCAAACTACATGCCCTCATCACAATGAATGATCACATCTCAATAAGAAAAGGCTTACCCTGATCTTGTTGCCATGGATGCTTTCACCATCCATACACCTCTTTGCATTCACAGCACTCATCAGATCATAGTACAGTACAAAGCCATAGGTAGCAGTACCACTCATCTTCTTAATCTCAACATCCTATAATAAACAGACGTAACATGATGCTCAGCAAAAAAAAAGATCATAATTTGCACACACCACTGGTAGTGCTAAAATACTTGGCTAGAAGTCGTCATCAAAGTCAAAGGAAATGCCCCATTTTTGAAAGCCAATAATCATTGGACAGCAGACTGCATACACAAAGTATTATATTTGAACTGGTCTCCTACAGATAATACATTTTTATATTTAACCACAATAGCTGTTACAAGGAATTTTAGTACCAATGAATTCATTTTCTAATTTGAAGTACTGACTGGTACGAAATATTCTATGTTATGGAACTTCTGCCTTTTTTTAGTGACCCCAAACATAGAAATGACAATAAAATTTAATAATTAAGTTATTCCATTGCCCTACTTGCAATGAACATTGCATATAAATGTACATGCACATGTAGACGAGTTATCAATATATGCCAATAACATATAGCATATAACCTGACCCCAAAATAATCAAATGCTATCACAAATCTATGGTACTGTGATTAATGCCAACATGTGCGAGACATAGATTAAATGCTATTAGCACACAACACAACTATCAGATAAAATACACGGCAGCTTAACATACCAATATATTCCCAAAACGAGAGAAAATGTCCCTCAATTCATAGACACTAATGTTCTTGGGTATGTTCCCCACAAAAAGAGATCTCGTAGCCTGAGGGTCCATCTCTTCAGGAAAAAATGAGTTTGGACCATCAACTGCCTCACGTCCTTTTGGTGGAAATTCTATGCAATAATGAATGAAAGGTGTTGTTCTTCAGAAGTTATAAAAGTGTGTGCACACAACTAGCTAGGCACAAGTCAGGCTGTGGGTGTGATCACTTAATGAAGGTGAACACTACTCATAATAACAATGATCACGTGTTACCCTTGGGGAACCAAGGGTAGTTAATGTACATTTGCTGGCCTCTAACACAAGATATAACTACAAACTAATCCTTCACTATGTGGCATTATTATCTGATCCCCAACATCTGAACTGGTAGTGCTCCATACATTCTATGTTATACATATTACCCCAGGGGAACACGTGATAGACATTAAAATGGTATTATTGTACTTGTTTTATTTGACATGGACACTTATGGTTGGCATACTGAAGAACTTAGGGACAGTCCCCAGACCAGATAGATGCAAGATTGAGCAATGCTATTGGCACTGGATATTGCTATGTTTGTACGCTTTATCACCTTTGAGCAGAAGGAAAGGTGCAAAAAAGTGATTCAGTAATGAGATATTACTGTGCTACGCAAATAACTCCCAGAGAACAGAGTAGTCATGGCAATTTGAAGTGTGGAACTACATGTGGTTTAGCTCACCTTCAATATCTAGTGGAGTCAATTTCAACTTGCTCCCAAACTGCAACATGCCATTCAGCTTGCTGTAAGCATCTTTGCACTCCTGAACTCTGAAAGTGCAGCAATGATCACCTCATACGCACCCACACATGCCACAGTCACACTTACACACACACACACACACACACACACACACACACACACACACACACACACACACACACACACACACACACACACACGTGTACACAGACACACACACACACGTGTACACAGCATCAAATGAGAACGTACTTCTTGAACTTTACAATTGCATGGAACTTGTCGCCTTCCCCGTACAACTTTACAATAGCACTTGGTGAGAACTGGGTGAACTCATAGTACAGTCCATCTTGGATCACACGTTCTGCCACAGGGCAAGGATGAATCAATCTCTTAACATGTAATACAGCCTCTCTCTACCTGGTCGAGAGCCAAGGCCTGTGACCTTCAAGAAAACGGTATCCACGGTGACCTCTCCACTCTTCTTCCCATCCCTCTCTTCGTCTGAGCCTTCAGAAGAGTCACTGGATGCTGAGCTGTCACTACCATTGGCAGAGGACGAGGAACTGAATACACATAGAAAACAAGTTATCCACGTTAACTATAGAATGTCGATCGACTGCTTGGCAAACACACACGATGCTCTCCATAAACAGCTCCACAGCTAAATCAGCACATAGTGATGCATGCAAGAATGAACGCCACAACAAGTGCACATACCTCCAGTTTGCTGGTAATCAAACTGAACTACAGGTAACCTTCACAACGCACACTAAGGTACTACTGTGAAGATTAAACTTCAATCTCCCAAATGGGCAATACAAGTCGATTTCTTCTGCAACGTCCCAAGTCTTCAATGACACTTCAACATCGTCAGAATGTGCATGGCTAAACGATTGCTTCTTCCAATTTGCACACCATCTTGAAACAACCCACCTACGCCTACTGCGACTGATAGCTATCTAAGATACAGCCTAGCTATGACAGCCTGACTAACACGAACACAAAAGACCTCTTGACACACAACGCAACCTTGGGATGGCCATGGGGGGACACCATAATAGCACTCGAGCAACAATATAAAGCCAAGACAGGCTGATACCTCGCTCCTGGAGCCTTCTCCTCTTTTTCTGTGCCAGGTCCCTCGGAACATCTGTTATCGCGCCGCGAACTCTCACGGTCGAACCGTTCAGTGGGCTTGGACTTGTAGTTCGTCCTCACGTCACTGCCTTCCAGTTTGTGCTTAGCCTCATGCGCTTGAGTGGCGCTCCGGACATCGTAGAAGTCAATAAAGGCTGCAACCCCGATGTTACGATATTTTTGGGGAAGTATCTTCACTCCTTCGATTTTGCCAAATCTGGGTGGGAAAGGGTGAGGAGTATCATTCCGTTAGTTGAAGTCAGAACTAACTTCGAAAAGTAATCCCGAATTCCTGATTCAGATATGCCTTCTGGTAAACCTCCAACCCAAAGGTGCCTCGACTCACGACCACTCATTGCTGCACACTGACTCAGGTCACGCGACAATTTATAACGATTAAACGTTGAATAAACCTATGTTACATCAAATAATTAATAATTGGTAAAGCTGAACATATCCACCTAGGTAAACCAAATACATGCACTTTGGTTCCACCTGTGACAGCAGTCATTGTGTGCCATTGGGCACAAGATGGCAAAATATCTCCAGAACATTTCACGTCATGAGTACACAATGCAATCGTGGATGGAGGAACGTGTACACTAGAGAAGCTTCTATGAGCTATGAAGGGCAGTGGGTCATATTGACCTTCTTGGGACAGCTGATAAGGTTTTGAAGGGTATTTATTTAATTGCTTAATGTGCTTATAATTTAAAATGTTTTACTACATGACCTAGGAAGTATGTATTCCTAACCTAGGGGGTACAAAATGGGCCTAGACTGAGTACAAAAATGTATTCGTGACCTACATACCCGGTAGGGAGGGAGTTCTCTTCCCATTTAGGGGCAGGAGTACTGGTGGAATTGCAACTCAGAAGATCTGTTCAGCTTAGTCAAGAGCAAGCTTTGCAGACCAATTGCAAACAGAAGCTGGTCACTCTTGTGGCTAACACCCCTCCCCTAGTAACCATGGGGGCATGATAGATTGTCTTACCATGAAGAACATGTTACTGATCCACACCTGCAAGAGTGGAAAGCTGATAAAAGATGTTTGAAAAGGAATGCAACAAAGAGTTAACTTAATAAGTAAAGCATTAAGTAAATGACATAATCAATTCAGCACTTACAACTGCTGAATAGATCTGAGTCCAACATGCATGTACCACATATAGAATTGCTGTATTGAAAGACATCCACTTTGCCAAATAAATTGACTAAAAAAAAGTTTTTAGTCAATTTATTTGGCAAAGTGGATGTCTTTCAATATAGCAATTCTATATGTAGTACATGCATGTTGGACTCAGATTAATTAATCTAATTTGCTGTGTTGCACCTTTTTTTTTTCAGCCAAGCAATCATGCAGTAACTTCAAAAGATAAATGATCAACTTTGTTTCTTAGTTGTAATCCATGAGGCCAATGTTTATAACTGCAAGTGGCCAATGGAGGAGTGCTGTAAGCTCCCCCAGACACCCAGCAGCTTTGCAAGTTATTAACCTTCAGAACCATAGAGGAATTTCCTATCTTCTCCACCATTATCGATGCTCATAATGGCATTCACAATAATATTGTGTATTGTGTTTTGTGTGCATGCTTCACACATGAGCACACATGTACATCTGTGGTGTCCACACATGCACACTGTTTACAGGTTCAAATCCTCTATCGAAACATTATAGGCAGAGTGGTATCAGACCCAAACTGCATGTGCATATACTGTTAAGAAATCCAAATATTACCTAGTAGCTTTGGTGAGGTTTCAAGTAGACACCATATTGGGCTCTGAGGGGACATCACTCCTTTCTGTAATGGGCCAGAAGCCCTCCATGCCTTCACCTCCTCTTAAAGACAGCTCAGCCCCATGCTAATTAATTATTATTGAATTGCATGGGCCTGGAGTGGATGTAATAAAAAAAAAAATCAATTTGGGTTCAACACAAAGTGCACGTATATCGTGTCCTTCTATCCATTCAGTAGCAATTCTATATTTGGTACATGCATGTTGGACAAAGATCTATTCAGCAGTTACCGTACTAGGGTAACTGCTGAGTTGATTATGTCATTTTTTTTACTTGACTCTTTACTTAACCCTTTGTTGCATTAAACATCTTTGATCAGTTACCCACTCTTGCAGGTGTAGATCAGTAACACGGTCTTCATGTTAAGACAATCTATCATACCCATGGTTACTAGAGGAGAGGGGAGGAGGAAGGAATGGGGCCGGGGACAACACACATTCACTAAGTATTACTAAGTAGAAGTTTCACTAGTAACAAATTACTATACAAGTATCTTTGCACAAATACATCATTGTGAGGTCTCTGATACACTAACTAAGCCAGTACACATAATTGGATGGTAAGTATCAGAATACAGATCACATATTCAAGCACAATGGGGCGTGGTATTGCAGTTGTTAGGCAAGGCAAGAAAGGTTTAAGTAAAGGGTTAAGCAAACCTAACAAATGAACATAATGAATTCAGCAGTTACCCTATACCAGCATAACTGCTGAATAGATCTGAATCAAACTGAACATGCACATAACACATGTGGAATTGCTACTGAATGGATACATGCTCTATGCATTGAATGTCCAAAAAATATATAAATTTTAATGTGTACGATATTTAATACCCGGTACAATATAATAATAAAAGGCCAAATGACAAAACAAAAACGTTCAGTGGATCTTTGCCTTAGCACAGGTCAGAGTGGTGTTGAGAGTGGGAATGAAAAGACCTGGTTCCTCAAAGGCACATGAGCGGAGTGAAGAAAAACTAAGTTCGCATTGCAACCAAAATAGTGTGGTGGGGTTCTTGTCTCTTGTTTATTGAAATTAATAATGCTATTCTCTTGTAGGCTGTGGTTGCTATACCTCCAGCTGTAGAGAATACCAAGGGTGAAAATGATCCATGCTCAATCTCTCTTACTATTTCTTCATATTCCTTCATCTTATCCAGTTCATGTTTTTTGATATGGGCAGGATTGAGCAAATGGTTTGAATATTCTGCATCAAAGTAGACAGTTTGGTGGTTCCCCCCCCCCCCCCCCCCCCCCCCCCCCCAACCAAAAGATAACGCTTATAAGTCGCATCTGCAGGATGCATGCTAATGAATAACAGTTATTTGCCAAAAAAAAATTAGATTCAGATAAGCATTATTTACTTGTTCAGACATTGTTTACTATTTAATTGAGCTTGGAGTGGATTCAATTTAGTTGGATATTCAGTGTTGTTCAATCCATTCTGTAGCAATTCTATATGTGGTACAACATCAGATCTATTCAAAAGTTATATCTCCTGAATTGATAATGTCATTTGTTTAGTTGTAGGTTTACTTTTAAAAATGCTTTACTTATTAAGTTAACCCTTTGTCTAGCATTCCTTTTCAAACCTGGTTGATCAGTTACCATTTAAATGGTCTTTATCTTGACAAATACCTTCTTGGTAAAACAATCTATTATACCTATAACCACTAGGGGAGAGGGGAGGAGGAAGGAATGGGGGACAACACACACACAGTTACAATAAGCAGAAATTTCACTAGTAACAAATTACTATCAAGTATTTTCTACACAAATATATCATTGTGAAACTAACTGAGCAGGTAAAATTAAGATGTTGACATATTCAAGCACAATGGGGCCAACTGACAGTGGTATTGCAGTTGTTAGGCAACGCAAGAAAGGTTAAAGTAAAGGGTTAAGTACCCCAGTAAACCTAACAAATGATCATGATCAATTCTGCAGTTACCCTATACCAGTATAACTGCTGAATAGATCTGAGTCCAACTAATGACACAATATACGTGCTCTTTTGAATGTCCTTTATTTTAATGTGTACTATATTAATACATAAATAATTTTGACTTTACTGTCACATCACCGCTAACCTCAAGTAATTTACCTGAAGCAAGTGTGACAGCAGGGTCTGCAGCCTTTGCAGCAGAGGAGAGGAAGCATAAGGCCAATGACTCCAAATGTGCAGAACTGGGTTGGGTATGCATCCCAATAGCTGTGGAGACCTATGGGTGTTGGGGCACTGAAGCAAAGTGGGCAATATTGCAGCTAGCCTCTCGCTTGGCCACACATCAGAACTGCCCAAAGTCTGCATCTGTCACAGCCCTTAATCAGAGGTTGAGCATGACCCTTGTTAGGGCAATTTAGTCTAGGTGGTAGGTAATTTAGTGTTATGTGCTTGTTTATCTGTATTGTACAAGTTTTTGTCTGAATCAATATTCCAGGACTTTTATATAAAATAAAGTAATAACAGGCCAAATGACAAAAGGTAAACATTCAATGGACCTTTGCCAAAAGTACAGAAAAGATCTGGTTCCTTGAAGGTACATGGGCATAAAGAATAACTCAGTTTGCATTGCAACCAAAAGTGTGGTAGATAAGGGTTCTTTTCTCTTGATGATGCTATATCTTGTTTGTGGTTGCTTAATTTTTTTTTCAACCCATACCTCCAGCTACATGTAGGGAATACCAAGGGTCATGCTCAATCTCTCTAACTCTTTCTTCATATTTATAATACCACTTCTTTTCCAGTTCATGTTTTCTGGAGGAATTGGCATAGGATTGGTCAAATGGGTTGAATATCAAAGTAGGCAGTTTGGTGGTGTTTTGTCCTGAAATTTTGTGCAGTAAAATGATTTTTCTTTTTAAAAAAGGACTCAAGGCCCCCCCCCCCCCCCCCCCCCCCCCCCCCCCCCCTTCCTTAAAAAAAAAAAAAAAAAAGATCCAAGTATATACCGGGATACTTATCGCTTAGTTAAGACGAGCGTAACAAGAATAGGCTATATAATTATATTTTATTTTTTAAAAATAATAGCTCCCGGCAAAAAGGTGGCACCCTTCTGTAGGAGGGAAGATGATGATCCACGCACCTCAACTAACTGTTTCTCCGAAGAGAATTCCTTGCTGAGTGACACATTCCAAGTCAGCAAGAAACCAGCTAGAAGCGATGTCATCACCTTTTTATAGCTTTTCAACTTCGGATGACGAACAAGAACCGGCGTTCTGCCACCTACACTCTTGAATAGCGGAGTACGACTTAGGGGAGGACATCCGATGGACCCCGGGCCATGAACACGGTACCTCGAGCAAGCTCTCGTCGTAAACCACTAAGCCAGAATGCATTAGCTAGAAATTGAAAGTTTGGACCTTATACTTATACAGCAAGACCTCTACATAAGTGCAGTAAAAAAAAAAAGGAAGGGTACTGGGACTCGAATCTCAGCAACTCAGTACGTATGAGTGTGTATCACAACCCACTCGACCATCAAGTGCATCGATGATATCGGAATTCACATTATCTATGCCTAGCTAGGTACTAGGTAGGACTACTAATATATGCGCTTTTAAAATTACTGAGTACAGTTTTGTGACGTAATTTACAAACGTAGATATATGCATTGACAATTTGACATGGAAGGAAGCTCGACCAAGCCTCGATCTGTAGCAGCTGGCTTGCTTTGCCTCTACCTACTGATCCCCAAGGTGAGCCCCTCGCACGCTACGCGGATCACGAAGGAAAAATCTTACACGTACTCGCGCGTGTACCATAATTGACGTCATTAATATCGCTCATGGAAGTGCGCACACGCTAAATATCACAATAAGTAGCAAATGAAATACAGCTGCATCTTGTACAAACGCAGCAGCATCATGTTTTTATTTATTTTCGTCCTAGCTAGCTTGCATCGATGTTGTCATTTTGACCGAGGGAATTGTTAATTGACTTGCTTTGTTGAGGTTGTATTCTATAGGCTTCGCTCATACCTGCGGTTTGTGTAGCAGCTGTTGTTGTTATTGATCCAACGATATTTTCAAGTTAAGAATAAGTGTAATTTTGCTCCCTCATCCCAGGCATTGGTATCATGTACAGGAGGTACGTTTCAAATGTCCATTGGAAAACGAACTCTAAAATGATATTCGCTTGGGTCCTTCACACATGTGACAGAAAACTGCACCAGTGGCTTCTTCTGCGTTGGGGAATGTCTCTCTAGCAACCAGATATGTGATGGCATCTCAGATTGCCCTGATGGCAGTGATGAGCTCACATGTGTCGTTGACGGGCTAGTAGAGTGCAGATTGGACCAATTTTCATGCCCCAACTGTACAAGAAAGTGCATATCTCTCGCCAAGATATGTGATGGTATCAATGACTGCACTGATGGGGTTGACGAAAGCACATGCAGTAAGTTGGCTACTGACCAGCAGTAGCCTGTACTGCTGATCTGTGTCAGATTGTGCACGTATCTTAATTGTATGAACCATTATCACAGACACACATTTTCTTTCTGCATTTCATTATTGTGTGCAGCGACCATTGTGGGTGGACAGCCTTGCCTTCCTTCACAGTTCCAGTGCACTGGTAGTGGTGTGTGTGTACCTCTTGCATACAGGTGTGATGCGGTAGGGCAGTGCAGTGATGGAAGCGATGAGAAGGATTGCAGTAAGGCTACCTGATCGAAAACGTTCAGTGTAATGCTAGTCTTACCAACCACTGCAGAGCACCCTGTGGTCTCTGTCCTCCCTCCTCCAAGCATTAATGCTTCTGCTGGAGGCTCCCTCACACTGTCTTGTTCGGCAACAGGCACACCACCACCATTTGTCACATGGTTGAAAGATCTGCAGCCGTTGGTTAGCTCGCCTCGCTTCACCTTTGGGTGGAAGGAGGGCATTGGTACTCTCACAATCAACCCTCTAAGACTTCAGGACTCTGGAGATTACTCCTGCATGGTCTCTTCTTATGTTGCGTCATTCCTTGCTGAGCCCAGCACTGCTCTCATAGTCAATGATTGTAAGTAAAGCAAACCATTTAAGCCTTGATCTCAATCTTGTTTTTCTCTCATTTCTCTTCCCTCTCCCACGTTCCTTTCCCTTTTCCCCCTCCTCTTCTCCCCTTCTTCCAATCCTTCCCCTCCCTCTTCCCATACCTCTCTTCACACTCCCTCTCTCTTCTTCCTTTCCCTCCCCCTCCCCTCTTCCCTCCTCCCTCCCTCCTCTATCTCTCATACATCCTTCCACTATATAATTACATAATGTGCAGCTAACCCCTTTACTTGCCAAGATGTAGTAGGGAATACTTACCTTGAAGGATCTTTGTATTACGACAGACAGATCTTCACTTCAGGGCAGGCAACAGAAGCAGCTGCTGACATTGTTTTTGTAGTTGATGAGTCTGGGTCAATGGCCAAGGAGCATGATTGGATCAAGGCTGCGGTGTTGCAGTTGGAATCATCGCTTGAAGCGCAGGGAGTGGGTGTCGGAAACCGAGCCAACCAGTACGCACTGGTTGGCTTTGCAGCCCCAGAGGAGAGCGAGATAGCCGGCCGCCTGCTGACGGACCTGACAACACCAGCAGGGTTTGCTGCTGCAGCATCAGGCCTCTCCTTAGACGGCAGCTATGAGGACGGCTACAGCGGCATGGAGTATGCACTCAACCACGTTTCGGTGAGGGACAGCACCTCTAGGATTATGGTCTTGGTCACTGACGAAGATCGCAGTGTGCTGGACCCTCTGCTGACCAATGACACCATCAAACAAAGGCTGGCAGACGCCGGCTTTGTGCTGAATGTGGTTGTCAATCAGGGGTTGCTCCTTGGCTCATCATTTGCGCTCGGTATAAATCAAAATAACACCGTATATGTATATGATAACACCCGCACCGACCTTTACTCCACTATCAATGGAGCCATTCGGTACCCTCGTTTCTATAGTTACGGAAATACATTTCACGACTACATTGATCTGGCTCTCCAACTGAATGGAGCTGCCTGGGATATTAATGAGCTGCGATTAGGGGGAGTGTACTCTGAAGCTTTTACAAACTCCTTTGTCAATGCAAAGGTCAATGAGGTCATGTCTGTGTACCGCTTCTGCTTCTCCTGCTCCTGCCTCCCTCCAGTCAAGACATGCACAGCCATTGATGTGAGCATCTCAACGTGCAGCGGTCCCATGATGGAGCCAGGTGAGTACAGGTGGGATGTCCTGAGGTGCATGCGTCAGAATGTTGTCTTAAGGTTACATGTAGTTCATAGGACTTATGAAATGAACCTTCTCTTCTGTTTTTAGCTGTTGTGGCTGTTAGCCCTTCATCTATCTCCGTCGTTGTTGGAAGTTCGGTAACCTTTGAATGTGTTGTTGTGACCCCAAGTAGCGGGTTTGGATCCTCCCAAGGATATGCTTATTCCTGGACCTATCCAACCCAAAGTCAGGTCACTGTAATGGGCTCTAAGTTGACAGTTGGAAATGTGACGCTGGGATCAGGTGGAGCGTATACATGCTTCATTAATAACCAGTCTTCGTCAGGCTCGCTGGATGTCTTAGGTGCGTGACAGGTTGAATGCTGAAACCAAAATGGCGGATTCATGTTTATTATTATTTATTTTAAAACCATTTTCAGTCCCACCATCTGTCGCTGCCATATATGGTGATGTGATGCTTCAGCTCGATATGTTGTCAGTGGTGAAACTCAGCTGCAATATTGGCGGCACCCCCAAGCCATACGTGCACTTCATCAGACAGGATGGGCAGCTGCTGCCTCCTTCAGCTGTGACCGTTGTCCAGAACAACACAGCCACTCTTACCATCCATGATTTTCGTTTGTCTGATGTTGGGGTGTACCTATGTATTGCCAACAGTATAGCTGGAGAGGCCAATGATTCTATAAAGGTTTCCAGTGAGTTTTACAGCTATCACATTTGCATTGCATCACGAGTTGTTTGCATATTATTATTTTTTATTTCTGTAGTATCTCAGTGCATTCTGGATGGCAATGACACCATTCTAGTAGGAAGGAACAGGTTTATTCTGAAGACACACCAGACAGCTGATGTGATATTGCTTATCGACGAATCGGGCTCAATGTCAATGGAACTTAGCTGGATTCCAAACATGGTCATAGAACTTGATAGCATGCTCAGGAAGATTGGCATAGGGAATAGCACCAGGAACAGGTTTGGAGTTGTTGGATTTGGAGGGGATTGCAAGCCTGAGCAGTCTGCACTGGGGACCGTCTATTCTGTTAACAATAGCAAGCTCTTCTACTCAAGTGAGGACATTCTCTCAGTACTAAAGTTAGTGCAAGGTGGCGGCCGAGTGGAGGATGGCTACAGCGCCATGGAAACTGCTTTGAAAAGCTATGTCCTTGGAAATGCATCTAGGCTGTTTATCCTTATCAGTGATGAAGACCGTTCCATCCAAAATCCCAATTTGACACGGTCGTACATCCGAGATGCTCTGATCCAAAATGGCATTGTCTTGAATGCAGCGGTAGATCAGCGTCTGTATGCAGGGGAGCTGAGGGCCATGGGTATCGACGTCAACCAGACTGCCTACGTGTTTGATCCCTCCTCAGTCTTCCTGAACCGCATCTTTGAAGGCAGGAGTGTGGTGGTGCCTTCTGATGGAGGCTACGGGCACACCAGACAAGACTACACCCAGCTGGCTTGGAATTCTGGAGGCGCGGTCTGGGACCTCGGTCTGCTCCGTTTGGGAGGACTTGTCACAGAGGCCTTCACAAATGCTTTTGTCGAGGCCAACGTGAAAGAAATAGTAGCGCAAACCGAGACCTGCCTCAACTGCTCCTGCACCCTTCAGGGACTCAGCTGCGTGGAGGTGTCCTCTTCCTTTTGTCACCCACCACCTGCAGGTGAGACATGCTCACCTCCTCTTAACCCCTAACCCTTAGCTGCTACCCACATGCTCACCTCCTCTTAACCCCTAACCCTTAGCTGTTGTCCACATGCTCACCTCCTCTTAACCCCTAACCCTTAGCTGTTGCCCACATGCTCACCTCCTCTTAACCCCTAACCCTTAGCTGTTGCACACATGCTCACCTCCTCTTAACCCCTAACCCTTAGCTGCTGCCCACATGCTCACCTCCTCTTAACCCCTAACCCTTAGCTGCTGCCCACATGCTCACCTCCTCTTAACCCCTAACCCTTAGCTGTTGCCCACATGCTCACCTCCTCTTAACCCCTAACCCTTAGCTGTTGCCCACATGCTCACCTCCTCTTAACCCCTAACCCTTAGCTGTTGTCCACATGCTCACTTCCTCTTAACCCCTAACCCTTAGCTCTGCCGCCACTCTCCGAGTCACTTGCCACTTTTAGCTTTTCGGACACCATTCATTCCCGTAACCAGCACCCAGCCGTGGATACCCTCGGTGTAATGCAGACTGGAAGCCTTACTTGTAGGGCATCTCAACCTGCCACTCTGGTGTGGACATTTGAAGGTGGTCTGCTACCTAGCAACACCCTCGTACAATCCCTTGATGCAAATAGCTCTCAGCTAACCATTTTCAATGCGACTCTGGACAGCGCTGGAGCATACGCTTGTATTGGCCACTCAAATGACGGGCTTACAAATATCGCTGGGGTGGTAAACGTAGAAGTGTATGGTAAGTAATCTTCTTATTTCTTGCGTGGCTTGGCCAGTAAGTGTACCACCTGTATCTTTATGATGAACCTCTCAGGTCCCCAGGGATTTGCCGTGTCCGTTGCTCCCAGGCAACTGCTCATCAGCAAAGACTGCAGTGCCTCCATTGAGTGCCGCACAGAAGAGCCAGCCACCTTTGCCTGGCTTTTCAACTACGGCCCACTTCGCAGCAGTGTGCAGCTTGTACTGGATGCTGCCATGTCGTCAACGCTAAGCCTATCTAGGACCAGTGTGGATGACCAGGGCCTCTACACCTGTGTTGCTAACAGTACAGGCCGAAGCATTTCAAGTAGCAGTACGGCTTTTCTGAATGTAGTTGGTGCGTTGCAAAAATGGTTTGCGAGTTGATCGGGGCTGTAATTTGCAAGTGCTATGTTCGCCACATAGATCCACCATTGCTGTTGTCCTCTGAGCCTGCCTTCCTACATGTGCTGGAGGACGATGCAGTCAAATTCACCTGCACCACTCAAGGCCTTTGCCCAGGATCAAAGCCCAACTTCCAGTGGGTTAGACAAGACTTGAAGGCACTTAACAGCCAGGCAAAGGTTATTAATCACCTTCGTTTGTTATTTGTATCATCCCCTACACATAATTTTTCTTTGTAGCTTGAAGTGAATGGCAGCCAGGCTACACTGAAGATCGATGGTGTGACCAGGGAGGATGATGGACTGTACTACTGTCGTGCCATTCTTTATGGCAGTGTAGCTGAATCTGCTGTTGAACTTAGAGTTGATGGCAAGTTGTAAATTTGAGCTGTTGCGTTTATATGTGCCCTTACGTAAAATGCTGCAATGCTAACTGTCTTCTTCCTCAGAGCTGCCTCTACCCGCTGTTGTCAACATCACTTCGTTGCAGAGCTTGCCTATTGTGGCTGGGAGCCCAGCACGCTTTCTTTGTGAAGCTAGTGCAGTTACTGCAAATGTTTACTGGATGTATGACGGGAAAATTGTATCTGGAGGTGACAGCATGATGAGTCACTTTGTGGTCAGAAATATTTCTAGAGCAGCTTCACTGCTCACCATCTATGAGACCACCTTAAATGATTCTGGAACATTAACGTGTCTCTCTAATGGGGTATCATCGGACCCCATTCAGATCAGCATTGGTGCGTGTTGTTATCGTCTTTTGTTTGTGTTTCTATTGGTACCACTGCCAGTGGGAGTACATGTACATTTGTGCATTTGTTGTGCTATTTACATTTGGTGTGTGCTTAAATGTGGCTTGTCTTGTTCAAACTCCTCTTCCTCACCTTAATACATTAGCTTCTTTGTCTCCTTCAACATCTGTTGCAGGAACATCGACCTTCTCACAAGGTACGCTGTTGTGTGTGTGGGTTTTTTTTTGCGAATGTGTTAATACTGGTTTCTCATATCCAAGGCTCCACCGTTTCCACCTCTGCGTCTCCTGTACCTTTCCAGATCTCCGTGTACCCATTGAACTTAACACTGGCAGCTGGTCAGACTGCAACCTTGATCTGCAAGGCCACCTCGCCCACCACACTGACGTGGCTATTCAGATATACGCCCGCCATCCCTGGGAACGTGGAAGTGGTGACATCCAGTCCAACAAAGTCATCTTTAACCATCCATAACATGACTGAGGGCAATGGTGGAGACTATTTGTGCAGTGGTACTAATCCGGGTGACATCAGCACTACACTGTACCAGATCATAGCTGTGACCTTCCTTGGTAGGTCAGCATTGCCTTATGTGCCTAGGTCCCTTAACACGAGGCATTTACACTGTGTAAAAAGGGTTGTTATACAGTGTTATACACATATTAATTACTGTTATTCGCAGCATATTACCAACACACGTTGAATATCATCTACAATACAACATTGAATGTTATAAATAACTGTCACTCAAGCTGCTTTGCATAACCGGTGTGTTACCGCAATTTTAATGGGCACCAAATTGTATATTGATTGGTGTAAGGTCTTTACATATTGATTTTTGTGCTTGCCCCTTTGCAGAAACACTAGCGATTGACGTGGTGCCAAAGGGAGTTGTGGTGGTCCATGAAAATGCAGCTGTCAACTTCACCTGCACACTGGCTTGTGGCTGCAGTGGAACACAGCTTAGCTGGCAACGGGGGGGAGGGGTGTTGCCATCGGTGACAATGTACAGTGGAAGAGCTATAATGCTGTCTCTCAATAATGTCAAAAAATCAGACGAGGGCACATATACATGTGTAGCAGCCAACAGTATTCTAGGGGTAACTAGTGTGGATGTCGGCTTGCAAGTCAATGGTACAAGTAGTAGTGAGTAACATTGATGCAGGAATGCTTGTGGTTTTTTTTTTAACCATTTCTTTTTCTTAGGCACTCCACTGCCACCAACAGTCACCATCACACCTGATGTTTTGAGTGTCACTGAAGGGTCTGATGCAATTTTCACTTGCAATTCTTCGCAGCCGGCTGAGTTCCTGTGGTCATTCAATGCTGTTAATCCGTTGCCTGGTAACGCGGAGGTTCAAAACTTGACCTCTACTATTTCACAGCTGAGAATTGCGGGTGCTGCCGTATCGAATGCTGGCGCTTATTACTGCAAAGCCACATTTGCAGGAGGACTATCAGCTGCGGCATATACTGATCTCATTTTAATTGGTAACCAATCACGTACACACAGTATCATTTTGTAGTTAATACCCTTCAAAGCTATAAACTTTTATTTTTAATGTCGGTCGTTACCTATTTTTGTAACTCTTGATATTGGTTGGAAGCACTGGGCAGATGCTCTTGCACCTACATGTTTGCATGCTTAGATTGCAGGAAGGTCAATTTTGCTCTAGAGGTCTAGTCAACACATGTATGTGTGCATTCTTTTTTCTTTCTGCAGAGATGCTGAAAGTGAGCATCCAGTCAGTATCGCCACTCAACGTTAGCAATGGAACAACTGTTAGTGTGGTGTGCTCCCTTGGCTGCTCCTGTGGTGGGGCCCAACTGACTTGGAGCAGAATTGGATATCCTTCCCTCCCATCCACTGCTGCTGTTGCCCTTGACAACTCTGGCAGGAGTCTTATCCTCTCATTTCCAAAGGTCACCACTGACATTGGTGGAGAGTACACGTGTACAGCTTCAAACGGAGCACAACTTCCTGCAAATGAAACATTAGTGCTTCAGGTGTCATAGATACATTTATGTATGTGACATGTCGGCTAAGTTTGACTAGTTAGTTTTAAAATCAATGTGAACTTCAATTTTTGAAAATGTATATGTATGCACAATCACACTAGTGAATACGACATTATACGTATGTTTTGACTGAAGGTACCCAAATTTCTACCCTAATGATGTAGCCATGGATATTTGAGGACACTATACCAGTAAGCCTCCTAACACAAGTAAGGAGCTATCTGCAGAGGATTTGGTGAGCAGTTATGTATATTGATGCACTGAATTTGTGGAGCTTATTGCTTGTTACGTTTGTACCATGCATATGCTGGACTTAGGTATCTTAGAGTAATAGCTAGGGGCACACTGTGCAGTATGGTTAGCTTCTGTCCTGTATCTTCGTGCCACACTTTCAGCAATCCATCTGTGCAGTCTGATGTGTTTGACAGCTAGTGTTATGGTTGGCAGCATGCAATTCTGTCACCAATATATGAGTTGGACTGCACTTTGCTGTGCCTCTATTCTGCTGTCCTTCTGCTACCATCGCAAAGGTGAATCTTCTGCACGGAGAGGGAGAACTATAACAAGTCAAGATGTCGTTCCAATGTCAACGTGCATGACTGAACAAACAAATTGTTTTGTTAAAATACAACTATGTGTACCGGTATATGGATTCGATAATTATGATAACGCTAGCTGCGCCATGCCCGGCGCCCAAACGTAATACAATAGATAGATCTAATACGCGGAAATTTACCGGTCGGAAATTATTGTTCTCAAGTTCCAAAACTTTGAATTTTACGATGGCTGGCGGAAAGCCCCGCATACCTGCTGGAGCTATTCCCAATAGCGCTAGCTTTATTCTAGGAGGACTAGCAGGGTAAGCTGCGCATGTGTAAATAGGGTACCGTAAATAGTAACATTTGACAGTTCTAGCATAAATGACTCAAGTTGTGGACTGTCAATGCTGCAAATGCATGTGTAAATTTCCACTGCCACGTTGCATGCTACTCCTTCATTTTGGGCGTACATTGTGAAACCTTATTTTTTAAAACAAACATGTCACTGTCGTATGGGTGCAAGGGATTTTTTTAATGTATTTGGATAATGGTGTTAGTACTAATTCACTAAACATACTAGTTGTAAGGATTGGCTCACTCCCCTTCAAAGTGTACTGTGCTGTCATGCATTAACATTTACTGTCATTAGGATGACTGCTACTGTATTTGTCCAACCACTGGACCTACTGAAGAATCGCATGCAGCTGAGCGGTAAGGCGATCAACTTGCAGCAGAGTTCTCTAAATGGCCACCTGTGTGGCGGTGGTGGTGCTGGCTTTCTTTGCAGGGGAAGGTGGTGCGGCAAAGGAATACAAGACAAGCTTCCATGCCCTTGCAAGCATAGTAAAGAAGGAAGGAATAACTGGTGTATACAATGGGTGAGGATTGAGTGTGTGGTATGTTAATCGCTGTGCTTTTAGTCTAAAGGGGGGGGAGGGGGGGGGGGGGGCAATCATTAGATCATTGCTCTTATCTACTTCGTTTCAAGTACAAACAGTATTTAATGGAATGTAGCAAGTTCCCACTGAGGCCTGTCACGCACAAAAAACACACCCTGGATTTATCTCTTAGTAATCACCCCCCCCCCCCCCACACACACACACACATGCCTTGTGTATTTGACTGTCCCTCGCATACGAACTTGTACTCTATATTTGTATGTTCTCTCATTATTGCCATTTGCTGCTCTTATCTAATGTAAAAATAAAAAATAAAAAGGTAGTGGGGTCACTGCTCAACACATGGCTACCCTAACCCTGGGGCTAATACCCTGAGGTGGGGGTCACACAGCTAAGGCAACAACCTCTGCTGGCCCTAGTACAAAGGCCCATACACCATTCGCCCCACAATGGATCAGGCAACCTAGGGCATGGTACCTAAGGCTATGCATACAGCTTGCACCCCCATTCATGGAGCCCTAGGGTATGGTGGTTGGCTCTTGCTTAGCTGTCTTTAGCCACTTGGGCATGTGGTGTGGTGTTCTGCCTGACCCCCTTTTTATAACATGGAGCAGTCAACAGGTATTGGTCAATACTACAGGCATGGACAGCAAATGATGCTACAATCTGCCATTGAATAATCTTCCTTCATACACATGATGTAGGGGTCTAGCAGCCGCTGGATCAATATTTAATCAATTACGAGCTAGTGTATATACATGTACATGTACATGTAAGTAAGTAGTTTTAAGGAAGCAATCCCACAGTTGCAATTCCATTTATTATTAACTATAATAGCTGCAAAAGTTTCATAGGACATCCCAGTTCCCATGCAATTTGCCTTTCCAAAGCGTGTACATGTATTTGATAGCGCAAAGAAAGAAGAAAGGTTCTTTACAGGAAAGTCTGGAAGCAGGCAATATGCTATGTTTTGTGAGTGAAAAAGTGCGAAAGTGGTGAAGGGGGGAAGCGCTCTCCCATACCCCCTTGCTAGCAGTACATAAGATACTGCCCCTTAGCCAGACCAATCCAAAAAGGCTTTATATTATTTGGTTGTGTGAAGCCTGTCTGCAAATAGTTAATCTACTAACATACTTTGTGAGACTAGAGTAGTACTGATCCTGCCATTTGGAACCTTTGTTGAGACAGACATTGATCACAACACACTATACCTGGACAAATGCAACGTCTGATGTTCTAGTTAAAGGATACAAACAATCATTGTGTCATATATCTAATGGATGCTGATTTAGGGAATACACAAGGCATTAGAAATATGGTTAACTGATACACTACAAGTTCTCCATATAACAACAGGATTCATGCCCTCCAGGCTCTCTGCAGGTCTACTTCGGCAAGCCACTTACAGCACTGTCAGGCTTGGAGTGTTCCAGTCACTGACCGACAGACTATCAGGGTTAGTTCATGGTGTTCTAGACAGGCTGTCAGGGTTAGTATACAAAGTCTGTCAGGCTTAGTTATTTATTTTGTACATGTAGATGTGAATAATGCCACATCTTCTGTTATTTAGTTCCGACAGAAAGTCTCCTGGACCTTTCAAAAAGATCCTGATGGGTATGTATCTTATAAATGTAGTGCTTACGTAATGCAATGGAAATGGTTTCATTTAGGTGTCCATGTAAAGTGGGGGAGAGTGTAAAATACCTGAACTGCTGAGTTCAGAAAGTTTAATTTCATTCAATGAGTAATGTGAACCTAATCCTTGGGTGATAACGTATCATGACCACACTGCCATGTGATTATTTGTATGGCAGTGATGTATGAACTGTGTATTATTGGTGGATGATATGCATTGATAAGTGTCATTCATTAAGGAAGGAAGGTTGTATATAATTGTCAGTTAGAAGGTTGTGAATGAAAGAGGGTCAGTGTACATACATGTGTCCAAGTGATGGTGTTGTGCTGCTCAATCTGTAGGTATGACAGCAGGTGCCTGTGGAGCTGTGGTTGGCAATCCTGCTGAGATATCCTTGATAAGAATGACAGCAGATGGAAGGTGCAGAAATACATTCCTTGCCCATCTAGCTTTCTCATGATTTTAATGAAGCCACCAGTAACAGTTAGTGTTGCTACACTAGTTATGTGTAATTGTCAGCTTCACATGTTGTCACTTTTTATTGTTCAATATTGTATTCCCTGATATTAAAAAGTTTATATTTTAATGCATGTAATCCTATTTATCCTAAGTTAGTGAATACCCACACGAAAATGTATAGCACGAATCCGGTTGTGTATATTTAAAATTGTGTGTGACTAGTTTGATATTTCTGTCCCACAAAACATGGTGTAGGGAAAAAAGCATTGCTGTACTGATGACAAGGGCAAGGCTGTGAAGGTGTCATGCTTTACACCTTACTGTGCGTGTGCGTGTGCAATAGGCATGTATTGTGTTCATGTATTATGACAGGGTTAGTACTGGGAAGAGCACATGATTTTGTGTTGTGCACCATTGCACACAGCAGAGTATTAAATAATAGTATGATGTACAAAGACAAAATCACATGTATGTACAGGTAACGGTGCTAGGTGGTTAGGTTGACTTGCTTCTTGTACCTTAGGCTTCCAGCTGCTCAACGTCGAGGGTACACTAACGTATTCAATGCCCTGGCGAGGATAACTAGAGAAGAAGGGATCATGACACTTTGGAGGGTAAGGTGGTTGCATTGTTAAAAGTCTAAACGATGAGCTGTTTTCTCAGGGGTGTGGACCAACTGTTGTCAGAGCCATGGTTGTTAATGCAGCCCAATTAGCCACCTATTCTCAGTCAAAGGAATTTTTACTTTCAACTTGTAAGTATGGCAGAAAGGTCTTAAATCAGACTCAACCTTTCCATTAAGGATGCAATTAAGCTGTATTTTTTTAATACTACTGTGATATGACAAAGGCCAAATTATTAAGTCAGCAGTTATTGAGTTCTCAGTCATTGTATGTTAACCTTTAAAGCACAATGTCATGTTCCTAGTAATAACATGAGAAGGCCTTTGATAGCTCAATATAATGATACCAGAGCATAGCTTATGTAACAGTTGAAGAAAAAAATCGATTTGATAACTGATTATGGATTGGAAGTTATAAAAAGAAACAATCCAATCCACTGCATAGATGCGTTGTATGTCAACAGGCTGATTCTAATTCATGCGTATATTACGCAATACCAGGTTCTAAGTATAGGAGTTAAGGTGCTTTTCAGTGAGCAGACCTGTTGACGCCACCATGTTGGTTAAAAAAAAAAATCCAACATGATCATGACGTATTTATAATTACCATAATAGGCGTGATGTTTTTGGATAATGCCATAGTATCTATTAATTGCATCTCTATTTGAAAAGGTTATGTCCAAAACCAAGACCTAGTGAAATAACCCAGACATGTCTTGACTCCATTCCCCTCCCCCCTATAGCATACTTTGCAGACAACATCATGTGCCACTTTGTGGCAAGTATGATCAGCGGCCTGGTCACCACCATTGCCTCAATGCCCGTGGATATAGTCAAAACCAGGTTTGGCTGTCTTGTGGCATTAAGTGGGCTAGTTCTTTTATGCAGTTATAATGTCTGTTGCCACCCAGGGTCCAGAATATGAAGATTGTGAATGGAGTTCCTGAATACAAAGGAGCACTTGTAAGTCCCAGGCACCCATGATGTCCTCTGGTGGGCTGGAGAGGGAAGTGGTGGGTAGTAATAGTGGCAAATGCACCGTGGAGCAGACAAGCCAAGCTTTTGATTTAACATTGATCATCTGTTGACCTTTGTTTTGTTCACATTCTACAGGATGTCTTGCAGAAACTGATTGCAAGAGAAGGGGTATTCAGTTTGTGGAAAGGGTTTACACCATATTATGCCAGGCTTGGGCCACATACCGTACTGACGTTTGTCTTCCTTGAGCAGTTCCGCATTCTGTACTACAGGGCTTTAGTCAGCTCCTGAATGTTTTGTGTTAGTAATGCAGCTTGGGCTTTGGGTTATGGACAGTGATTGTTTCAATGAAACCAATCAAATTTTACTATGTCATACTAAATTCTTAGTGGGATGATGTATAAAATGTCAATCATGAATCTAGGGTGTGTTCATCATCAAAGAGACTGTCATGCAGATTACCATACATGTGGGTATGTGCGTAGCAAAAACTGAAAACTGATGCAATTATAAGAGTCACATGAGCTGTATTATTGACCTATTATTACATAACTAGTTTCATGCCACATGAAAGAGAAATAAGACAATGACAACAACGACAGAGAAAAATGGGTCTGGGAATGAGAGTGACTTTGAAACTAAAAAACCATACGCCTTCTCAGTTTTATATCTGCTTAATGCAATCTGAGATTTGATTCAACTGCACATAATTAAAATATCAAAATATTCTGTATTGTACTGCCTGCTTGAATAAGTTTGTGGCCAATCTCTTACGGTCAATATATTGTGGAGTCTATTTTGGTTCAGCAATGTATTGATGAAAGAATGGCATTATAGAGCATTTAGATTTTTTAGCCCTCTCCTCAGACAAAGCTGATATCCATAGTTAAAATCTGAACACCTCAATAAATATTGCGTTCAAGGTAAACATCAGTTGACCTTACAATATGGCCATATCATGATGAATTATTGTACATGTATGGCCTTCCGGGTCCAGTACTGTTGAATATTTAATGAATCGTCCGGCACATGCACAGGCCTGCTGCGGTTTCTGTAAGCATGCAGGATATACATGTATATGTAGGGCGTTCATCATGCAAGTGACAGATGTTAATATACTTATGATCTCTGCTTTGGGCGACAGACCGTTATACTATCTCTGATACTACATGCACGGACTTAACTGTTATACTCAACATGCAGTAAGTCGGAACTGTCGAACTGCTGCTAGATTCCGCGGCAAAATCCTATAAAATCTGAACCGATCTTCCTAACAAAGTTTGCGATCGACGTACCACCTTTGACACAAAGAAGCTCATGCCATTCATGTAGCTAGTGATTAGCTAAGCCTAGGCTAGGCCTACATGTGCCGTATCATATCATGAAGTCATTAAAACGCGTATCGGGAAAGCAAACGGATTGTTTAGCTCTTTGTTGCTATCGAATCGGGATAGGAACGATTTTAATGTCTATTGTCCTGAATGTCCACCCGGGGGTACAATTGGATACCCGGGGGGACAGCAAAAGAACTTTTTGCCGTTCGGTCACAGAAGGGACCTGACTGCATTTAACGGTACTGGCTTACAGAACAAGTCTTTTCAGGATCGGGCCGAGATAAGTAAGGCTTAAATCCTTTCGGTACTCGTAAAATGACCCGTGCTAGCGGACCTATCCATTACGCTCCGACCGATCCGCACGGAGCGTAATGGATAGGTCCGCTAGCACAGCTCGTTCTACATGTACCAAATAGATTTAAGCCTTGCTTATCTCGGCCCAATCCTGAAAAGACTTGTACTATAAGCCAGTACCGTTAAATGCCACTAGGTCCCTTCCGTGACCGAACGGCAAAAACATTTTTTGCTGTCCACCCGGGTATACAATTGTACCTCCGGGTGGACATTCAGGACAATACATGTAGACATTAAAGAGCGCCGATGACAACAAGGGCATAATTGGCACTATATTATAGACATTATATTTATTGGGTTCCAATACAAACGTATAATTAGAAACTTATGGTGCCATTATCGGAATGGCATCTGTACAAATTATGTGTGCCAGCGACGTTGTTTTTGTCAAAATGTCTTCACTGGAACGAAAGAGAAAAGCCGAACGACAAGAGGAATACCTCCAAAATCGAGACGAGTCACAGACGGTGGGTTAGCGTCTCCCGAGTTCAATTCAGTACAAATTAAATCAAATAAGCGAAAGTCTGCTCGTGACAGCTTACTTGCTACTGTAGAATCGAAGGCAGCTGTGAGAACGCGGTGCATGGAACATTTGATCTTGCAAAGGTGACATAACTGTAACATTGTGTTGCTAGGCAATTAATAACATGACATTACAATGACTGGGTATTTTGTCATACAAACTTATGTAATGTCCTTGCATGTATGTATTTTACTGTATGAGTTGTGCAGTAAAACAAGATATAAAAACATTCTCTCTGTCTCTGAGAAAGTTAGTGGTATATAGGATTTGAAGGCAATGGTGGTGAAAAAGTAAGGGAACAAGGGATTGGAGATATGATAAGTAGAATTTAGCAACTTAATTGTAATGCTGTTCTTAAAAGTTCTAAATATACGAATGTTGTGTTCATCGTATATACCAGTTTAAAAGTAGACCTAGGAATGGTCGCTCAGTAAACGTAAGCATTACAAGATATAAAAATTTAATTAAAATAAAATTGGTGATGTAGGATTTGTATAGATAGCAATTGAGTAAAAAGTAAGGAAACAAGGAATTACGGATATTATGCATTCATTAAATTATAAATATTACAGACCTACATTATTTAGCAAATCTACCTGCCTGAAGGTCTGCTAAATGTAGGTATGTAATATTTATAATTTAATGAATGCATAATATCCGTAATTCCTTGTTTCCTTACTTTTTACTCAATTGCTATCTATACAAATCCTACATCACCAATTTTATTTTAATTAAATTTTTATATCTTGTTTCACTCCTTTTTTTCCCCCGGCGGGTTCCGACATGTACTTATACATTGCATGCATGAGCACAAACGTAGAAGGAAGGGGAATCTTGGAATACAACCCATTGCATCACATACATCACAGCAGTATGTACAATAGGACAGTTTGTTCTGCTCACTTGCTATCATCATTAAATCACATCACAATCAAACAATTTCCTTTAAACAGTTAATGTCTCTGAATTGGCATGTGACTGGAAGATGAGGGGATCCCTAAAGAAAGTAGTAGTGTAGGAAAGGAGGAATTAGTAGTGAAGTCACAAAATATAATGTGAGCTCAAACCATAATTGCCCTTCCCATGGCTCCAACCAAAACATCCTAAACTGACATACATGTAGCCCCAACCCGAATCTCCATCACAACTATCCTCACAGGATTCAAAGCCCTCACCTCTTGACTGAAGGTACTCATATGTTCTTCAAAGCCAGTAGTGAAGGCATCAGGAATAATCGCCATAAATGTCTGTCCTTGATGTGAGTACATGTATATGATCAGAGCAATTCGCCATTCACACAAAAGATGCTTACCAGATTGCCTGCCTTTTATTTTGAATACTGATCCTCTTCGTACAATAAACAAGCACGTGCTTTTGCTTTGCTAAAATTTGAAGTAGTTGGGCTGGCCCGACTAAACTTAAAGGTCGTTCTTCTAATAGGGCTACTAGCTCTCACTTTCAGACGTTCCGCTCGTCTTTTAGAAGGGAATGGAGAAAGGAGGGAAGGAGGAGGGGAAGAGAGAGGAGGGAAGGGGGTGAAGAGAGGAGGGAAGGGGATAAGGAGAGAGGAGGGAAGGGGATAAGGAGAGAGGAGGGAAGGGGATAAGGAGAGAGGAGGGAAGGGGGAGAGGAGAGAGGAGAGAGGAAGGGGGAGAGAAGAGAGGAGGGAAGGGGGAGAGGAGGAGGGAAGGGGAGAGGAAGGAAGGGGGAAAGGAGAGAGGAAGGAAGGGGGAAAGGAGAGAGGAGGGAACTGGGAGAGGAGGGAAGGGGGAGAGGAGGAGGAAGGGGAGAGGAGGGAAGGGGGAGAGGAGAGAGGAGGGAAGGGGGAGAGGAGAGAGGAGGGAAGGGGGAGAGGAGAGAGGAGGGAAGGGGGAGAGGAGAGAGGAGGGAAGGGGGAGAGGAGAGAGGAGGGAAGGGGGAGAGGAGAGAGGAGGGAAGGGGGAGAGGAGAGAGGAGGGAAGGGGGAGAGGAGAGAGGAGGGAAGGGGGAGAGGAGAGAGGAGGGAAGGGGGAGAGGAGAGAGGAGGGAAGGGGGAGAGGAGAGAGGAGGGAAGGGGGAGAGGAGAGAGGAGGGAAGGGGGAGAGGAGAGAGGAGGGAAGGGGGAGAGGAGAGAGGAGGGAAGGGGGAGAGGAGAGAGGAGGGAAGGGGGAGAGGAGAGAGGAGGGAAGGGGGAGAGGAGAGAGGAGGGAAGGGGGAGAGGAGAGAGGAGGGAAGGGGGAGAGGAGAGAGGAGGGAAGGGGGAGAGGAGAGAGGAGGGAAGGGGGAGAGGAGAGAGGAGGGAAGGGGGAGAGGAGAGAGGAGGGAAGGGGGAGAGGAGAGAGGAGGGAAGGGGGAGAGGAGAGAGGAGGGAAGGGGGAGAGGAGAGAGGAGGGAAGGGGGAGAGGAGAGAGGAGGGAAGGGGGTGAGAAGAGAAGGGGGAGAGGAGAGAAGAGGGAAGGGGGAGATGAGGGGAGGGGAGAAGAGAATGGAGAGGAAGGGTAGGAGAGAAGAGAAGATGAGACAGGAGGGAAGGGGAGGGGGATAGCTAGCACAACACTACACCACTTGGCAACATATCCATGAGACATGGCACACACTTTTCAACACACACAGTCACATACACCCACCTATTCAGAGTGGTTCACCCCCATCCTGGTGGGACGGTGTTCTGTTTTCCATCACCTTTGCAGCTTGAATGAGCAGCACCTGATTTGCTCTAGTGGGACCACGCAATTGTGGAGGACATTCCCGTTACCATTGTCGGCATTGAACAAAACTCACTTATAAATGGTCCTACCAACAGGTCATCTTTGACAGCTTGCTTACATGAGGGTGGGGGGCGCAAATATAGTGTTACTTTCGTTGTATGTTAGGTAGCTCACCTGTATAAGTCACCCATGGCCAATCAATGCCAACTTCTTTGGCCTTAATTGCGACGGCCAGTTGCATGCAGTGGTTTTCCACCTTCACGCTATCCGCCTTCTTTCTGCCTTCATGCTAGCCTATCGATCCTTCTTACTTTTGCAATCGGCTTAACCCACTTTGTAGCGTTCAATTGTTCTTTTTTTTTTCACGTGAACGGTCTTTCGGAGCTTCATCGCGCGACTCGTCAGCACAACCACACGTACAACTGTCAGTGTCATAATTTAACTGGCAATATTCTTGCACTATTCTTTTCTCTTGGCGATCGACGTGACTGCAGCTGCATACACTCGCCAGAAACACGTGTTCAACCACAAGTTTATTCTGGATCTCCACTTTATGGTTTCCAAGGGCCGATAAAATCTGTTGTGGGCTATTGCTAACAAAACTAAGTTGCTAAAGATCGAATTTGTGTCAAGCATAACTCCCCTTACGAAAATAATAAAACAAATCCGACTCGGCAGTAAGTTTGTAACTTGGTGGTTCTAGTGCTTCCGCATAACGGCTAACATTACGCTTCAATCGTGACAAAGATACAGCACAATAAACCTCTTATCCGAGTGAATCTTATCTTATCAGATCCGGAAGAAGAAGAAGGAATCGTGTTTTCCCATGTTTTCAGGTTCTAGTGTGGGAACGAGTGAGCGTTATCTCTGTTGTCTGAGCTTTCTAAGCGTCGGCAGTTTTACTACATTGTAGATAATCGTTGGCTGTATCCAAATACGCTCGCTAAATTCCAACTGATTCTACGGTGCATCGGCAATAATGGAATCTGGTGTTTTGCTAATCGTATTCATGACACTTCAAATCCTACATAGGACCTACTAACGTAGGTCCCGATGAGGTACTTTCAGTGGTCTGTTATAGCCATTGAAATCTTTTAATAATATACCTACAGTACAGTTTGATGGTGCCTACACTTCTGGCTTTCTGCTTGGTGTGAACAAGGGTTACTGTTTCCAATCCCGCCCTCAACAATATATATGGCAAAATTATTGACAAAGTCAAAAATTTATTAGCATGCTAAATTTTACATTGTATTTTAGGACAAGGAAATGCAAATCAGCTGCCCCTCCCCCTCCCCCCCCCCCATACACCCATAGTATTATTATTATAATATAGAACTAGGCCTGCTGATATTCTAGTGTCAAGTTGGGGAGTTAAAGATACTGCTGCTTTTGACATCACAGTAACTTCACCGCTAAGTCCCAAAATTGTTTCAGAAGCGGGGGGGGGGGGGGGGGGGGGGGGGGGGGGGGTCTGCTGGTGTAGCTGCAAAAGCTGCAGAATCAAGAAAACATGAACAAAGTGTTCAGAGCTTGGTTGGCAGTGCATTCCACAAGCAGTGGAAACATATGGAGCCTGGGGTGAAGAGGCATGTAATGCTTTCTCCTGCATAAGCCATGCGCGAAGCCATACTCACAAACTGCAGCAAATCCCAAGTTTTGGGGGATCTATATGGCAGACTGAGCATTGTGCTTGTGAGTGCAAACGCCAGGGCCATCCTTGCAAGATCCTTGCAGGTACGGTGGCAGACATACAGGTCGACACAATGGACTATTGATATGTTAATTCATTCTGTGTGTGTTTGTAATGCATAATTTTAATTCCACAACGCATTTTATATGCCGTAAACAGTATAATTAAAGTACATATATTATTGACAAAATACCAATACATATGATGTTTATGTGGAAGGTTCAACTGTTCAAAACATTGTTGCAGATTTCTGGAAGGGGATAAGCTGTATAGTCCCTGATCCCTGATCTTGTTGACATTACTTGCATGCTCAATAGCCAAAGCTGGTGGGCGTGTTGGCGGGTAACCAGCCATACCTAAGAGCTAGTGCATCTTGGAAGGTGGTCTTGTGGAGGGTAAACCTGTACATACTCTTCTTATAGGGTGCACTGGATGCTCCTTTTGTCCTGATTTAGGTCCATCACTAGCTGGAAGGGTAGCGTGGCTCTGAGCTGGGTAGTAGGTGTGCTGTGTCTCATCTTTACTTCCTTTATTGCTGTTTGTTGCTACAAGGACTGTAGTCATAAGATATTGTTGAGAAATGAGACTGGAAGAGTGGGATTCATGAAGTATTACTTGTGGACAAGACAATGGGCATTGTGCCATGCACACAAATGTAGGTGTAGCTAGCTCAGCTAATATTGTATTGCAGCTGGTTAAAATTCCAAGGTGGGTCAGAGTGCAACCCATGACCTTTTTACCCACGACCTTTTTTACCATGAATAATTTGACTCATTCATGACTAACTTGGGTTGTGGTACATGTACTTCCATGTGTGGTGTGTATGTGTACATGTATACACATGTACATGTGTACATGCTGCTGCCGTTGCAGGATGAAGCCATATTAGAGCGTGTACCACAACATTTGTGTCATGTATAGTAACATTGCCTTAAAATTGTGTTTTTGTGCACTCCAGCGGGAAGTGTCTCTGATCAGAATGCACTGCAGATGGAAGGTGCACATGTAGGAGCTTTGAAAGCTACGAATTAAGTGCTCTATGCTCCAAAAATAGACTTCCTCTTGAACAGTGGCGAGGCTATAAGAATGTCCTTTAATGCACTTACCAGAATTTGCTAGAGACAGGGAGTTGGAGCCTTGTGGAGGATTTGCCATGGAGCTGGGCATATGCTCAATTGTTTTGTTGTGCATCTTCACTGTGATGTGTTGCGGGCCAACTGTGACTAGCTAGGGCAGTGGTTGTGAATTCTGCACAGTACTCTCAAGCCAAGCAGTTCTTTTTAAGAACGAAGTTCCAAGCTTCAATGGTTCCTGATGTCTTTGTCAGCTGATGCTTAAAAGTAGGAATTAGCTTATTGGCAACTGGTCAGTTGGAGTCGCTGTTGTTAAAAATCAAGGGTTACTATTTCACGATACACATATAATTGCACATGGAAAGCTTACTTCCAGGACAATATCACATGCACATGCCACTTCATGGCAAATATTGTAAGTGGATTTGTCACACCAGTTATTTACGTTAACTGCCATAGTAAGCAGCATCATGGGGCCATCATGTGGTTTACATTACCTCACAACACTTTGGTGCCTTTACATGGGAAGGGGAAGGCTAATATTTGAGATGTGAATATTGTTTACAACTTCCGAGTCTGTCACCTGATACTGTCGACGCGACCGCTTCCCTAATAATTACGATTGCATGATCGTGACTGTACTGTCGTTGTAATTACCAAATAAATATACCGGCACCAATCATCATTCACACATTCGTTACTTTTCAGAAGGGGAAAAGATTCGGCGAAATTAACTCATCACAATCGACAACAATGGAAAAGCAAACTTCTGTGAAGGCTGCGTCTCAAGCTTCGGTTCCAACCGCCGCAATCCCAAAGAAGGTCAACTTCCTGCTAGGAGGATTGGCGGGGTGAGTCACGTAGCTTAGAAGCACAGACGTGTAGATGAACTCAGCTTCATGGTGTTCTGTTGTTTTGTATCTGAACGTTTTTAAATTTTTATTTTTTGATAGGTGTCACACCTCCGATACGCCTCTGGCGCGCCCCCATCGATACACCCCCACACATGCTTTCACACAGCATAGGAAAAATTTTAACTACAGTACCAAACACGCCTAAATATCGTATTTTATCTATTAGTTACACAGATGTACCTAGCTTTAACTTGTGATGCGCCCCAATAATGCCAGCTAGTATCCTTAGTTATGCACGCTTGCGCGCGTATGCTACATGTGACCATGGGGCATGGACGCATTGCTGGTGGTTCACGTACGGTAGTCTATGCGTACTGCGAGCACAACTGGGAGGTCAAAGGATAAGGGCAGTGATGATACGGTAGTACGTATACAGGGGAAAATAAAAATACCAATGTAAATTTATATATATATGCGCAGCCGCCAATGATACCGGTATTCAATTCACGTTGTGTTGCCTTAGTGTTGTTAATGTATATTTCCAATCGATTGAGTCTACTCTGTACCTTAATGTATTTGCATCCCAGGCTCCCACCCCGCGCTGACTTTCCACGCCCCATAGTTGTGTCTTTCTGGAATGCTAACGATGTTGGCAGACACACCCTTATTACCTTGTACTGTATAAATAAAGTTAAATACGAATAATAACTTAAATAATTTACTAATTCGTATAACGTATTCGTATTTTTTAATAACATACAAATACAAATGCATATGTAGTTCGTATTTTTTAATGGTTGACGATAAATGAGTTCGTAATTTTTCATGCAGCACTGCAATTGCCAATTGCTGGTGCATGCGTGCATACATTGCCAAAGGTTCTAGTTTTTGAAATTTTTACGGTATCGCTGTAGTACGACCACGGTGCGTTGTTTGTATTGACATATAACAACTAAAGAAGCTAGCGAGGTCGCCAATATCAATAGGCGTGATTGCTTCAACCGTTTTGGACAAATTCTAGCGTCCTTCTTCATGAAATCCCACTTTTCAGCCATTTCAAGTAATAATGAATACGAGCTGAACTCGTATTTTTTAATGATTATTGGACAATAAATTCGTAATAATAATTCGTAAAAATAATTGCCAGGCTTATTTTAATAATTCGAATTCGTATTTAACTTTATTTATACAGTATATAAAATCCATGTACAGATGTACTACATGTATATCTGTGGTTATTGATGACTCTACCCAGTCGAGTTTAGAAATCAGTTTTACTAACTTTTGTATTGCCCGTATACAGTTTGGTAGCAGAATCTTACAGCTGTACATGTATGCGTATTTTGCTAACGTTGCCAGGTTATAATTACGAACAATATTCATGTAAATGTAATATTCATGCTATTCTTTGTAGGGACAATTCTCATCCTTCCTCTACATGTATCTTGCAGTACCTCTTAAAATCACATGCCATTTTCCCCTCCAATCAGAATGAGTGCAGTTTGCTTTACACAGCCTTTGGATCTTGTGAAGAACCGTATGCAACTAAGTGGTAAGAATTTAGTGAACCTGACAGAGGTACTGCATTATCTCTGCCTGTTTGCTGTACACAGGGGAAGGAGGGGCTGCAAGGGAGTACAAGACAAGTGTTCATGCTTTTTTTAAGATACTGCGTACTGAAGGTGTCACTGGGATATACAACGGGTAGAGCATTACGATCCATTGGTAGCACGTGTTTTTATGGCACATGTTCTCTACGTGCACATAGCATCTCTGCTGGTGTACTGCGGCAGGCAACATACAGCACTACGCGATTGGGTGTGTACCAGTCTCTCTTTGACTCTTATTCAAAGTAAGGTGTAATTTATCAAAGATGCAGATTGTTATTACATGGTTCTGACAGAGATGGAAAGCCTCCCAATGCTTTAATGAAGCTTGGAATTGGTAAGAATCTACATTTGGCATCACATATGCATCTGCATTGAAAGTTCTTAGTATTGAATTTTTTTTGCTAAGAGATTGCTGTATCGTAACTCTCTCACAACAGGGACAGTTGCTGGTGCTTGCGGTGCATTTGTTGGAAACCCAGCAGAGATATCTCTGATAAGAATGACTGCTGATGGAAGGTAAGAGCTGGAAATGGTATGGATGAGTGTTTCATGACTGGTGCCGTACCTATAGATTACCTAAACAGCATCAACGAGGCTATAAAAACGTGTTTGATGCTTGCATAAGAATAACAAGGGAAGAAGGCTTGAAGACCCTGTGGAGGGTGAGTGGTGGCATTTAATAATTTTTAATAACATTCAACTGAAAGCAATATTTTCCAGGGGTGTGGTCCAACTATTGTCAGAGCCATGGTCGTAAATGCTGCTCAGTTGGCTACATATTCGCAAGCAAAAGAATTTCTGATATCCAGTGGTATTGAGTTATTCATATTGGGGTTTAGTGCCATTTATTATTGCTTTTTAAACACCTGCAGGATACCTCCGTGATGGCATTGGCTGCCACTTTGCTGCCAGTCTCTTAAGTGGCTTTGTCACTACAGTTGTATCAATGCCAGTGGACATCACAAAAACTAGGTATGCACAAAATCAATGAAGAGCTCAACCTCAATTTAATTTCCATTCCAGAATCCAGAACATGAAGACAATAAATGGGGTACCTGAATATTCAGGAGCATTGGTGAGCGTGTATATAATTATGTGTTGCACCCTACATGTGCAATTTGTGCAGCTCATGTTGCAGATGTACCTTCATAGAATTTTTTGTTCAAATCCTCTAGGATGTTATCAGAAGAGTTGTGCAGAAAGAGGGCATCCCCAGCCTATGGAAGGGGTTTACCCCTTACTTTGCCCGCCTGGGACCACACACAGTGCTAATATTTGTCTTCCTTGAACAGTTCAAGATTGTGTATTACAAACTCACTCAAGCTAATCTGCTGATGTGATTGCTCCATCACAATGTCTGTGCACAATTTTGTTCAGAACAACCCATATGTGTTTTCATGTATTAATATTATATTATAATGTATCAACAATATGGCAGACGATTAATATTTAAAAAGCAAATGAAAAGTGTATTATGCTTTTACTACATTAGCTAAAATGTTTTTATCATCAGTCGCATGCCGCAGGCGGCATCTCTAGAAACACAAAAGATGTGTGCTATGAAATGTTTAACCTATTGCAATAGTGAAGGACTATATTGGAGGAGATTGCCTTGATGAGGATCAGAGTGTCCCCCTAATTTCAGTTTGATGCATCGCCATGTTGGCTTAGAAGCAGTCGTGTACCTACTTATATAAAGTAAGAATTTGATTTGATTGGACCAAAACTGATCTTAGTGATCATCAACCAGATATGCACTTGTGTCATCAATAAAGGAGCTCCTTTAAAATTTCCACACCAAATGTAAAGGTGTTGCAAGCATCTCAGCGAAGCATGAATCACTGTTGTGGACTATTGGATGTCTCATCATTGCTGTGGCTATACTTTAAATCTGCATTTATATACTAGTTGCTGTTTGCCTGTACGCAAAGAGAATGTATTAATGGATGTGATGTAAGCTACAGGGGATAAGAAAAGGACTCAGACTTCCATACATGACACAAAGTAGGAATCCTTTGATCAAGAAACAACGATTTAGAACCATTTGATCTGAATATAGAATAGCTAGTGTGGAGGGCACTCCAAGTAAAGGACACATTGGCAGTGCAGCCTCTGATTGGCTGGCTATATGTAAAATATTATGCAGGGCGAGTCTTTTTGCACTGACTAGGTGAAGTGAAGGCAGGCAATGGAACACCATGCTGTCTGCTGAATGCTTGTGAACTGGCCATTGCACAGTATGCATTTATGGTCTCTGCCATGGATTGACCAACTCGAGTGTCCCCCTTTGTACAGACTCCACACCCCCTGCACTGGGGACAATGATTACTCCTATAGGCTTGGTGGTGATGTTGCATCTCGACACAATAGGCCGCATGACTGGTTTGCACGATGATGTATCAGCAAAAATAAAAGGAGGAATAATCAAGTATGTCTATAAACATCTTGTTTCAATATAAAGCAGTGCAGAATCCCATGTGGCCATTATATGTGGTAGAGTGGTGGGCTTGAGATTTGGTTCTAGCATGCCACTACCAACCCCATGAGGCAGAGCCCACTCAAGTGCCAGCTGGAGGCATGTAGCAATTGTTGTCCAGAGCATTGTTACCAGCTACAAGTGAAAAAAAAAAAATTATGCTGCTCAGGTATTTTGTGTGTGCTTGGCAAAGCTACAGACATGTTTCTCTGATGTATGTGGTCCCAGGCTTGCCCTCTAATGTATAGGTCCCCAGGCTTGCCCTCTAATGTATAGGTCCCCAGGCTTGCCCTCTAATGTATAGGTCCCCAGGCTTGCCCTCTAATGTATAGGTCCCCAGGCTTGCCCTCTAATGTATAGGTCCCCAGGCTTGCCCTCTAATGTATAGGTCCCCAGGCTTGCCCTCTAATGTATAGGTCCCCAGGCTTGCCCTCTAATGTATAGGTCCCCAGGCTTGCCCTCTAATGTATAGGTCCCCAGGCTTGCCCTCTAATGTATAGGTCCCCAGGCTTGCCCTCTAATGTATAGGTCCCCAGGCTTGCCCTCTAATGTATAGGTCCCCAGGCTTGCCCACTGATGTATAGGTCTCCAGGCTTGCCCTCTAATGTATAGGTCCCCAGGCTTGCCCTCTGATGTATAGGTCCCCAGGCTTTTCAAAGCATGGCCTGCATAGGATTTAAAGTATCATGAATTAAATTAGTAAAAACACTCGAATCCATGTATAAATGTCGGCATACAGTGGACCCAATTGGATTTTAGTGAGTGTATTAGAGCCAGGGAATAGTGAAAGCTCAGATAACATAAATAATGCCCACTCTCCTACACCGGGATGTGAAAAGATTGCATCATATGTTTTTTACGATCATTACTGAAGCCAAATGTTAGTGGTTATGCAAAGACACTAGTTACGAATTTGCTACCACATTTGTTTGGTATTGTGACATGTGGTTGTGTGCATTGGGAATTGTATGATCATGTGCAATACTGCAGTAAATTAGCTAGGAGGTATGGTTTATATGTCAGTTAGATGTATGGCTGACATAAACAGTTTGTCCTTTTTTAATGGTTATGATCATTCATCACTGAAAATACCCCACCTCAATTTGGAATATCCCATATGGGTCTTATTCTTTGAGGAACATGAATTAGTTTAATTGTATATGTGTGTATGTTATGTATGGAGACACTATTCTATTTCCACTTCTCCATATAGACTATGTACACGCAGAACCTACTTCTTTTAAATATTTCCTCTGTGGTTTAATAAAACCCTGACCTGACCCATATACTTTCACATGCAGGATTATTACTGGTACACTATACCAGTATAAAACCATTCTCACATATCATAAAATTACTCATACACGCATTTCATTTTTTTTTTTGGTAACATTACAGGTACTATTAATAGGTGCATGAACCACCATATAATTACTACTGATGTGCCTTAATTGGGATATACGGTCACACTCCGGGTATAAAAGCAACGTAGTCTCGTGATTCATTTAGACCGCACTGAGCTGGTGCATGCTAAGGAGTGACACCTGAAGGAGACAAGCCATCTTACTAAGCCCAGCAGGCAACTGAGCCCTGGAAGTAACAACAACTACTGCCATCATGTCGGACCCAGTCGATCAGCAGACTACTACTAGTACTAGTCCACGCGAATTCACCGGTAAATATTTTGGATTTGAAATACGGGAAGCGGTGTGACTGCAGGGATTGTAGCACATTAGCAGGGTGTTTATCGCTGTTTATCGCTGTTTTTTCTTTCCTGCAAAATAGCAAACATCATAACAGGCACAGTGAAATGGTTCAACGTGAAGAGTGGTTACGGATTCATCACCAGGTATGGTTTGCTTGCTGCTCCGAGTCGCAAATAAAATATTGCACCAGCACTTTTTGGGGGTGTAACTAGAAATTTAATTCATCTAACGGATAAGGTTTATCTGTTTGTGTGTCACTGTATCAACATTCAAATTCATGAATTGATAATGGTGCAGTAGAAATGCATTGCATTGTGTGCAACCCGGATTCACTGACTTTACTTATACAGGAGTGACACCCAAAGTGACATCTTTGTCCATCAGGTATGTGCACACGTGTTACAACTTTACTTGCATGTGTGTGACCTGTGTGCTTTGTGTGTATTAGACTGCTATCATCAAGAATAACCCGAACAAGTACCTACGAAGTGTTGGAGATGGAGAGACCGTTGAGTTCATAGTCATCCAGGGAGCCAAAGGGCCCGAAGCAGCTCAAGTCACCGGACCAAATGGTGCATTTGTCCAAGGCAGCAAATATGCCCGTAGGTGGTACGGTATTGATAATGAGCGGTGTTGCACATAGCCTTGTTGTCTTGCAGCGGATAGGAAGCCTGGCTTCTACCGTGGACGTGGTTCACGTGGGGGAGGACCAGGGCGCCGCCCCCCAAGACAGCCACCTCAAGACAGCCAGGGGGAGGACAAGACGGAGGGCACCTCAGAGGGAGAGGGGGACGGAGAGGTTGACCGTCGCAGGCGTAGGGGACCCCCACGAAGGAACTTCAATCGCCGCTATAGGCGTGGTGGTCCACCAAGGCGCAATCCTGAGGTCTGTTGGATTGTTTGGGGGTCTGTGCATCTGGGTGTTTTAAGTAAAGCACAAACTTTTTTCAGGGAGAGCAGACCGCAGAGAATGATGGGGTAGGCGGAGCCCCTATGGAGGGTGGAGGAGACCTGCCCCCTGGCCAGGTACCGCAGCGTAGGAATTACAGGACAAGGGTGTATCGCCCTGAAAGACCAGCAGGACAAAATGAGAACGAGGCTGATGCAGCTGTAAGCGGTTCATTGTGTAACAGGTTCAACCACTGCCTTTAAAAGCTTGCATGGTTGCTGTTAAGCCTTGGATTTTATAGTATGGTTTTGTCAATGGGTATTGTAATGTTGGTTTTCACGAGGACATCTTTATGTTGAACACTGCTCCCCACAGGCCCAAGGTTCACAAGAACAGCAACCTCAGCAGAACCGCCCACCACGTCGCCGTCGACCAAGACCACGTCGCACAGACAACCCTGAAAATGTTGGTAGATTTGTGTTATTTTTTAAATTTTATTCAGCAGATGATCATTTCTCCATTACTTAGGCAAAGCCTCAGGTTGATGAAGGTGTTCGTCAACCAGAAGATGCTCCACTGCCTGCACAGGTCCCTACCACAAACGGCAATTGAATACCAAATTACAACCTATTCTAGTGTGTTAACTGCTGCGTAACTTTTAAAATACCATCGAAGTCCACCTGTGTATTGCACCAACTTTACTAGTAAAAAGGCCATCTTGTCCCTTGTGATCCTTGTTGCTCATGCACTGTAACAGCAATGTTTAGTGTGCATTGGTTTGTATTTGCCATCTGAAATTAAGTTGCTCATGAATGCCAAATCAGAAATATATGCATGCACCTGGTATGTAGGGTTTATGAACTTCAAGTTTGGCAATTAACTCCGTATTCTGCTACAAGGGAAATATGGTGATTTAGGCAAAAATAAATCCCTAAAGCAGCTTCTTGGTGTCTTAATTTAAATCGCTTGTTTGTAACTATTTCATATCTAATAGGGTGGTGGTTGTTGTGAACTTTCCTCACTTAGGGACATCCTGTAAATTAATAAATCATAAGGCAAGGTTCTAATTTAACAAGGTGACAATAAATCACAACAACTGATGACACCAGCATCTGCTCTGAAACACACCCACATAACCCAGCCCTCTCAATATTGTGCAAGTAGCATAAGGATACATACATATAAGAGCATTGAAGAGCACAATAGCCACATGACATGCACCCACACTTTTTTTAGAGCCAAATCGGGTGTGTACATCCTATAATATTTACACCATACCCTGTAGACAAAGTCAAATGACTGTCTAGTGCAGCTGAACCAAAAAAAATGTACACGACCGTACCTATTTTAGCATGAGCATAGTGCTACTTGCATTTGAAATAATAGCCTCAGGATAACATAATTATGTATGTCGTATACTTTTTTTTGTTCAGCTGCACTGGACAGTCATTTGACTTTGTCTACAGCGTATGGTGTAAACATAATAGGAGTGTTGTACACAACCGATTAAAACAGTATAGCTGAACCTGACTGAATGTACTGTGGTGCTGATTTCTGGAAGAGCAATACAGAACACAATATGTTGTTGGTTTCATGTGTAATTTAATTGCACAGCACAAAAAAAAAAGCAATACACAAAACTTGCCAATCTTATATCCTCCAGATGCTAATAACCGTTCAGGACGGCCCAATAACTGCATTAGTACTTGTATACATTGGTAACATTTTGTATTTAATTGTGGCCACGTGATATGGGTGATTTGACCAATACTTAAGTGCACTTCCCTCCAAAGCAATTGCTGACCCCTGCTCTGTTCATCACTAATGTGCTGTTCCGCTTATATTAACAAAACATGTTGTGTCACTTGTGTGCCTACAGCTGCTGCACTAATTATTACACCAACTACGTGAGTATGTTCACTGCCACTGGTGAAAAGTTGTTGGGAGTTGTGTATTACATGTAATTAGTGACTAAACAGTGATTTTTGTAGGGAGCAATTGTGCAGCTTTGCATACCTTGCTGGTTAGGATCAATGTACATGTACAGGTCTGTTATGAGCAAAAATGAGAGCATGCATAGCTAATCACTACCAAGTCCTTTGTGGGTAGAGCTGTTTGTGTTGACTTTGTGTGGGTAGAGCTGTTTGTGTTGATTCCTGGAAGAGCAGTATGGTATGACAATGTATATTCATTGTACACTATGCACTACAGGTAATCAAAAATAGAGCTAAAATAGTGGCTGCACACCATGGTTTTGCTAATGCAAATTGAAGCACACCTTCCTGAATGAAAATCTAAACTGAAAGTCCAACTGCTACTCCACCTGCCAGACGACACGCTAATATAGTACGACTGCAGCATTCAATAATACAATGGTTTTTTTTTTATTTAGCCTGTTGCCTTTAGATGTGAAAGATTTAACTACATAGCCCGAACATTTATCTTTGACTGCCAACACCTATGATGAAGGTGTGTCAATAATCAGAGGTACAAGGTTATCTGTATGATGTTAGCTCCAAACACCAGCAGTGCGCCCACGCCACACAACAATTGCTTTTTGCTACCTTGTGCTTGTTTTTTCTAATCACCTTTTATGTTACGTACTATCATTATGTGCAGTGAGATGGCAGTCCTACTCTATAATGTTGAGCACTGTAGAGATGGGAGAGATGGGAGAGATGTCTCAATAAAAGGACGAAGCTTATGTTTACTGGAATACATGTGTATATGTGTAATGATGTAACGATGTTTTAGCATGGAAGGTGTGAACTCGTGCAATGGTACAAAGTTAGTGTGATGTGTATGGGAATTTCATGATCACGATCACTCTAGCTAGTTCACAGCAAGTGTTCACATGTAATTGTTAAGCTGCAAAAAGTCCATTTATTGAAGGCACATGTGTAATATCATGTATATGTTGCTTTTTCTTTTGTTGATAAAAAATTACATGACGTATGTACATATCAAATGCAAGTGTGTACAACAAGTTTTAATACACATGTGTAACTTATTAGATTACTGGTCAGTAAGTTATATTGTGAGGGCTGCACCAATCCACACAAGCTAGAAGAAAGATAAGCAAGTCTGGGTACCTGTACAAAAAACAGGATACTAAAATCCTTCATTATGCCAAATGCAGTGCACCCATTCCCCCTATGTCGGTAAAAAAAACACATACACACATATTTTAAGTCTCTCACACATACACACAACCAATACACAATTTTTGAGGTTGCATGAATGTAATGGTCTTCATCATCTCCCCAGCAGGGACTGTCTTAGGGATTTGACACAAATGCTTTTGAAGTGCCCTGCTCCTGGGGCATTCTGATCCATACAGATCAGTTCCCTATAACATATTTTTAAATATAATTTTTTAACTTAAAATTATATGGAAAAATAAAAATTGACATAGTGATCGATGTGGCTGAGTGGTCATATATCTATATATATATAATATTATAATTATAATATATATATATGCACGCACACACATGCTACCACAGGGACAATTTTTTATTCCAAGCATTCATCTCGAAACCCCCTTGGTACACATACATGTCATACTACCTGATCCATAAGGCAACTTGGGGTTTGGTTCGATGACACTTTTAAAATAGAATTCTATCAAGGATTATTATTCTGCAAAAGCAACCCAAATATAAATGCACGTATTGGCCAGAGATATATATTACTGACCTTGTGATGAGCACTATGGCTATGCACTTGAAATGTTTACGACCTCATGGTAAAACTACAGTCATGTAAAAATAGAAATAACATCAATATTTTTATTTTGAAATTGATAAGTTTGTTAATTAATGATAAGGTCATTCAATCAGCTAAAGCTAAGGGTCCAATAGGGATCTCTTATTTTTACTTACAGGTGATAATGTGAATGTCATGGTAGCAGAGAGAACCACACCTAAGTAGGTCCCACATTTGTCATGATGAGCAGATTGCGGCTGCAGCAGCTGGATGTACCATTGTGACCAGAGAGCATGTGCTTCACTTGCAACAACCAATGATGGCATGATTAGACTGACAAGACCATTGGAAGCAGCAGCGGAGTGAAAACCAAGTCCTCCACCAGATTTCCTGTAAAAAATAGGTGATTGACATCAGTTTATCGTCACTACATCATTAAAATTACTGTAAATGACACAGGGAAAGTTCTAATACTGTCGAGAATAATAGATAGAGGAACAGAGGTGAAGTCTGATTGAATTCAATGAATCCATCCTTAATTAATGTTAATTATTGTAAGCTGGCAGGGGTTCATTTTATAAACGGAACTACAGACTGTATGAGCATTAACTTTCCATTCCTAGCCTAGAAAAAAAAAATCAAAAAGGCTACCAATAAGAGATTGGTTGCAAGATATTTTGCACTGAACAGCATAATGCATTCAATTAAACGTCATTTGACGTAAAAGTGTTGGAATGTGATTCATAGTTTTTCGATGTCGGCAGGAGACATACTGAGTGTATTGAGCGCTGCAAGCAATGGGGATCTCACAACCATAAAAACATTGGGCGAAACCCTGAACCTTAGCGAATGCTGCGACAAGTTTGGGGCTTCCGCCGTCCATTATGCGGTCAGAGGAGGCAAAATTGAGTGTTTGAGATGGCTGATACTCACAGCTGGCTTGAGTGGCAATAAACCGGCGCACAACGGAGCTACTCCAGTGCATGATGCAGCAGCAACTGGCCAACTGGACTGCCTTCAATGGCTAGTACAAAACGGCGTTTGCGTGCCAAATGCAAAGGATTCTACAGGGACCACACCCCTTCATTTAGGTGGGTGGGGCTCATTAGTTCTTTCGTTCACTAACTGCCTTTTTACAGCTGCAAGATTTGATCATCTACCCATTGTTGTATGGTTGGTCGAATCAGAGCATTGCAGTGTGTCGGAAAAGGCTCAAAACGGTATCAGTCCTGTCCACTTAGCCGCCGCCAAAGGGAGCTTGAAATGCCTTCGGTGGATGACACAGCACGACCTGAGGTATGTGTACTAAAAAGAAGCTGTCGTCAAAATTAAAGGCATCTGTTCGACCAAATAGCTGCGTCAACAAGAGAGCCGATAATGGAACAACACCTGTGTATTTTGCTGCTCAGGAAGGGAGATTGGAGTGTTTACAGTACTTGGCAACGCAGGTAAGTTGATTTGCGCGCACACACTGGGTGCGGAAATTAGGTGCGTTGTATTCCAGGTGGACGCTAACTGCCGCCTTAGGGCTAATGATGGAATGGCTCCAATCCATGCTGCTGCTCAAACGGGACACCTTGATTGTGTAGCATGGCTAGTGAGGCAACCGTTATGCAGCTGAACAAAGAATCAATACATTTCATTCCCGTGCAGATCTCAAAAGTGGGGGTGTCACCGATGGAAAGGGATAATGACGGGGCTACTCCGCTTCACTTTGCTGCAGCCAAAGGTATGCCCACATTTGTGACACGCGTACTGCAGCTATATAAACGCCTGAACATCCAGGCCATGTGGAAGTGATGAAATGGCTTTTAGGGAATGGTGCTATTATTGACAAAGATGACCTAGGTGGAACCCCACTTCATGATGCGGCTGAGCATGGATCAATTGAGGTGCGTAAAAAAGAATTTCAAATATATCAAGTTGCTAAAATTTAAGACGGCACAAACATACAGGGAAATAGAATTATTTTTGACAAAGAAAGCTGGCTGTATGCATATTGCTCTAAGTTAAATGTCTTTAACAGGCTGTGAGGGTTCTGCTATTAGTACCAACCATCAACAAAGATGAACGTGACGAAGATGGATTGACGGCAGCTGACCTCGCCAAAGACTGTGGTCATAATGACTGTGCAGAGTTCATTAGAAACTACAAGTCACCTTCGATATTAGCAACAGTAAGAGAGGTTGAAGTAGCTTTGCTGTCATTATTGATATTTATTTATTTATTTATTAACAGATGCTTATTGATCCACCAGCTGCTAAGTCTCCCAATCCTATAGCTCCTCTGGTTCGCCCAGTTTCATCTGCTGCACAATCAACCACAGTTCAATTGTCCACAAAAGATAGCAAATATCAGCCTGTGTCTAGTCCAACTAGCCAGACAAGTAGTGCACCATTTACTGAAAGTATGTTGCAGAAAGTGTCTAATCCAACCGGCCAGACAAGTAGTGCACCATTTACTGAAAGTGTATTGCAGAAAGTGTCTAGTCCAACAAGCCGAGCACCAGTCACAGAAATTGCACCCCAGAAAATGGAATTACCAAAACTAAAACCTGTTGTTCCGAATTCAGGAGAGAAGAATAAAACAAGCAAAACCAGTGAACTTCAAACTGTGTTTACTAGGAGAGGTTCAACAGGACAGGCATATCTGGATTCAAATGAAGATTTAGCAGAAGGAAGCATTGAAGGTGAGTTTCACTACATTACCCAGATGAATATTTGGATACTTAAAGAACTGATGCTTAGATTCCAAAATGCAAAACAGTGAACTGATGTTTGAAGTTCGTCAATTTGAGCCAGCTGTTCTTAAAACAGTTCCATCTCAAGTGCAGAAACGAAACCTTCAGCCTGTAAGCTGCAGTTCTAGCAAACGTAATAGTTTTAGATGGAATCTCTCTTTGTAGGTGATACTGGGTCGGGTATTGCAAAGCCCCGATGTGAAAGCAGCAGCACCAGAGAGTCTGAAGACAGAAGACAGAAACCAGCAAGTATCAACTGAGCTGACTCAGCTTGGTCCAGCGGATAAAGATCCATATGATGACCTACCTGCTTGGAGACGAGCAATTATTAAGAAAAAAAGCATTGAGCAAGCTCAACTCTTGCAAGCAGAAAAGGAGAAAGTAAGCTTTTTGTCTGAAAGGATTCACTGAATAACAAATTTCATAAAACAAACAGGAAGAGGCAGAAAAGAACAAGTGGGCAGATGTGCCTGCATGGAAACGAGCTGTGCTAGAAAAGAAAGAAATTGAAAAGTAATAACAGTTTACTGTCAATTTACTTGCAGTTTGCTTTATTTGAAATGCAAATTTAGGAAAAAGAAGGAAGAGCAGGAAGCAGCCCTTAGGAAAAACGAGGAAGAGAAAAGAATGCAGCTAGAGTCTCTACCGGGCTGGAAAAGGCAACTTATCTTACAGAAAAAGCATTAAAACAAAAAAAGCAACGTCACCGTGGTGAACAACATATCCATAAATGTGCTTTGCAATACGTGTACATGATGATGTTAATGTAACAGAAAGCAATTGAAATTTTATTGGTGCGTTAGACACGTACATAACGCTTAATATGATGGCTACGTGTGTATATACGCTTGCTAGGTTGTAAGTACATGTAAAGCTAGCCCATTGCTTTACAAAGGGATGTAGCCTTTATTCATTCTCTATGGCCACACCATACATGGTATAGCATCATATGCCAAGGGCAGATGAGATACACAACATGTACTAGTACCGGTATTCCGTACATGAAGATAGTTTTGATTTGCAGACCATAAATCAGGGACTTAAAGACTTTTATTTCCCAATGTCAGTGGCCGTTTCTTTAACTTCGTTCTTCCGCGGTCAAAATCGTACTGCACGTTACGAAGTAAGGCTTAGTAATGAGGTAGTCCGACAAAGGAATAATGTTTTCACTTACGCAAAAAGTGCTGGCTTCTGACCCAAGCCCCGATGGGGAAATTACAGCGTTCCCTTTACACCCCCTTAGCTGTCATATCTATATATAAAAAAAAAATCCTGGATATGCTCCTTGATTCGGCATCGAGAGACTTATGATTGCCCTCGTTCCCGAACAGTCAACTCTATTTACTCAATAAAGGAAAACATTTTAGGCGGACTGTTCGAGAAAAACCATACTAATACACACTCGGAATTTGGCCTATGCTTGAAAGCAACTTCTTTTTGGTATGCTAGGGTTGTTTTGTGTGCGGGTATAATGTAGCCGCTTTGAACGTAACTAGGGCACGACGCGATTCTATTGGGGTTAAAGTTTTCTATCGAGTGTATTTTGGGGGAGGGGGAGGGAGAGGAGGCGACATTTCTACATGTGTTAGAGCATGCCACATTTTAGACGGAGCTTAGACCTGTGTATGACGTGGGAATTGTGCTGTGTGTGCATGGAATCACCTCGAGTCCCCTCCCCCTTTAAAAAATCGTCCCCATCCGATTGTGCACCTGGAGGTGTAGCAATGAGTTGACCTCACCAGATGGCTCGGTCTGTAAAAGAAGAACAGCCATGCGACCCCAGCCCTCGCAGGACCTACACCATAATTTCTAGAGAGGACTGCGAAGCAGGTAAAAGGACAAACTGGACAGAACTAGAAATACGCGGTCCCATTAAGAACCTCAGCTCATCCCTCTGGTCCTTCACCCATCTCACCGCACTCTACCTCAGCGAAAACAACCTCCAGAGGATACCACCAGACATAGCCTTACTGACATCCCTGCAGCGCCTTGACCTGTCAGGGAACAAGCTAAGAAGCCTCCCTGCTGAGCTGGGGGACATGACCCACCTCAGGGAGCTGCTGCTCAACAACAATTCTCTGAGGGTGCTGCCTTACGAGCTGGGGAAGCTGTTTCTGCTGAGATGTTTGGGTATCGCTGGTAATCCACTTCAGCCAGACATACTGAGCATGGTCAACGAAGTGAATGGAACTGACAAGCTGCTCAGTTACCTGTTGGACAACTTGACAGGTGGGATGTGTGTGTGTGTGTGTGTGTGTGTGTGTGTGTGTGTGTGTGTGTGTGTGTGTGTGTGTGTGTGTGTGTGTGTGTGTGTGTGTGTGTGTGTGTGTGTGTGTGTGTGTGTGTGTGGTGTGTGTGTGTGTATGTGTGTGTGTGTGTGTGTGGGTGTATGGTATGTATGTGTGTATGGTACATGTATGTATGTGTGTATGTTATATGTGTGCGCATGTGTGTATGGTGTATCTGTGTGTATGTGTATATGTGTATGTGTGTATATGTGGGGAGGAAAAGATTGCCTCCCTTTGAGGCAAGCTAGTTCTATTTTCATTTTCAATATTTGTTTCTGCAGTGTGTCCAAGGCCTCCGGACAGGGAATGGACCCAGATTCCACCACAGCAATCCCGACTGAACTGTACGCGGTATTGAAATACATGAAACTAAAATGGAAACCTTTATATTCTAATATGATGTGTGGTAGAGATAGTATAGTATGCTGTGCGTTACAATACTAAGCAGAGTCAAAGGGTTGCAAGCTTTTTATATATGAGATTTATTAGTAATAGGTGGCAAATTCTCCTTGGGGAGAATGATTATTCCAACTTGTTTATGCAACAACAGCATACTTTGTGCATCCACTCCTGATGCACAGGAAGCCCTCACAGTGTGGTGTTTGTACATAGCAACACAGGGAGCCCTCACAGTGTGATGTTCAAAACACTGGCTAAACATTTACATTTGCTTTGTATTTGGTATTGAGTACATGTGCACCTTCCATCTAAATTCTTAATAAATAAATCTTTTTTCCTTGACACCCCCTCCTTTTCTTTTTGTGCATTTAAAGTACTCACACCTGTTTATGTTAACGTCTTTCTTTGCAGTGTCTTTCACTGTGATGTCGTACAATGTCCTTTGTGACAAGTATGCAACGAGGCAGCAGTACGGGTACTGTCCCACGTGGGCGCTGGTCTGGGACTACCGCAAGCAAGCCATTCTGAAAGAAATCCTCGACAGCACTGCCGATATTGTTGCCCTACAGGTCAGCTGTCATGAAGACATCGCCACTCTCTGGTTAATAGGTGTACATCATTTATCTGGTTAATTAAGTGCAAGCTGTTTAGTTTGTTGCATTAATTAATTGCACACTGGTTTTATTTGTGTTATCAAGTGCACACTGGTTTGTTCATTAGGGACATTCATGTCTGGTTAATTAAGTGCATTAATTACGTGCACACTGGTTTTATTTGTGTTACCAAGTGCACACTGGTTTATTCATTAGGGACATTCATGTCTGGTTAATTAAGTGCACTGTTTGTTTTTCCCCTCATTCTGAAGTAACAAGTGCATGTATTTGTTTTTGTTGCTGTTTACATTCACACTTGACTGCTCTTTCTGTTAGGAAGTTGAGACAGACCAGTACCACTCGTTCTTCAGACCTGAACTGCTTAGGCAGGGCTATGATGGCATTTTCAGTGCCAAGTCCCGTGCAAAGACCATGGGAGAGCATGACAGAAGATTTGTCGATGGCTGCGCCATCTTCTACAACAAGGCAAAGTACGTTGGTGGATGAAATGACCAGATGATACCAGTACACGAGTCATAAGCCTTTATATTTAAAGTTACATATCGCCTCTGGTAATATGTTTACAACCATGGACATGTATTAACCCCACAATTTTATTACTATGCAAGATGTACTGGGGGAGGGGAGATCTGGGTGTGGTAAAATTGTAGCTGAGCAGTGGCCTTCTCCTCTCCAGTGCCAAAACACCCACTACACTTACCTAGGGCCCCACTGTTCCTTGATTAAAAGGTTTTGTGATAAAGAGGTTAAGCGTGGTCTTTGTGTATAGTGTGGTAGTGAGAATATGTAATGCTGAATGTATACTTGTACTGCATGTTTGGCATAGAAGATTGATTGGTGTAGTCATTGTTACTTCTCTATAGGTTTACCCTGTTAGAAGATCACTTGGTGGAGTTCAATCAGATAGCTGTTGCTCACGCCAGTGGCTCAGAGGCCATGCTCAACCGCGTGATGATACGTGACAACATCGGGATAGCAGTGCTGTTGGAGCTGAAGGATACTGGCCACCATATCCTGGTTGCCAATGCTCACATACACTGGGACCCCGAGTTCAAGGATGTGAAACTGATACAGACTATTATGCTGATGAATGAGCTGGAATCAATTGTGTTCAAAGCCCAGAATGAAAGGGGCATTGGCTACAAGACCCCCATTCCAGGGATGCCGGGAGTCCCTATTGTCTTTTGTGGAGATCTTAACTCTCTACCCAAATCAGGAGTTGTAGACTACTTAATGCAAGGCCGCGTTGCAACTGATCATCCTGATTTTCAGGAATTTGAGTACGATGCATTCCTGCACCGGCTTAGAGACTCTGTACGTCCAGGGCAGAGATGTCCAGCCGGCAAGCTCGAGCTGGTGCACCAGTTCACTCTGAAGGAGGCCTATGCAGAGCATCCACTTCAGCACACCAACTACACCTACGACTTCAAGGGTGTAATAGACTATATATTTTACAGTTCAGATTTTTTGACACCCATTGGGTTGCTAGGTCCTGTCAGCACAGACTGGTTGAAGCAGTACAAAATCATTGGATGCCCTAATCCGCATTTTCCCTCTGATCACTTTCCTCTTCTCTGTGAATATGACTTTATAGCATAGTAAAGATTTATTTTAAGTTTGCATTTCTCCTTGCCTAGGTGTAATGTACTGTGTACATGTGTGTTTGCACCGTTTTTCAATGAAAATGCATGTTACAACACAGCACAGTAAAACATTGAACGTAGAGTTTTAGCAACAAGATAACATTTAGCCCCTGTGAGATAGTGTAACAGAAAGGATCACAATGATAGCAACGATCGAAGAGATGATGATGAACGGAAGCCATGTCCGCAGGAATCCTGTAACACTGCAAAGGAAATCATAACAGAAAGTAATGTATTATTATTGGTAACGTGCAAGCATGTTTGTATACAACTCGACTTAATGGCATGCAGATTATTGTAGTTATTTCACTTGTTGGATAAAATGTTATTGACAAGGTCGATATATTCTACCACACTTTTGGTTGTGATGCAAACTTTCTTTACTCCACTCAGTAATCATGTGCCTTCCCCCTACCAGGTCTTTTCATTCTCACAATATCATTGGTTTGTTTGTGTTGCTTTAATTGAACATTGTTTTATATAATATATTTCATGTCAACAAATAAGATAAGTTGTTAATTACTCACGATGGCAAATCAAATACATACAGGGTGTTTTCCTAATCAAGGAAAATTGTTTATACACTGTAAATTGACCACAAACAGAACATTGTTGCTAAATGCTCTAATAACGTGGGCTTAAATGTTAACAAATTAAATATAATGTAATAATTTTCAAAGAAATTAAAATTAACGAAAACTCATTAATAATCCCTGATAACACCTGATTAAAATCATACCATTTTAAAGACATCTTTTGGCTTTAACATTTACTTGAATATCAACTTGGCCAAAATTCAAACCACGAAATCAAGATACAATTATAACTTCTAAACGGAAGTAGTTAATTAAATACCGCTTGCAGCTTTTAACTAATCAACCACCCTAAATTAACTGAAATGAATAGGGCTCTTGAGACCTTTAGACTTTTATCAATATTAATTAACCATTTAATGAAAGATTATATTAATTTCATTTCACCAGCATGTCTTCTTTTGCAGTTAGAACTTTTAGGTTCATTCCATTATTTCTTTGTGTAAGAGAGTGTGCTTCATGTTGTCAGATCTTGATGTAATTACTCATATTTGTGTGTCTTTGGATGAATCTTACTTGTACCATTTAGCAAGTTAACAACTTTAATGGTTTACAAAATATTCTGCACCAAATAATTAATTTTTCCAGATAATTTTTAACTTGGCAGGCTGGTTATTAACTTGCTAAATGGTGCAAGTATGATTCATCTGAATATGAGTAATTGCATCAAGATTGGAAGATGTGAGGCACACAATTTGCTCATTTGTAATGGATTGACCATTTAACAACAATTACCAGTTAATTAACTGCTTGTGGTTAATTTACAAACAATTTTCCTTGCAAGATTTGAGAAACACCCTGTATATTATCTGCAGTGTATATTGAGCAAGTGTATATTAAAATCAGTTACGACTAGCTTTAGACCTTGAATATGCAGGTTCTGATCGACAAAGTATTGTGTACTAACCAATTATCATATGTTAGACACAGTAAACAAGCAAATCAGATTAAGTCAAATATCATGTACAAGTAATATTTTATGATGGAAAAAAAAAACTAAGAATTTTTTTGCCCAATTGCACATTTTATCAAAAGAAGAGCTATTGCATTCATCCAATTCCAAATCAAATTGCAAGAGGAAGGGATTACTGTGCACAATCAATCTGGTGACTTACCCCACAAATTTACCATGGAAAACCATCAGAAAGCAAAGTTTGAACATGTTCCAGGAGTTGGAGTTGTCATACTTCATAAGGTTTAACGCCATAGCAACGTGCGAGTGACAGTTGTCACAGAACAAGTTGTGCTGTGAGGACAGTGAAGATAGCAGCTCTCTAGATGCAGCCTTGTCAACAAATCATGATTATTTTTTACCATTCTCTTATTGTACTCTTGAGAGGCATCCATTACTGCAGTGTCCCATGATGCCCCGCCTACTTTCTGTGGGTTCAGTGTCCAGTACCTGGAGGGCGCCACCCCCCGAGGCAATGAGCACAGCACACAAATTATGCTGCACTTACATTGTTGGTGTTCCAAAAGCCATGTTGTCTTCCTTTAGAATTAAAAAAATTAAAAACATTATTGTTGGTACCAACCAATATTGAACTTTAATATTTTAATTAAAATGTAAAACACAGGAAGAATGATGATGCCTGTAGTGCTAGGGGATGGTGTTGCATCCCAGTTTGGGGCCATGAAGCTGTAACATTTGCCAGTCTAAGCAAATTACTAGGCCTCCGCAACAGACAAATATCTGCAACTTCATTAAATGAACAATATTGCCACATGTCAATTGTGCTAATGAGGCAAAATGCATTATTATGAAAAATTAAAATTTACTTTACATTAACAATTATTATTAATAATATGTTGCAGTTGTAGTCCATGCTGTAGCACATTTGTAGCACAGGTGCATATTTTTAAGTTGTTTCATTGAGTTGTCCTAAAATAATACAGGTAACAGGTCTTGTAATTTGAAAAAGAACACCCAAATATTCAAGATCCAAAACTAATTAGCATCATTATAATTAGGATAGGTAAACAATTAATAGAATAGTGCAAAATCTCTCCTAGTAAGTTTTATAATGAGGTTTTTTTCCATCTTGCGAAAATTTTCCATACAAGGTTAATTAGTACGTGGTACCAACAATAACAGGAAATGAATACAATGCAACTCATACCAGGTGTACTCAAATAGTTGCCTTTTACCCAGTCTATATACAACCATGTAACCATTAACCGTTCATTTAAATACGTGGTTTAGAGCACCTGAGTTGTTGTGTAGAGCCTGGGGGACCATGCCCTATATATATATAAGCTGGCAACTAAAGCAGTACATGATATGCCTTTGTGCTACACATGTGACAGCAGGTAATGAAACACCGCTGCCACAGCTCACCGAGACGAAATAAGGTCCAGCAAAGTCACGAATAACACCAGCACTGGTGGCAATCCCCATGTGTCCGATGATTGGGATGAACCACCTACAATATGAATGATCCAAATGAGTACATGACATATTTCAATGCAATCATCTGATAAATTTTGGTAGTCAACAGCTACATGTATTCTAGCAAAAAAAAGCATCTTGGAAATTTGAGTAGCGGCCTATCCACACAGTTGACTCATGTATGTATTCAGTGAAGTCTTTAAAATAAGTCATTTCCTAACAGGCCCTTAGTACCACCAGTACTTAATAGTAATGACCACCTCTCTGCTGGTTTCTGCACCAGGTGAGCTGATCAACTGTGGTTGAATACTTCAGCAGTTGGGACTGTGATTGGTAACACCCACCAGCTAGGCCCCACTGTTGTACCAGAGGTTGTTATAATGCTAAAGGCTATCATGACGCACCATAGCAGTTGCTGAGCTCAAGAATGGAACTGATTCTGATAACCTCAATCTGAAGTTTATAAATTTTACGACCTGATTGTTTTGAAGCCAAGTCGAACTAGTGTGCTGAGCTGATCAGAAATCGTCCTAAATCTCATGACCTAAGTGAGGTGATGAGCATGCATAAGTGCAGGGTGTGAGTACCCCCTCCCTAAGAGCAGGGTGTAGGTACCCCCTCCCTAAGAGCAGGGTGTAGGTACCCCCTCCCTAAGAGCAGGGTGTAGGTACCCCCTCCCTAAGAGCAGGGTGTAGCTACCCCCTCCCTAAGAGCAGGGTGTAGGTACCCCCTCCCTAAGAGCAGGGTGTAGGTACCCCCTCCCTAAGAGCAGGGTGTAGGTACCCCCTCCCTAAGAGCAGGGTGTAGGTACCCCTTCCTTTCCCCTATCCCCTTTTAGGAATTTTGATGACTGGATTTTTGCCTCCCACAAAGGCCAAATAAAAGCATGGTAATCCGCTCGTAAACCGCACAGCCACCCGCCCAGGTTTAATTACCTTCCGCCGCCTAAGAGCCTTATGTTAGGCTAGACTGTTGGTAGTGTCAGTGAACTTATTGCTGTTTAGATGAAAATGGGTTAACAGTACTAAAAAAAGGCTACTCTAGTAACGGTTGACAATAGGTCTACGGTAGGCCTACTAGTACTTACGATGAGCAATCGTGCTCTATACAAAGCGCTAACCACCTCTTGACTTACGTTATTAGAGGCAATGGTGTCCATACAATGCAGTAAGGATATCTGTTTCTTGTAGGGTCAATAGGTTTCGAATTCTCCTCCATCTTGGTTCTGGAATGCATATTTGTGTGTTGACGTATAGGGTGCCCACGTGACATAATTTACATGACGATCCATGAACATGGGTCTTGATCTTGGGGACTTTTTTTGCTAAGGAGCCGAGGCCTCTCCAAACGTCATTGTGACGGGGTAATTGCTGGTTGCCTGGCAGCGAAGGAGGTGCTGTTTCGGACCCAGACCAGGTTCACTAAAGTCTAAACTCGGTAATAGCAGAGATAATACTATCTCTGGTACTAGATTAGGTGATACCTTGAAAATCAAATGGCAGCGTGTATCTTTATATCTGACGCCAAGAAAGATGTAAAGTTTTTATTCTCGAGGGATAATATGGAGGGAGATATTTAATTAGCATGCATTCTATATGGTACGATTACATAATTATGGAATACCCAGGCTTTTTTTTTTGGGGGGGGGGTCCGTTTGAAAACACCTGCTATTACTGGTCGTCAGTGCATCAGTGACTGAGAGAGACCAGTATGCCTTCCCATAAATTTATTAAAAGCGGTTTTTACTACTCTCAGGCACCATTGGTGGACGTCTTGTTGGTGATCACTATGACGTTTCTTTAGACCCCCCCTCCCTTGAAACGTTTTGATCTTCCTTTCAGACCATATAATAGTCATATTCTCAATAGAGGGACATACTGGGGTAAACCACCAAGATGTCACACTAAGACCACTCTTGGCAAATAATTGTTCCTTTTGGGTGATTTACAATTATACAAGATTTGGCTGGGTTGACAAATACCCATACATGAGGATATAAGCTTAAGTCTATTTGTCCCGCCAACTCTTGAGAGAGCCCCCAGCAGTAGTATCATCTGCATAACCAGACTTGCGTCACATTCAAACGGGTTGTACCTTCTTGTGATGCTTCCACCTAGTCTGGGTACCCGACTGATAAAATCGATTAACCAAAGCCTAGATAAACTATATAAACCGCATTGTAATTGGGAAGAGGCGTGGTAAAAGCAGCTAATATTACTAGTACTATGTCGAAGGACTCAAAGCGGGGAGGAGTGCTACTCGAAAGTCACGATGCTATTAGAAAGTACACCGTGGAGCTTCTGGAACCCATAACATTTGGAACAATCATCGACCAACTTTACGCGCAGGACGTGATTGATACTCCAGTATACGAGGCTGCAACAAGTCCACATCACACCACCCAAGAAAAGGGGCGGAAGATCCTTCTAGAAGTACAAAAGAAAGTAAAAGCAAACCCAAAGCTGTTTGGAGTATTTTGTGATATACTTGCGAGTAATGCCACAACAGTGGATGTATCAAAACGCCTTCGTGGTAAGTGATCCTGGCACGAATCTAGTTGGGCGTAGCCCGACCTTGGCGTAGTTCCGCCAAATGCGAAGGTCGGGCTACACCCAACTAGTACCGATTTGGCTGTCTCGTCTGTTTGATGTTTGAAAATGTATAATGCACACTGAGCATATTAAATAAGTGTAGTTAACGTGAAGGAAGACTAGCCGTCTGTTCTAGGTAGTTTATTATTCAGTACCACCATACACGATGCATCAGTCTATTTATGCCTGCATAGTCTGGGGACCAGCCATGGGCCTGCATATGCTTTAAAAAAAAAAAAAAAAAAGTGTTTTTCAATGTTAAGATGCACAGGCTGGTTCCTGTGTGAACACAGGGTATGCATGGTCAATTCATGGTGTAATATGAGTTGTGTTACCTAATAAGCCAAGTGAGCAAGAAGTGTTGTGTTCCATCACCGCACGCAAGTGTACCTGTGCATCATTTACAGCTACAGGGAGATGATTGCAGATGGCTTGCACCTGTTGTGGAGCTATAGTGCATGAATGTGTGTCAAGTTAATAATAATAAATTTCAACGATAGCAGAGTGTCAATGTTTTTTTTTTTTTGTTCGTAGTAGTGATGGAAATGCAAACGTCATTTTTACATCAAAAGATAGTAGTGCCCACTACTATGGCTGACCACATTTTTTGATAACTGTGATTGTCTGATGTGACATCTAAAGTAGCTAATAAGGGCTTAGAGTGTGCCTTAATTTAAATCGATTTTCAGGTCAATTTTTATTCGAAACACAATATCCACAGGGGATAACCCCTCCACTTTAAACAAGCATATGCTAAGCCCTCCCAGTTTATAATTAATTGCTCGTTTCTGCATCTGGTACAGCACATGAGGTTATTATAATACTTGGAAGTTAACTGATCACGATCGAATAATGCCCGCCCTTTCCATACTCTTTAATTTTATTGTGCTCCATAGTACATAATTGCATATCAACATCTGCATGTGGTGTTTTAATTAAATACAGAAAAAAAGAATAGCACCCCCTAGAATTGGAGACAGTGGATGAGTTACAAGTATAGTCATTATGGTGATGTCACATGCAACCGAACCAGTTTATATTATGTCACAAAGCTTCTGGGACACTGCCCCAGACTCCCATACATGGGGTCCCCCCCATAGCTGAAGCAGGAGGTGGACCCCCCCTTGCCCAGGCTCCCCATGTGCCCACATAGGTCTGCCCTTTGCGATACCAATCTCACTATGTTTCTGTTGGGTCTGTCAAGTTATGTGTAAAATGTTGTATGTATACCAGGTGTCCACAAAAGAACACAACCCTTTAAAATCAGTATAACTTTGGATTGAAATTAATTAACCACTTGATTTCGTTAATATACATTACTGTTGTTAGGCAAATATTAACAATCCAATTAGATTTATTATTGTAAGTGGTTTAATGGTTTGAATTTATTTAGCAAGTTGAAATTATTAAGCTGTTTGACAACTAATTTTTATAAGCATATGTCCATTATTAAAAGTAGTAGAAAACACCATTAAAAATGTAATTATTTAATAGCGAGTTATTGAAACTCAAAGTTCATTAAAATTGCAGTGTTCTAGCAAAGTTTGATTTGTTGTTTAGAATATTAACTAGTAAATTTCAAACATCCATTCATGTTATTCTGCATCTCTCAATGAATTAAACATTGGTGTACATTACATTGTATGTCAAGTTAATATATTAGAAGCTATTTGATTTCCTCTTTTCAAGGCAATAAAATTTTATCAATGTAGTTTGTATTTACCTCAAAATTCATTTAGATGGATATAATCCTATTAAAAGGATTTATATTCGTTGTGTTCTTTTGTGGACACCCGGTATAATATACATGTGTATTTTAAATGGGACATGATCCATCATTATATCACAACTTGTATCTTATCAAAATTAATTTTAAAAATTGTGTATTAGCTAGAGTTATTTTGTGTTTTTTGGGTTTGTACTTATGCCATTAATGTACTTATGCCATTAAATGTAGAAAAACTAAACTACATCGCTAACAAACTCAGTTTTACTATGATATAATTATAAAAACGGGAGAAAAATGACTTCAATTTTGCTTTTCCATACTTTTCTAATGGTCATACCAAACTGCCAAAAATTTTATATGGATACCCCCAGGGGGATCTATCATTCATAAAACAGAATTTTTAACCCTTTCATCAAACAAATTCGTCCAAACTGTTAGAATCTGCTAAACGCCAATCAACGAACCAACTTCACAACCAAGCCAACGTTTTGATACAAAAAAAGACCTTTAACTACATTCCATACTGGAGTTGCACTACAAAAAGGTGTTTTAAACCATTCATAGTTTATCTTTGTTTACATTGAATTTTAAAAAATCCAATTTCCATGATCACATATAACAGTGTAAACGGTTCAAATGTTAGCTTAATTTTGGAAGCTTAAATTGTATATGTCTGTTTACTCTTTTAAAAATAGATTCTATCAAGGCAGACAAATCTGCTAGTGATGTCACATCTCAGATGATGTCTCTCGCAATAACACCTGAATCTAAATCTGAGGAAACGACTGAACTGGTTGAGTTGAAAGGAAGTTTGAAAACATTTGGCAGGGAACTTTCAAAAATGAAAGGGCAAACTAAAGAAAGCATGATGGTCTGCATTAAGTCTGTTATTAATACTTATATTGATAATGCTTTCCGTAGTGGAGTACCCGAGGCAACCATTAGTGAGCATATCCACAATTTATGCCATCAAGACATGCTTATTCCCAGTGACCTCACCACTTGGGCAGTCCAGCAAGTTGAAACTGTATACAAAACATCCAGTGTACCTCAAGTTGTTGCACAGTGTACAGAAACGCCATGCCCTACACAGCAGGGCAAGCCACTCTTCTCTGATGAAATACTCTACCATTCCATAATTTGTTGCAATGCTATCACCACTTATGATATAAATTCATATAGATCGTATTTGGAATCAGTTAGGACAGGGCACCTGTTCAAAGAGGTTTCAATGACTGATACAGCAAATGCTCATCAGTATCTAATAGCTCGTCAACATGATACGAAAGTGATATATGTAGCTTTTAGAAGTCAGCCAAAAATATCCAACTGGAATGAGAAATACACCTTTGAAGAAGGTTAGCTTAATTTTAACCACAACTCTGAATTAATTGCATTACTAATTTTTTGTTAAGGTATCCAGAAGCAAATGGACCAGATCCCAATCAGGTTCTTTGTGGAACAGCTGAAGGATCAGTGGGAAATTGTTCTGACAGGTATGTCTGCTAACTATCTACTGTATACATGTAATTCCAGTAGGATATTTTCCTAAAGGGTTCTCCTTTGGTGGGATGCTGGCTTGTTATGTGGCTGCAAGCATATGGAATTCAAGTGTCATTAGGCCAGAAGAGTTCAAATGCAGAGTAATTTGCATCACTTTTGGTCAGCCACTTATCAGTATTCCACATGTGGAGGAGATTATGAAATCTCCTGAATTCCGAGAATCAGTTCACTTGATATTTGATAAAAATGATTTGATACCTCGCCTCCTAAGGTTTGCTAGCTCCACCAAGACACAGTTGAGTCCATTTAATGAGAAGACAGAAAGCAGGACATCACCAGTCACAGCTGTGCAGGCTAGCAGTTATCATGAGATTAGATAAATGCCTTATTATTATTATTATTTTTACCCTTCTTTCATGATTCAGGCATTTCAGCAAACCACTGCTTCAGTGTGTTTAAGGAACTTGGGGATTCTACAAGACCAGGAATATGTAAGTAACAGTGTAATATTTTAGTAATGAAAAGCATTCCTTCATCCATGCATCTCCAAGGTGTGTTCCGATGGCACAGTGACTGAGGCAAGACGATTGGCACTGACAGACCTTCAACGAACTTTGAAGGCTGCTGTTTCAGTTGCGGCTATGCAAGATGGTGGATCTCCTCTTTTGATGGCTTTTTGCTATATCGTATCATCAGATAAGCAGCTAGAAATAATTGACAAGGATAAGACGTTCTATGAATTGAGCTACTTTAGCCCATCCTCTGTAGACGAACTAGATGATAATCTGTTCAAACAGGTTTGTTGATGTTTTGATTTTTGTATTAGGTTTGAGCAATCTGCACTCTTTAGCATAGTATGGAGTCTTTCAACATACATACATCTGCAGTCATAGCAAGTACTGTACACGTACAGGAAGTTGACATCCTTAAACCTAGGGTTGAAGGTGTCGCATTCCATTGCTATGGTTCCAGTGAGGTAGCAGTTGTATTGCTGGGGGACCAGCTCTGGTTCTGCTATGAAATCTGCCTTGGTGAGGGGAAAGAATGCCGAAGCATAAACACTCCTGCTCAACATGTTACTCGAAAGTCTATCCAGTTCAACTATACACCAAGTGAAAAAAAAGATATTTCCACAAGCTGCAATAATATTAAGGTTATGCTGCACAGCCATTTCTATGGACCAGTGGAAGCTGTGGTAGAGGTTAAAAAAAAGGTAGGAAATAGATCAGTTGTGAACATCTCTGTATTTGCAATCTCCTAGGTGTATCCGTGTACACTGAGACAAGCTCAGCTGGCAAAACACACACCAACTGAAGTTATTCAGCTTGCGTATTTATGTGCTATGTTGGAACAGCCTTCATACAAGAGTTCAAAACGTGATCATTCTGAGCGTTTAAAAACAACAATCAAGTTTCTTGAAGAAGCTGTTAATGTTGTTCCCGTTGAAAGCATCTTCTATGCCATTGCTTACGGGGATAATGATGTAGCCCTTCAGTGTTCGAAAGCACTTGAAGAACGCAAACCCAGAATCCCTCCATCTGAAATGGTGATCACAGCATCACAGTACGCTGCAACACGAGTCATTACAGGTTGCCATAAAGAGTTCATTGATCGAGTTGATTTGCAAATACGGACAATGAACGTACGTTTCCATAATTCTCTTTGGTTTCCTATGAAAGTCAGCATCGTGCCATCTCCAAACTATTGCCTTAAGATCACCTTTAAGTGCAACGTCCCATTTATACCTACGTATATCCCCATGCCCAAGACTGTACCTGTGCCCTCACAAAGGGCACGTAAAACATCCAGAGTACGTGAGTCTCTGTACTCAGATGTAGCCAAGCCCCGCTCTCACCAGAGTGGCAAAACACCAACAGTGCAGTCACAAATTATACCTGTACCTTTTATTACAGTACAAAGTGATGTTACAATTCCTATTCCTCCTAGAGATGAAAATTCTCTATATGCTAGTCCTGAAGTTGTAGAGTATTTACGGAAATTTGCCGAAGATATTTATGCCCATGGATGCAGCAATATTGCAAGAAAAGAAGAGCTGGCATATATGTGTGGATTGAGCGTTAATGAGGTCTACCAAACGAGCTCCAAAAGTGAATTTGTACTCTCTTCACCTACAAAGGTGCTGTCCGATGCTCGACAGAAGCTTTCTGAACTAGTGAAGTTAGCATGTGAAGAGGGCAAAGGCATTCCTCTCTCTGTCAGCCAGGAAAAGTTAAGTGATCAAAGCTCTCCTAATCCATCTTCATTTCACAACTTGGAGATGCTGAAAACTATTAATAGTATTAGAGCCCAGGAACTTAACCTGTGTACAACTTTATTAAGTGCCTTTATGGAGCAGCAAATTCGCATTCCACTGATTAATTCTTCCCCACTAGAAACTGCCAGTGCACTATCCACCTCTGCAGCTCCGATTGCAGTGGGTGTGTGGGCACTGTTCAGCCTCAACTATGGAGACATTAAGGAAATGCTGGCTTCTTTACGTGGCAAGCCGCTCATGGTTGACATTACTAACTACATAATGGGAATATTCAACAGCCCATTGAAAATGGAAGATGCTCGCTATGCAGCCAAACTTCAGTTCCTGCTACAAGGAATGGATGAGACCATCAGCTGCAATAGCCAGTATGTCAGCTACTCATTGGAACGACAACTGGTGGACCTGTGCGAGAAACGTCTTAAAACATCCATCAGTTTATCGACAGATTTAGACGACATAATTGCTAAGTGGGACACAATTTTTCAAGGTGATGCTCTGAGTCTGGTCGCAAAACCTCATCGTTCCCTTATTGCGCGATGGCTAAAATGGGCACTTATGATCCATCAGTTGAGGGAAAAGTTAGCAGAATATACAGCAGTGGGTGTGATAGGATTAACAAACTCTGGAAAATCACATCTAGTGAACAAACTTTTTGGAGTTCAGGTGAGGTTACCTTCTGATTGTGTTTGCGTCTGCTTCATAACACCGCCTTCCAGACTCTTGTAGGTACCACTCAGATGAAACGTACAACCATACCTCTGATGTACAGTATTAATAGTGCTGTTAAGAAATTGGACGTGATTGATTTTCCTGGGGTTGATGATCAAGATGAAAGCATTCCTCAGCTAGCAAAACTTCTGCTTGGGCTGGCTCAAATAGTGATATTTGTTGTTGATTACAGGCAAGCAGTTCATATAATATCTCTATATATAACACTACGTGCATTATATAATTTAACATTTTAGAAAAATCCAAACTCAATCGGCAAGGAGCTGGCTTACTGAATTGGAGTCGGAAAAGGAAGCAGTTCCTATTCTTGTTTGCCTCACCCATGCTGACCGACTGTACGCAGAGATCATGGCCCAGGAGAATACCTCCAAGGACAAACACGAACTTTGCAAACGTTACATAAGGAGTGAGCTAAATGTAAGTGATGGGTGCTTGGAGAGGATGAGTCCCTCACTTAGAAAGTTCTGTGTTGCAGGTGATCAAAGAGAGATTAGGGCACTCTCCTTCTCGTGATGTAGACTTCTATTCATTTAGCCAGGAGCCAGACTCCAATCTGAACAATGATAAAGGAAGAAAAACGCTCAAGGATGTGGGGATTCACAGAATTAAAGATGTTGGAGTCTGGATTGTTGAAAAACTGAAAACTCACCTTGATCAATCTGATCTGGCTACCAAGTTGCAAGAACATTTTCAGAAACTCACAAGTGGTACATCTCGCAACGCATCATGTTGAACTTCATACATGTATGTAACACAGTTGATTTCTTTGAAACAATTTTTATTCCTGACTACACTATGTGTAGAGCAGCTCTCTAGGAATGCTGAATATGTGTACAAGTGTATATATGTATTCAAAATGGATCAATCTGATAAATTGTGGCAGGGTCTTGGGGTGCAGGATGACATCTAGATCTCTAGACAAATTTGCACCATCGGGCCGGGCCAGTGGAGTGCTGTGCAGCCTGCCCTATGTAAATACATAACAAAAAATTTTTGTATGGAGATTGCCAGGCCTATCCTGCAATCATAATGAAGAATTGGATGGGTCAATACACCTATATAACTATTAATGATGCCTTGATTTGTGTTCACAATGCATAGGTCTTATATGTGAATAGAAAGATCAGTGTCATGCAGACTATGCATACAATATTAGTATTTCATGATCAACTCTTCCTATTACACAATCTTAGCTAAGGTGTTGCATTTCAGAGAAGACAACATGCCTCAGCAGTTAAAAAAATACTTGCCAGTTGATTAAATTTATCCTTGATTATCAAGTTAAGTGTCAAGCATAAGTGGTATGAGATTACACCTAGAATGCCATTATGTTTGTATGTAGCACTACTACTCATAAAGACTTTCTTACTAAACTTACAAAAAAGTGTCACTAATAATGTAATAGCAAAGTGACTGGAGATCTCACGTAGCTTCAAAAGTATACAAAAGGTGTTGGAGCTGTCATGTTTACATCTGGGGTAAGGACGGCCAATCTCTTAGTGCGCTGGCTAGTGTGGTGCCTTTGCATCCAAGCCAGACTTGGATGTCATTTCTGCTACTTTTAGCCCTGAGCAGTTAGGCAGAGAGGCAGCACTCCAGGCAGTTAGTGAACATACAGTTTCCCTCTGCTCATCCAGGCACTACTGAGGACTGCTACGTATTCATTAAATGGAGAACAGAGCAATTTTAAAAAGTGCAAAGGCCAGCAGCACAACAGCAAGTGGAAAGAGCAAGCTGAAATTAGAACCATTACAACAGAACAGCTGATTGATGCACACACATTAATGGATCAATGTTGCTGGCAAAGTTAGGCCATCCTCTTACCCTTAGCTGCCAACTAGTTAAAGTGCCACTGATGTGGTGCAAGGCAGCTGCTGTATACAATATCCGGAACTAAAGGTTTTCCAACTATGTTCTAATTACCCCATCCAATTATGCCATAAACAACTACAAGGCTATAGCGACAGAAATTTGAAAAAGGGTAAATGTAATTCAGAGGATGAATAGTGTAAATGTGAGCCTTTTCAACATGTTTGTATTGTATGTCTAGGCTGGATGGGTGCTTGTGATGTGATGGAGCCAACAGATACTTGACACAAGTACACCCCCCTGCCACCCTCATTGCACTTGAGATAAAATAAATTTGATGATTGTTGATGTTCAACATGGTGGTATGTGGAGTAAGGGGTATGCAAAAACCTTTTTGGACCATTAGATTTTAGAAGTCATCAAAGCATATTGATCACTAGCTCCATTTCAATGCAGTGTCACTATAGTCATACAAACATTGATACAATATGTGACAGTGTCCAGCAGCATTTTTACAGGCAAAAGAAAAGCAATGCTTGCATTGAATTCTGCAGTGCCTTATAACTCCACGACGAACAGTCCCCCATTTAGGTGTGAGAATCATTTCATTGAGTAACTTTATCACTCACAGAAAGTCATCGAAAACTTGAAAAACTACACCCGCATGGGTGATAATGCTGGACACTGTCGCATACTAAATTGTAATAGCTTTGTCTTCTATAGAATATTCTAACTATGGATACGAAAATACTTGGAGATGTTATCTGGAGAGGCTAAAGAAGAGCTAGACCTCCCCACCCCACCATCTTGGTTTCTCACGAGTTTGAAAAATGTACAACTACATGTACGTTAGATTTTTTTTTTTTTTTTTGGCAATTGCGCCACACCTTTTTATTGATCTAACAAGTCACGTGCTAACATTAAAGATTTAAATGGTCTAAACAATAACACTAACATCAGACAAGTGATTAGAAGAGAAAATCATATTAGTTTCATCATCATAGATAATAGTGTCACGACTGCTTTAGCGCAAAACAAACTTATCGAATTAGAATTGGTGCGCGACCTGATAAATGGCTGCTTGAAAAGGTAGTTCAGCTGGTGTTGCCCACGTTCCTTAGATCTTGGTAATTGCCTAGCTTGGCTATTTCTATTTCTGGGGCGTGGTTTCGTAATCAATTGTCGCTTCGGATGTGGGAGTGGCTCGCCTATTAATTATAAGATGGCTGAGCTGATGCCGCGATTTTATTAAAAAAAAAAAAAATGGGTGCCCGTATGGCAAATGCGTATCCTTACGTTTCTTCTTTGATAGCCATATCAATATGCTAAGCATTAACGTGCCACTAGCCTAGGAGTTGAATATCTGGCGTATAGGCTGCGTAGCTAACAGCTACCACCATTATGGCACACATGTTATTGTTAGTGGTTACCTGCATTTTGCTCCACTTACCGGTACCTTTCTTTCCACCTTTGGTTGCAGGAAGCCATGGAAGCATACAGCGCACGTTGTACACACGTGCCTGTATTCAATTATAGTGAGACCAGAAGTCAGGATTTATCATTACGTAGGGATTTGAGCGGCGGCGGAACGGGGGGGGGGGGGGGGGGGGGAGTATTTATCCCCCCAACTTTACCTTGAGCATGATTTTTGATTTGATATTATTACATATGCATAATTAATTTACCAGCTGTATGGAAGCGATAAAGTGCAATCATAGATAGTTTAGACTATCTATGGCGCAATATCAGGACCCTCCCTCCAGTGGTTGAATCGGCCGAACGCGGACAACACCACCCCACTGGTTGAATCGGCCGGACGCGTACCCCACTATAAATCACCTTCCGCCGCCCCTGGAATATCATAACTGGGCCGCATATTTGACGTAGTCCCGGCCGGTAGGGCATTCGACCTTTTTTTAAACCACGTAGCGAACACATTTGTGATTTGAATCCCCCCCAACCCATACCCAGACCCTGATTCCCACCGATGTAATCCATCCGCAGCTGTGGGAATCAGGGTCTGGGTACGAGACTAGCCTAGGCCTTTATTACCGTTGGCGCATGGCGTAGACAAATAATGAAATTGAAAAAAAACTGAAAAAAGGCTCGTGTTTAAACGAGCGTATCGATAGCCGTAATCATTAACGCTAGCGCGTACCTGTTTCAAATAAATGGTGCTCTAACAGAGGCGGCCCCAGCATCTACCGAGGGGAGGGGCCAAACATACGAGGGGCGCCAAAAGGGGGCGTGGCTTACGATACGCGCGTAACCGTTTGACTCTGGATTCTTGCTAATAATGCATGCGAGCTAGCCTAGAAGCTAAATTATGCTCCGCATGTTGCAGTCTCTTTGTATTGTAGCAATTGACGATAGTTTTAGGGATTGGGGGTGGGGGGAAGGGGGCGCCATAGTCTGGGGAGGGGGGGGGGGGGGGGGGCCTGGGCCCCCCCCCCCCTCCGGCCGCCTATGTCTAATAACAGTTACAAGATTTCGACGAACGGCGCGCAGCTAGTCTGACGTAGCCACACCCTCGCGCTTTGTGGAGGGTCTGGCCTCTGTCCAACATATTAAAGTTATTAAGGTTACCTTACGTTACGAGGAATGCGAGGAATGCAATTATGTTACGGCACACGTGTATGATAGAAAGACGTACTACGTACGGCACATGTGGCTAGAGAACTAGGTTATGCAAACCTTACAACTAATTAAAAGTAGCCGTAGGATGGCGAAAACGAGACGTTTTCGCCATCCTACGGCTACCCACTGGTTGCGGAAAAGGTCTGTGCTATCATAGATAATATTCTATTATCTATGGTGCTATGGCCGGCCCATGGGTGCTTGCCTGGGATCCTCGACAGGATGGCTTTCGCGTCCGATCGTACAGCTCAGTGAGCTATCACTTACATGTTGGTAGTAATCAGAACCGATTTGGTATGGCAACCTCCGCAAAGCGCGAGGGTGTGGCTACGTCAGACCAGTGCTCGAGATTACGACAATACGCTCGTTCAAACACGAGCCATTTTTTTGGTAAGGGCGGAGGGGTGTAAAATTGTACCAAACATGTAAACATGCAAGGAACATCTGCATTCCCGGCATATATACATGTATAGTCACCGCACGGAAGAAATCCGTAATACTTTACCACTGTGCGATAAGCGATCCAACCATACATGCATGTAGATATTAGAGTAGAATCCAACAAGCAATTCATCCACAGCTGTGAAAATACGAAACTAGCAATTATTAACCCTACGTGAGTGTGAATTGGCGTTAGTATTCTGATATGCTAAGTCTAGTAGTAATGCTGCGAATAATGCTTCTAATGCACAATCAATTTTAAAATTGATTGT